>JARHVA010000503.1:2395000-2397500 GCA_037957365.1 Torreya grandis | reverse complement strand
TATAATATTCATTCTAGAATATCATTTTTTAACTAAAACACACATTACCTTACACATGAGTACTTCCAACCCATAAATGTGCACTTTCAACAAGTACAACCTTGATGAATCTAAAAAAGAATCCAGCTCATAGGACCCACAGTGCTTCACAATCCGTCATTCAAATTCTTAGATTACATCTTGTCTTAATCACTCAACCAACTAACATAGGCAACCAAAAAACATAACTAGTTACATGCCCATAATATTCAATTATGGTTCTAAAAGCTTACCTTCACATCATCCAAGAGTGAGTTAGCCTTGAAACAACTTTGGCCATCACTGAGCAACATATCCATGCTAATTATTTATAATCAGCTCAAAACCACTCACCACAAGAGTGTCATATTAGTTCAAAATTTTGAATTTGAACCCTTATCAAAAGCCAATATTGAAAAATAGATCAGAATATTCCTATCACAAAAATTAGAATATGAATTTAGTGTTGCATTAGTACCCTTCTTATCATTCTCAAAATAAAATTAGTCAACATCATAATAATTTTCTGACTGAACCAAGTTGAAAACATCAACTATGGTAACTTTCTCCCTACCAAATTCATGAGAAGAATCATGTTGTCAAAAAATGTATGACTACAGCATGGGTGCCAGTGATAAGAACATTTATGCACATTCCAACATGGCTCCAGAATCAATTATTAAGCACAACAAGTGTGATAATACTACAATTTCATGGATTATCAAACATACTAACAAACCATCATGTTCCTTCCAGTTGTCTTAAAATAATGACAACATCATCAAAAATCAACATCACCTACTAAGGTATCACTAAATTTCTACCTACACTAGGCATTGAGTATGTTGGATGCACAAGTTCTAACAAATTTTGAAAGTTATGATGGTTAACTAAATCAATCATCTAATATAAAATGCTCAACCCTAGGGGTCTTATACATGATGTTTCCCAAGGAAGGGTATGTTCCAATAAAGCCTATCATTCCATATACATGCATCCAAGAAGGCAACCAATACATATTCATGTTTCATAGATCGGATGGCTTGCGATAGTCATTATAAATAGAGATCCCCCAAGCTTGTTGAATTTCCCAAACATGCTAATATTATTCACCCCATTAGGCCCTCCAAGCTTGAGTCACACCCTTGGACTTCCTAATGATAGTATACCTCAACATCATATAATGGATCGCTCATGCAACCCATCAATTGACACTAAGATACATTCTTCTCTAATTATAACTTCAAGCTTTTATCGCTACTCTTCTCATTGACTTATTTTGACAAATCAATGATTGACTAGCACTGCTTGTTTAGAAACAATATAACTCTGGGAATGGGTGGACTTAGCCAAGGCTCAAGGTAATTATAATTTTTTTTAACATAATATCTATTTTCAAATAGAATTTCATTGCTTCCATCCCTTCAAAGTTATGGAATAATAGGTTGCTTTATTAAACCCATAAGAGGTTGAAGCTTTTAATAGGCTCACACTTTTATTCTAAAGTGGAACATTCTTATTTCAGTTTGTTACATAATAAATCACCTTGGTCCTTATTAATAGGACCCCCAATGGTCATCAATAACCACTCATGTTTAACAAATTTACTAGCTCAAGATACTCCTTCATAATCAAAGATTTTTAAATGTTTATTTACCCAAGTAAATCAGATACTCTCACCCCATCCATCCCTCTAGATTTAAGCCAATCTCTTGGTCTTCCCAGGGTTATAATGTCCTAAGCATCTACTGATGACTTGCCCATACAAGTTAACAATATATAGCAAACACCATTTCCCTATTTTCCAAGGTGTAATAATTATCACAAGTCTCTTATTGAGTCACCCATACAATTCAATAGTCAACTTGTGATTCTTTCCATGACACAAATTGATTTGGGAAGGGTTGACCCAACCAAGGCTATAAGTAGATATCACAGTGTTGCTATAGAAAATTATAGATTTTTACACATTCATTTGTTTCAATGGATGCAAGAATTTCCAGTACCTCAGTAATATAGAATAGATCACTGATCCATTCTATTTTAAGATAAAAATTTCTTTGGACTATCATGGCACATCCAATTCAGATGAGACTGTACTAGCTTCATGGTAGAAAAACTTCATGTCCCAAAGTTTCTTAGAGTAGAAACAATGTTCTGATACCAAATAAAATAACCCCATTTAATATTCTTGAGATTGCTTATTAGAGTGAAAAATAGGTTAACATGTAAGGCTCATTACACAACTCCATGATGTACAATTCATCATTTTAGTTCTGTACAACAATGTGTAAATAACCAAAAGCATGATAGATCATAAAATAAGAATAGAAGAATCATCATACTAAGATTTTTCTTATACATTCTTTACAATAATTTTAGATCATCTAGAAAATGTTAGAGGATAGTTACCAAGACAATGTGACATAATCCCTTAAAACATTATAACCTTTTTATATTTGCACAAGCAAAGATCAGTTCA
>JARHVA010000503.1:2357500-2390000 GCA_037957365.1 Torreya grandis | reverse complement strand
TTTACCAGCTCCCCCAACAAGCATAATTAATAAAACAAGGTGGCGGACCAGATTTTAAAATATGAGAGGATGACAAAATATAATATTTTTTTCTAAAATGCCTTTGAGATGCACTTTAATATTCTAAGCCCCCACGCAAATCACACACCAACCATTAATATTAAAAGAACACAAATTAATCCCCACAAGAAAAAAAAAAAAAAAAAAAAATATATATATATATATATATATATATATATATATATATATATATATATATATATATATATATATATATATGAGGTGAATAACATCACTTTTGCATGCCATAGTCCACATCATCATTCATAGTTTCAAACCACCCTTCGAGCCATTAAAACTACCTTGAAGGCATAAAGAGAGCTTGAAATTCGAGATGGAGCTAACTATGGTGGTATAGACCTAAAAAAGGATTGGCAAAGAGGATAGCAAAGAGTATGACGACAAAATGACAATATCAATGACCAACATAAAAAGTGACAAGGACTACACTCAGAGACAACCAGACAAATAATGAAAACTGACTGGTGACTCTATAAATCTCACACATAGCATTTATTACCTAACATCTGATCAAGCATGAATAATCAAATATCGATATAATTTGGATAAAATAGAATTTTAAGTGCAACATGCATAATTAGGCTAATCATTAACTGTAATGATTAGCCATACCAGTTACTCGTAATGATTAAATCATAGTAACTGAACTAGAATCCCATCTGTAATAAATAGCCAATAACATGATAACAAAAAGCAACATATGCATAAGTCAGATAAGTGTCATCCAAAATTTTATACAACATGCTAATGGTCCCTTTGGACAAGTAACCATAAGGTGGTATCAAGTTGAGGCATAACATCCTCCCCCTCTTAAAGAGGAACTATCCCGGTGACTCGTCAAATAGCCAAGGATTACATCAGAGAAGCCATTCCAAGCATCACATGCAACCCCAAGGGTTACATCATGTTTCCCATAACTCACGAGATCACATGATGGTTCATGGATCCTAATCCCATCATGTTTCATCAGCCATCTAAGGGTGTTTACCCAAATTTTGTTGCTTTATCCAAGAGTTAAGTGGGTACCTAGGATTTCTTATCATCTGGCCAAGATTTTACACTACTCTAACTAAGCACAAGCATACATTCTAGTCATGCTTTAAAAACGAATAGAATATTCATTCTAGAATATCATTTTTCAGGTAAAACACACATTACCTTGCACACAGTTACTTCCAACCCATACGTGTACACTTTCAACAAGTACAATCTTGTTGATTTTGCAAAAGAATCTATCTCATAGGACCCACAGTGCTTCACAAACAATCATTTGAATTCTTGGGTTACATCTTGGCTCTAATCACCTAACCAACTAACATAGGCAGCCAACAAGAATAGCCAACTACATGCCCATAGTAGTCAATCATGGTTCCAAAAGCTTACCTTCACACCATCCAAGAGCAAGTTAGCCTTGGAATAACTTTTCCCATCATTGAGTAACATATCCATGCTAATTATTTTTAATCGGCTCAAAACCACTCACAACAAGAGCATCATATCAACTCAAAATTTTGCATTTGATCCCTTATCAGAAGCCAATCTTGAACAACATATCAAAACATTCCTATCACAGAAAATAGAATATTAATTCAGTGTTGCATTGGCACCCTTCTTATCATTCTCAAAATAAAATCAGTCAACATCATAACAATATTCTAACTAAACGAGGTTGAAAACATCAACCATGGAAACTTTCTTCTTGACAAATTCATGACAAGAATCATGTTGTCAAAAAATTTATGATTGCAGCATGGTTGCCAATGATAATAACATTTACACACATTCCAACATGGTTCTAGAATCAATTATTAAGCACAACAGGTGTGAGAATACTACAATCATAGGTATTGTCAAACCTACTAACATACCATCATATTCCTTCCAATTGTTATAAAAATAATGACAACATCATCAAGCCTCAACATCACCTGCTAAGGTATTACTAAAATTTGGCCTGCACCAGGTAGTGAGAATGTTGGATGCACAAGTTCCAACAAATTTTGAAATTTATGATGGCTAACCAAATCCATCATCTGATACAACATGCTCAGTGCTAGGGGTCTCATGCATAACATTTTCCAAGGAAGGGTATATTCCAATAAAGCCTATCATTCCATATCCATGCATTTAAGAAGGTTATCAAAAAATATTCCTGTCTCATGGATTAGATAGCTTGTGATACTCATTATAGAAAGAGATCTCCCAAGCTTGCTATCTTTCCCAAACATGCCAATATTATTCAGCCCTTTAGACCCTCCAAACTTGAGTCATACCCTTGGACCTCCCAATGATAGTATACATCAATGAAATATGATGGCTCACTCATGCAACTCATCAATGGACACTAAGATATGATTTTCTCTAATTCCAATAACAAGCTTCTATCACTATTCTTCTCATTGACTTGTTTGACAAGTCACTCATTGACTACTGATGCTTGCTTAGGTGCAACATAACTCTTGAAAAGGGTAGACGTAGCCAAGGCTCGGGGTAATTATCAAAAAAAAATTAACACTATATATTTTCAAATAGAGTTTAATTGCTTCTAGCCCTTCAATGTTATAGAATAATAGGCTACTTTGTTCAACCCATAAGAGGTTGAAGCTTTTAACAGGTTCACACCTTTATTCTAAATTGAAAGATTCTTATTTCAGTTTGTTGCATAATAGATCACCTTAGTCCTTATCAATAGAATCCCTAATCGTCATCAACAACCATTCATGTTTAACAAATTTGTTGGCCATGATACTCATTCACAACCAGAGATCTCCAAATGTTGATTTACCCAAATAAATCAGATACTCTCACCCCATCCAACCCTCTCGGTTTAACCCAATCTCTTGGTCTTCCTAAGTTTATAGTCCTAAACATCTATTGATAACTTGCCCATACAAGTAAACAATAGATAATGAACATCATTTCACTATTTTTCAAGGTGTAGCGGTTATCACAAATCTCTCATTGACTCACCCATACAAGTCAATATTCAACCTATGATGCTTTCCATGATACAACTTGATTTGGGAAGGGTGACCCACCCATGGCTATAGGTAGATGTCATTACGTTGCTTCAAAAAATTATATATTTTTGCACATTTATTTATTTCAATGGATGCAAGAATTTGTAGCACCTCAATAATATAGAATAGATCACTATTCCACAAATCATATCCAGATCAAATGAGACTATACTAGTTTCATGATAGAAAAACTTCATATACCAAAGTTCCCTAGAGCAAAAACACCACTCTGATACCAGATGAAACAACCCCCAAAAAACTTCATGGGATTGCTTATTAGAGTGCAAAATAAAATAACATGTAATGCATGTTACACAACTTCATGATGTAGAATTCATCATTTTAGTTCTACACAACAATATGTAAACAACCAAAATAAGGATAGGTCATAAAATATGAATATAAGAATCATCATACTAAGCTTTTACTTATAAAATATTTGAAATAATTTTAGATCAGCTAGAAGATGCTATAGGACTGCCACCAAGACAATTTAAAATAATCCCTTAAAACATTATGACCTTTTTATACTCCAACAAGTGAAGACCAGTTTTGGTATAACCCCTATAGATCATTGTACAATGATCTATAGTTCTAGATGTCATTTCACCCATATTTATTTGTTTAGTGAATGCCATCATATAACCTATATCTCCATCATATGGGAAGTGATTATCATTGGAATTGGATAACCACATTCCTATTTACCGACATGAATTATTTAGACTTCGCCATGCAGTAATGCACACACTAAAAAATGAGCATAGTATCACTAACAATCTCATCAAACAAGTAGGAACTAAACCATAAGGATCTATCATAAAGTATAAAATGAATGCCATGAGTATGATAGACCACCAAAAAGAGTGCTATCAGGTTGATATTATATGAATAAATCCCTGACCTTAGGATCCTCACAATATATGGTCCCTTCCATTCCTTTATTCAAGAGTAAGTCACAATTTAACCAACTACATAAACAATAACTTATTATAAATACTTTTTATTATTAGACCATTAGTGGTCTTTGTGAACTAGGCCAACTATGGGCTATACTTATGAATAGCCAACTACCACATCACATCTTAAACTCACATGGTCTCAAAATGACTGAAAATGCATCCCAAATAGTAATTTTCCAAGCCTAATTAACATATTCAAGTTTGCAACTTCCATCAAAAGTCCTATTATATTATTAAATACCTAATGTTCCAATAATAGAGTGAGGAAAATTAATCATAATTAAACTTTTAGTAATCCATGTTTGAATTAAAAGAGGATAACATGTAATATAAGCTACTATGATGATGCTAATTGTTGAGATTATCTAAATTATAATCTCTAGCTTAGTATCCTTGCACTATATCCCATAGCAACCATGAGCATAAGACTTAACATTACCACTTCTTGATTCCCCATAATCTATGCTAACATGACCAGCTATGGGATTCATCATAATGGGAAGCCAACTGTCATAACAGATACTGGTCACATGGAGTCTCAATTTCACAAACCAAAGTCAAGCTAAGAGATTTAAAATAATAAAACCAAACCACTTAATTAATAATGCTTATCAAAGGTTAATCCCACTTTTAACTCCATACAATAAACCAAGATAGCCATGTAATAATTCAACTCAAAGAGTATTAAACATGTAAAAATCTTCCTACCATGGGCAACTTTGATCTCATTTCATTTTGTTTAGCATGCTGCCATATTAGAGGTTGATTATGCATGGTCTTATGTTTACCAACATGCTTCCAATCACATACATTATTCATTAAGATTTAATGCACTCAAGCTATTTTAAAAAGTGTTGGAAAAGAATCTAATGCAGCTGCATTATTTTATGGTAATGTGGGATTGTAATGTGGGACTATTTTGATGTGGACCATCGCTTGTGTTACTTGTATGCTCATAGTTTTTCAGTAAGACCTAGATGCCTGATTCCACCATCTAGTTGATGGTTAGGGTGGTCAGGGTCACCAATGGATGAGCTCATAACACTAGACCTTTGGGTTTTGACATCATACAAATCGATTACTCATCTTCTTTTGACTTGGATATCTATGCTTATAGTTTGTTGTTCAATATATTATATAGTTGCAGATGTTGTAGTGTTTCCCTCAACAATTCTCATTGATTCAAATAGTTTTTTGTTGATGCTTGAATCTTATATCTTGGATTGTGGGGTAAGAACTATACCATGTTATGTGCTCTGGATTTGATTTGCATGTACGGTGATGCATAGTACCATATAGTGTATTATCACAATACATAGGTATCAAATAATGGTTGTCTCTATACTTGTCTTACTTTATAGAATTTTGATTTATCATTCCAGTTGTATGGTTACTCTTGTAATTACATTTGAAATCTATGTTGGAACTAGAAGTTATGTTGATATTATATTGGTAACGAATGCTTGATGAATTTGGATAAGAGTAACAGTGCTATGTTGGGTTCTAATCACTCATGATTTCTATTTTTGAGATGATGTATCCTCTCATTTATGCAAGAAAATTATATTTATATTTGATTTACTAGCCCAACAATATATGAAAGCTTATTTTTATACTTAGAAGCTTTTATTATATGTATTTAAAAATTCCATGATGAATGTTTACTCATGTTTAATAAAACTACAATTATTAGTGTTCAATTACCAACAACTTATGAGGGTATTATAATTATGTTAATACAAATGAAAGGTTGTATACAACCAAGTATCATGTTTTCATAATTATTATTTTATCTTATTTGGTTTAAACTCCAGCCTATAAAGTTGTACCTTGTTGATTATCATCTTCATTATGATCCATTTATTGCTAATGATTTCTTCTCTACTTTATGCTTGCATTAGGCCATATTTGATATTAGTTTTGGTATTGAGGCTAGTATGGATCATTAAATGTTTCAGCTACAATACTATGGATCATTAAATGTTTCAGCTGTAATATTATATGTATTTCTATTGCTCAAAGCAATGAAATGAAAATAATCAATTGGTACCAAAGTATTGTAAATACATATATAGATTAGCTTGTCTTAACCAAGCTTGATCCAATCCAAACCATATTGAAGAATATTACAATTATATAACTATGTTAGAATTAGTTTTGGCATTCACTGAAATATTGGTGGTTGTTTCCTCTTATTGCAATTTTAATTTTGGGCTCAATTTATGGCATGAATCAATCAATAGTAGATAGTCAATTTATGTACACAATGATTATTTAATATGATCTAACCAGAATGGGAAGATATTAGTGTTATTTTGATTTAGTACTTATGAGGACTCCTTGAATTATGATGTTCATTGTGTCTAAATAGAATTGATAAAGTTGCCTACAAGTTTATTCTTTTTAAATGATTGCCTAGTTGGTTTTAAACCCTTATAATGGTTATTCAAACACTTTGCGTGAGTCGTTCTTGCACACTAGATAGAAGGTGACCTCCTTAGTGTTAATGGTTTCACTTTTGTGCGCATCATATTGCATAATGCAATGAAATGTAGACTTTCTATTTGTGAGTTTGTGCTAGCATACATGTTTAGTTTAATCAAAATTATGAATTGTCTATAGATTGCATTTCATTAGAAAATTTGTGTATATGTTGTAAAATTCATTTTGACACATTGGTGTATACATTGTAAGGTATCAACTTATGAATAGATATGCATATATATATATGTGTGTGTTAGAGTGGTTTTTCCATGACTTGATTAAATGATATCTTATGCCCTAGTTATATAATTTAATTCAGGCCTATCTATTATAGACTTATTTATATTAATGTTATTTTCTATAGCATTAGGTTATTAAATTGAAAGGCAAAATTTATTATGTTTCCCCTCCTCCTTATTGGCTTTATCAATAAGGTGCTCAAGATAGTCATTTTTGATATCGTGAACTTATTTTTTTATTTATTGGTACATTTACTGCCAAAACATTTAAATGAAGAAGGTCAATTTTATTTGGGTATTGGCTATGTCAAGATAATTTAAACAATGGTGGAAATGAATTTAATACGGCTGCATTTGTTATGGTAATGTGGGATTGTCATTAGCAAGGAAATATGGCAGTTGTACATGTTTTGCATATTGCCTAGTGATTAAGGCCTATAGTGAGAATCTATCATTGACTACCAATTCATATTAATAAGATTGATAATGAAACCATACTCCATTTGTGTAATGCAAATATGAAGGCTTTTATGCAATGAGTAAACTAATATATGTTTTCTTATGGACTAATTATTACACAAAATTGTTTAAGACTAGTCGTGTAGTCAGACTCATTTTTGGTAATGGTAAAGTTACCAATAGTAATCCCTTGATATATAATTATCTCTCTCTGAGCATATGGGATTATTATTATTATCCAAAAGCTAAGCATTCCCTAAACTCTTTGGAAGAGATGCATGGTGCCATGACCAAAAATTTTGAGATTTAATTTATGGAATCTTGACAAGTAGTAGTATTTAGTTGCTCAGTCTGCCATTGGTTACATTGGTTATCAGTTTGGTATTTCATGTTGGTTGGTTAATTTTTATGGAGTTCTAATTCATATGGATGTAAATGAGGACCTTAATGGAATAGCTCTTATAACTGGCAATTCAATAACTCGAGGGTTTATGTTTTATATTTAATAATATATTATTATTTCCCTTATACCATGCTTGGTCTTAACAGTATATGTTTTTAATTACCTTACTATCCTACTGGGTATGGTTGTGTAGTATAACATTATGATATTATGTATGCATTACTATAATAAGTACAGATATATTCCATTTTAGTTATTTGATCTATAAGATTAAAGTAATAATAATTAAAGGTTATTATTGTAATATATTTATATCCAAATGTCAATAGCATTGTTTTAAAATGTTTTTGTATTTGATTAAATGTTGATCAAAGGTTTAAAATTTATAATACATTAGACATTGATAATATTAATTAAATGATTAATGGAAATCATTTTATTTGTAAAGTGTTGTTATGGGTGGCTTGGTAACATTAAACAATAGTATTTGAAATACATATTAACATTACCCATGTTATATAGTCATTATTTTATTAGTCAATATCAGACTTTGCATGGAAAGATAATATTGACTAAATCAATAGTCATTGCATGTAATAAACATCGGTTATTATGATCGTTATTTATTTGGTTTAGTTGGTCAGTTTTGTGAAGTTGATCAGTTAATTATGTTAAGTAGATATCATGCATATTTTATAAGATTATAAAATGATTATTTTATGGATTCTTTTGGAAGTCTCGATATGATTAGGGTCTCTAATCACCTATTGACTTTGGGTCAACCATCATTTTGTAAAAATCAGGGAGAATTGTTGTGGATTACATGGTGGCAGACTATAGAGTTTTGTTAAGCTATTTTGGAATGTAAATAGTTTCAATCAGTAGGGTATGTTTTTAATGGAGGAGAGGCTGTTGGAGAGTAGGTTAATGGATAATGATAAAAATAAAAGAGTTAGGGTTGTGAGAAAAATGACATATGACATGGCACATGGAATATCGAGAGTAAGAGACAGAAGGAGAAGAAGGGATGAATGAGTGAGAGAAGAAGGAATATAGTTGGTTTCTTTAGAATTTATATATTCATAGGTTGGTTTTGTAATTAAATTTTTGTATGTGAAATATTTAATAGGTTCTTGAATTGATATGGTTACTGGGTTTCCATTGTATAGACGTGTTGTATGTAGAGCCCTGTGGAAGGCTCAATCTCCATAGAACACTACATCCAACCTAGGGTAATCTAAGGGGATTGGGTAGAGCCTTAAAAATTGTCATGGGTGTTTTAAGATATTAATAAGATCTATACTAAACTCCTCTTTCAATTTGAACATCGTTATTTAATCATGGAAGATTATTCTTTATGGGTATATATGATGTGGCTCGAGCTAGTTGTTTCAAACCCATTTGTTATATATTCACTAAGGTATTTAGAAATATGGATTGTAACTTTAGATTGTATGAGGGCTCGATTGCATAAACCTATTTGAATTTTTGGGTATAAAAATATGGGTTCTTTATACAAAATGGACTATTTAGTACACACACACACACTCATATATATATAATACACTGGTATTTTGGAAATATAGAGATTTTGAGGGAAAATTTCTATGAGTTAAATTGGACTCATTGTAGGATTCTTGTATGGATGAACTTGATGTGTTGGGTTTGAATAGAAATTTATTGATTCATATTTCAAATGAATTCACACATTTTAAATTAGGATCATTGTAGTTCTATATGACTTTGTATATAGGCCCTTAACATACATAATTATCTTATTTGGTTTTTGGTAATAATCCAGTTTTAGCCATGATATATACACCGAGGAGTGGGTAGATGAATGAACGAACTATTTTTTATGAATTTAGCTCTATATAAAAGATATATACGCAAAGGTTAAATATGGATATGGAAGAGTTATGTTTTAAGTTGAATTTATAATATTTGAAATACATAATTATTTACATTGACTGTGTAGTATGATTACATACTTAAATTAGACTTTGATTTGATTGTGAGTTTGCACAATTGGTAACATAACTGTGTATGCATTTTTATGTTATTGTGCATGGAGAGGTTTAGATGATCAAATTTGTGTTGTGATAACAATAGACCCAAATTGGGCATAGTCAATTGAGTATGTGTTTCATCATATGTATTTAATCTAAATGTTAATTTGAATCAATGAATTTTATAAATTTGATTAAATAGATGTGGTGGATGAATGATTGGCTAAGTATAATTGTCAAAATTATTTGTGTTTTAATTAACAAGCACAATGGGACTTATCTAGTTTATTAAAAGGTTATGGATCCTTTGTTTGTTAGCTGGATGTATACTTAATATATATAGTATACTCTAAGACTAATGATAGTGGATGTCCTATTAAGAGTTTACTGTATAGAATGAAGTATTTATATTGTATTAAATTCGTACTTGTGAATTCTAAAAATATACATATAAATGGTATAATTTAAATGTCGGTTGACTGTGTATTCAATCTGGAAATGTTTATATCACACACACACACACAAAGTTATATTATGTTAACAAGTGTGAAAGTGGGTACTTGC
This sequence comes from Torreya grandis, assembly GCA_037957365.1. Taxonomy (NCBI): domain Eukaryota; kingdom Viridiplantae; phylum Streptophyta; class Pinopsida; order Cupressales; family Taxaceae; genus Torreya; species Torreya grandis. The sequence goes on along the minus strand of JARHVA010000503.1, from coordinate 2,379,779 downwards.
ATATATCCTAATGTTGATTAAAGCATTAAAATAATGTATTTAAGATTTTAAATATGGAGCATATTATTATGTTTGGAATGGATTTTGTTTTATATGTGGAATATGAACAAATAAATGTGTTATAATGATTATTTCAAGGATGAAATAACATTAGAATCTACTTTGTGGTTTGGGTAACTAGCAATTTTGATATGAACATACCCATATGGTATGTTGAGGAATATTTTTATTATGTTTATTATTTGTAATAAACTAGATGTTATGGATTCATTGCATTTCATTTGATGGACTTTATGAATGTATGTGATATTTTTGTACTTAGAATAATTTTAATTAGCTAAAAAGAAACATATTAAATGAATCTATTTGTTTTTATATTATTATATATTTTTACCAAATCTCGCATCCATGACCCTAAATAAGTAGTGGACAGATTCCACTAGCTTAATAATCACCATTAATGTAAGATGTGGTGTAATCTAATTGAGTGGTTTGTATGAATTTGATTGATTTTTGAGATCATTTATTATTGAAAACTTTTGCCAAAGTAATGTTTTGATTAAACATTATCATTTCATAAGTTGATATAGTTTTCATATTTATGTGATATCATATTAGAATAGATTTATTTATGATACACATTATGCATTATATATATTTAATACATGGGTTTTGGTTTGTTTCTCTAGATTCTCGCACCATCATTATCTACCCATCCACGAAGGGAGATCCATCCCCTTGTTTGGGAGATAGTGCGGGGCATCTATGGTGTGTGGTTGGTGTGGAAAATCACTTGAATGATGCTTTACCTCCTAGTTGGAGTACTATACTAGGGACTACACTTGAGCTTATAGATTAATACTTGAGTCATGGAGACTCTTGAGTCGTGGAGACCGTGCTCCATAGAGTTTTGTATCATGTTTTATCATTTGAGATATTATTATGTATTGTTAAAAATCTAACATTTATACATTATACTTATACAATAGTAGTTGTAATATTGTATTAGTCATGACCGAAATTATACTATCTCATATATGATTAGATGCAATATTTATTATTATTCAATTTTATTCATGATTGCTATATTTATTCATGGTGATCCTTAGCTAAGTGGATTAGATATAAACCTATTGGTTAACTAAATGAATGTAGTTATTTAAATATCACTAATTAGATTTCTTGTGGTGAAATCTGTATGTTGAATATGTGTAATTAATTTATTAAAAAAAATTGTTATATTCTGATAAAACCTAATTGGGTTATTACATTTAGACTAGGACTCAGCATTTGCAAAACTTATCAATATTATTATGTCATATAAATTCTTGGTTTCATACTATACATGGTCAATTATTTCCTTTGGGGATGAATAGTGTTCCTCACTTGAGAATTCTAAATAGTTTGATCATAACTTCTAAAAATTTATTTTATTACTCCCCTTGTGGCATCCAAAAAATTGTAGGGATATTTTTTGTACTAGTCTAAGTCAGAGGTTTGAGTTTTACTTCTTTTTGTTATAGATAATATGTCTTCTCTCTACTCCAACTCAACCTTTTCCCCTTCTGCAATGATTGTTTTCATCTTTACCTTTCTTAAGGTGTTTATTTCACTGTCAAAATGGAATTTGACCATCGATTGCTCTAAAATACCAAATCTTACCTCCTTTATTACTCTTATTATAACCTTTTAGTCCATGAAGGGACATTAAATTCAATTGGATTCTCTATTTGCTCTATTTTTGTAGCAGTAGAAGGTCGATGCACAAAGTTGGGGGACCAAAAAGGTGACACCAAGGGAGAAAGGAATTTTTGTTGTAAAGGGTATACACCCTTTTTTGAATTAGCCATGGCACCAAGACAAAAGGTTGTATTCCCTTTAAAGGCCCACAAATGGATTACACACTTTGTGGGCCTATAAAAGGCCTACGCCATTTTTTTTTTCAATATTTTTAACCTCTTCCTCCCACCTGAAATCTCCATTTTTTGTTACCTTAAAGGAGCGAGATTGAATTTTAAGGAGGACATGTGTGCTTTGGTTTGCATCCCTCCAACATAATTTCATATTTTGATTGTGGTCTATGGTATATTGATTATTAAATTCAAATTTTGAGGTTTCAGTTTATATATTTTATGCATAGGGTTTTGAAATTAAATTTGCATTGAATTCTCTTATATTGTCTAAAAAGCTTATATTTTTATATATCTAGATACAAACATTAATGGACACATTTTATGACAAAAATGTAGAGCAAAACCATGATAAAAACCTTAAAAAGTTTGACTTCTCAGAAGAAGAAGCTGAATTATCTGAATAATATAGTCCAAATCATGAATAATTATAAATTATTATCAATGGTTTAAATCAATCCTCAACTTATAGTGAATTTAATTCACTTATAAGTACTTTGGAGGCCATTTTAAAATAAGTGAGAAATGTCACATCATAACAATCATATGAGAACATTAAACAATATTATTCTAATAAACTATCATTTGAGAACATTCAAAAAATAATAAACTCAAAAAATCATTAAATCATAATTTTAGACCCTCAAAGGATCACGTACGGCCTCTAAAAATATTGAAAACATTGCTAGGTTGATAAAATGACCTAGGACAATAACAACTTTTTTGATATGATCATTTTGGCACATGGAAGATCTCAAACAGAGTTACGAGTCAAAAGTTATGGCCTTCGAAAGGTTGTCCTATTTTTTCTACATCATTCTCCTCTGGTTGAAAACAATTTAGCTCCTACGAGTTGCCCTAATTGTACTATTTCCATTTTTCCTTTTCAATCTTCTTTAGCTCCCATTATCTAATCTAAGTGTTGTCTTTTTGCTACAATCCTTCCCACTGCACCAAATACCTATTATAATTCCCTTGCCTTATGTTCATTGTCTTCATATCCAAAATCTGCACTATTTTTTCTTTCTTCTTCTTTGGAACCACTTCTCCCAATTTACTTCTTCATCTTCATCATATTCATCATCTTCTCCATAGAATTCATATAAATCTAAAACATTAAAAACTAAAGATATATAAAAATTATGTGGTAAACTTCCTCAGAGGCATTATCATTGATTTTATTCACAATTTTTCATGGTCCAATTTTCTTGTACTTCAACTTATTGTATGTGACTTTTGAAAATATCTCTTTCATAAAGTAAACCATTACCAACTCTCCTTAAAATACCTTGGATCTTATTCTAACATCTATTTTTGCTTTACATTTATCATTACTTTTTTGTAACTTTCTTCTTACTCCTTGCAACTATTGCATATTCTCTGTAAACACTTCTACATCATCACTAATTCAATCTGTAATTGGTAATTGTACCAAATCTAAAATACCCATAAGATTTCTCCCATAAACAATTTTAAAATGTGACTTTATTGTTGATCTATTCACTAAACTATTATATGCAAACTTAGCTTGTGGTAAAGCCAAGTCCCATTGCTTTGGCTTCTCTCCCACTATGCATCTCAATAAATTTCCCAAGCTCTTATTCACAACTTTTCTTTGTCCATCTATTTATGGGTGATATGCACTACTAAATTGTATCTTAGTACCCATATTATTCCACAAAGTCCTCCAAAAATGACTTAGAAATTTCCTATCCCTATCTGAAGTAATAATATTTGGAACACCATGCAATCTCATAATATCCATTTAAAATAATTTTGTAACTCTAGTGGCATCGTTGGTTTTCTTACATGAAATGAATTGAACCATTTTAGAAAATATATATACAAAAAAAATTGAATTGTTACCTCTTTGTGTGCTTGGCAATCCCAACACAAAATCCATACTCAAGTCTATCCATGGCCCTCTTGAAACTAGTAATGGCACGTAAAGTTTAGTATTTTGTGCATGTCCTTTAGCCACCTGGCATATTATGCACCTTGAAACATACCTTGTCACATCTCTCTTCATCTTTGGCCAAAAATATTTTTTCCTCCACTAAAGCTATTGTCTTCGTCTTACCAAAATGTCCAACCAAACCACCACTATGTAATTCTCTTATTATATTATCTTGTAGAGACCCAACTGGAATGCATAATTATTTTCCTTTGAAGAGATAACCTTCTTGTATAAGATACTCATCATGAATAACATTTGTCCCACCTATTAATGGATTCTTGCATTGCTCAACTACCTTTTTAAATATGGATCAATATCATATAATTCTTTAATAGCTTCAAATCTAACTACTTTAGTGACCACAGTAGTTAATAACACTACTCTCTTACTCAATGCATCAACTACTTGATTTTTCTTTTCTGATTTATGTATCAACACAAAAGTATACCCCTGCAAGAAAGAAACCTAATTTACATGCCTACTATTCAAATTTTTTTGTGTATTCACATACTTTGAAGCTTCATGATCTATAAATAGTATAAACTCCTTTGGCATTAGGTAATGCCTCCAATGTCTTAATGCTTGTACAATTGCATAAAGTACAACATCATAAGTAGAATAATTTATCCTTACCTCATTCAATTTCTAACTAAATTATGCTATTGGATTTCCTTCTTGACTCAACACAGCACCAATTCCCACAAATGAAGCATCACAATCAACCTCAAACACTTTGTTAAAATCTGGTAATGCTAAAATTGACCTTTCTATAATATTCTTCTTAAAAATTTAAAAGCTGTATGTGGATTTTCTAGTCCATGCAAATTCCTTCCCTCTCATGCAATATGTTATTGGTGCCACAATATTACTAAATTTTTTAATAATTTTTCTATAAAAATTTGCTAAACCATGAAAACTGCTTACCTCTATAATGCTTTTGGAAATAGGCCACTCAACAATTTCCTTTATATTTGTCTCATCCATTTTCACACCATCTGTTGAAACTACAAATCCCAAAAATACCAAACTATTTTGCATAACCCTGTACTTCTTCAAATTTGCATGTAACTTCTCATTTCTTAACAAATCCATTACCATTCTCAAATGTTGTGAGTGTTCTTATTTAGTCTTATTGAATATCAAAATATCATCAAACAACCACAAAATTACCAATATATTCTCATAGCATTGTATTCATCACCATCATAAATGTGCTAGATGCATTAGATAACCCGAATGTCATCACCATCAACTCATATAAGCCATCCATAGTCTTGAATTTATTTTTGACTCATCTCCTTCATGAATTCAAATTCGATAATAGCCACTCCTTAGATCAATCTTGGTAAAATATTTTGCTCCTACAAGCACATCCATCATATTATCTAAATGAGATATAAGAAACCTATACTTTATTGTAATTTTATTAATTGCTCTACTATCCACACACATTCTCCATCCTCTATTTTTATTTGGTGTTAGCAATGCTGGTGTTGCACATGGGCTCATACTCTAGCTTATCACTTTCTTCCTTAGTAATTCAGTAACTTGTTTATTTAATTCTACATGTTCTATTGGACTCATCCTATAAGTTACTTGATTGGGTAGAGCTGATCCAAGAATCAGATCAATATGATGTTGAATATCTCTCTTTGATGGTAAACCATTTGGTAACTCATCAGGCATAACATCTACGTATTATTTCAACACTCTTCCTGCTTCTATTGGTATTGACACCATTTATGTTTCTTCTTTCTTTGCTACTAAGGCATAAAAATAATATGTTACCTTTATATCTTGGATAAATTGTTTATTACAGAGCATATTTTTTGTTTTCTCTTCCTCTTTAAGAGGTAACAAAACTACCTTTGTGCCACCTTTCCAAAAAATGTATGTATTCTTTGCTCCATCATAAACTACTTTCCTATCAAATTGACATGATCTCCCCATTAACTCATGACATACATCCATCAGAATAACATCACACCATATTTCATCATTAGAAGTTTATTCTATAGAAAACTTGATTAAGCACCTTTTATCTATGTAACCTCATTCCCTTCTTAAACCAAGAAATCTGATAAGGGTTGGGATGTTTTTCACATTGCATATTTAATTTTTTAATCATTTCTTTAGAAACCATATTTTCACAACTACCACCATCTATAATTACTTTGTATACCTTTCCACTTGAATTACATCTTATTCAAAAAATATTTGATCATATCCATGCATCACCACCTTCTTTATTCTGCACTTGATCATTCCTTAGAACAATCATGGTTTTTCTCCTCATGAGATTCTCTCCAATGTCAGATGGTGCAACTTCAGTATTCTACTCTTCTATTTTAGCCTCAACTAGATTTTCTCTTGGATGATCTTCTTGACTCATTTCTTGATCTTGATAGTTTGGACACTCAAATGCTTTATGCCCTTCTTATCCACATCTATAACAAATATAAGATCTACGTTGATTTGAAAACCATCCTCTAGCACCACCATAACCTCATCCTCTTTGAAATCATCTTCCTCTTTGTTGGTATTGAAACCCTTACCTATTATCATCTTCTCTTTCTACACCACATGATTATTCACCTTTATTGGAATTAAAACCACCTCTGATGGTATTAAACCCACCTCATCCCCTTATTAGCAGGGATCTACCTCTTTTTGGACCAATAGATGTGCTTCAAAAATTCTATCTATTTTGTTTTTCTTCTACCTTCAAAGCTAATCGATAAGCCTCCTCCATGTTAAGTATTTTATGCATTCCTAATTCATCTTGAATAAAAAATTTCAAACCATTTACATACCTTGCATTCATCTTCTCTTCTATTTCATCATGCTCTACTCGTATGGAAAGATTGTAAAATTCATCTGTATACTCTTGTAAAATGTGACCTTTTTACCTTAAATTATAAAATATTTTGTATAGGGTTTGTGCATAATCCACAAAAATAATTTTTTCTCTTAGCTTTTTCTCCATATTTTTCCATGAATTAATCTTCTCTTTACCTTTTCTTTGTCTCTCTTTCTACAGGTGATCCCACCAAATCATTACATGACCTTTCAATTTTGTGCAGGCAAAATTTACCTTCTTGTCTTCTCTCAAAGTCTTTCACTCAAAGAACTTCTCCATGATATTAATCTAATCTATTAACTCCTATATTTTTAAACTACCTCTATAATCTAAAACATCAACCTTGATTCCTTCATTTCTTCCTTTTAAAGCCTGAATCATCCTCTCTTCCATTGATGGCAATTTCTCTTACTGTTCTTCTTCTTATTGAATTTCTTCATCATGATTTGTCTTTCTCATCACCACCTTGTCTCCTTACTTTATTGGTGATAACATCTATTAATTTTTTAACTTGTATTTTTAATTTTTGTATATTCTAGTTCATCTGTGCCATACCTGTTCATCCTCTCACCATTCTTCTCTCCTTCAAGATTCAAACTTCCTCTGATACTAGACAATGAGCCTGAAAAAAAATCATTAAATCATAATTTTAGACCATCAGATGATCATGTATGGCATCCAAAAAATATCAAAAACATTTTTATACTAATAAAATGACCTAGGATAGAAACAACCTTTCCAATACGATCATTTTTTCATGTGAAAGAGCTCAAACAGAGTTACGAGTCGAAATTTATGGCTTCTTGAAGGTCGGCCTATTTTTTATACATCAAAAAAATAACAGAAGAAGATGTGTGTGCTTTTTTAATTGAGCATAGATTCAACCAACCACCACCAATGAGTTGTGAACATATTAGTATTGATTGGTATCTTAATGTGGATATAAAAACAACTTCTGGGATAGGTCATGGATGGTGTTTGATGAACCTTCATGCAATAATAATGAGGTTCCATTATACTTTTTGACAAATAATTATTCTGAGTTTTTTCTACATGAAATCCCAAATCATTTTGACATGAAGGCCTCCCAAAGTATGGGAGATGGGTCCTCATTTGATACACTTGGTACCAAGTGGGACCAAAATCACCCTAACCAATTTTAGATAAATATAATGACAATAACACATATTTGTATCCCTAAAAGTTTTCATCACATCACATAGATGGATACCTTTGAGGTAGTTACTAACCTCACACAAGCTATGATTGACCATGAGATGCATACACCGAGGAATTCTACACTGGCTATAGGTGGTGGGACATCTAGTAATGGTGTTCGTGCTAGTGATATTGGTGCTAGTGTCCTTCCTACTAGTAGTGGCATTGGTGCTAGTGTCCCTCCTACAATTCTTATACATCATTTCACATCATGTGGGAGGAAGTGTATTGGAACTCATTTTCAAGTATGGCATACACAGGTTACATCTATGGAGACTAGACCTAAATTTGTGTATCACACTAATACCCAATAGTTTATGCTACTTAGAGTTGGTTCAACATCTCAAGACACCAATACAGTTTATTCAGTACCTCTGAACATCAACATGCCTAAGTGTATGCCATATTTTGTTACTTTAGGACATTATGAGATCATCATGCTAGAGCATATGTCGTATGTTGATGCTTCAATAACTTATGACAATAGCATGACAAACTTGATTATAGTTTTAATTACTTCACCACCCCCTTATCAGGACATGTTAGCCTATTGTACATAACTTATCTACTTCATCACCTATATTTGATACACAGGTTATGTTTTAATTTTAGTTTATTTATGTTTGCAAAATAATTTTAAGTTTATTTTCTAGTATGTGTTTACTTAATTGGCTAATATTTGATTGAACTTTTCATTTTTTTCTTGTATAGATGATTTCCAATATTTTGGGTAGCTCAGCAAGCCTATATTCTATTATAGAGGTTGAAATTAGTACTAGTGTACCCTACTTTCAAGTTTATAAACTTATAAATTACATAAATTTTCTATTTAATGTTAAATTACATAAATCATAGTATCTTAGATAGATTTGAAACACTCTCATGTAGGTATACCATATTTGTGTTTCATTTTAAAGAAGTGTTTCATTCTCAACTTACATTACTATCTCGCATTCTTGTCCTAAGCTAAAATAAATTAGAGCTAGGTCATGTGATGTTTCTAGAATGATAATAACATAATATCTCTATGATGCCAATAATAATGATAGTAAAAATATTAAACTAATTACCAATTTTTTATTTATATAATAGACCAATGTATCCATCTAGTGGACTCAACCATTATTTTATCTCATTGAATTTAATCCATCAATGAACTTTTATGTATTCATGTATTTATTATTCTTTGAACAAAAAACTATCTTTTAAGATATATTATAGTCATAGATTTTTTATCATGCTCATTGGATTTACACATTATTCATAGATCCATATAAAAATATTATGTTCCATGTCTACTTGAACAAAATCATAAATAATACTTCTCTATCACAACCTAAAATTAACTCATTTTTATTTATTTGTCTTAAATTAGGTTTATTTTTATTTATTTCATAATTTACATCTTTAATTTCATGGTTATAGATGATGAGATATGCTATCGTCATTCTTGATGGATGAGAGCCGCTATCTATGCAATAGCTCATGATTCAAAGATAGAGATTGGTGAGAACACATGTAGTAAAAAAAATAGTAAAATTGTTTTTAGCTTCATATTTATACACACGTCCAGATCTAAAGATACATGTATGCTCCGTAGGAATCTCCATCATTGGTATATTCATGTTATCATAGCCCAAGACAACCATTTAGGTGGCATGTAGTGAGTCTATAATCACCTTGTTGCAAAAAAAATTTCATGGAAACTCTATCATCTGCAATATGTCACTTTAATGCATTACAATTTATATTTTATATGTTGTGTAAATGCCATGGGTTTTTTATGTTGCAAGAGAATTAGTCAATGATGCACAGGATGAGAGGTTAATTTCTCTTTATAATGAGTCATGTATCACTTATAGTTCTACATCTATAACAAGGAAGCATAATTTATTTGGAGGCAATGAAGAGCAAGAGAGCTAGTTGTTGTGATAGGGGTCTAGTTGTAGGCACTATCTATTTTGTATGTTGATATCACCTCCATTGTATGCCTATATGAAACATTTTATATGTGTACATGTTATTGTCTACATTGTTTATTGATATATGTCCTATTATTTATGTAATTATGACATAGAACTTTGCATATACACATATATACTATTTGACATTCCCATTTTAATCACATTTTAAATATTAAAGCCATTTATACACATGATAAATTCACTATGATGCATTCATTTTTACCCTACTTGTGCTACTAATATTTTATTATTTTATGGATGAGTTCAATCCTTATGTTGTTTCCTCTTAGTTGAAATCTAGATGATGTTAATTAAATGCACATGTGCACCCTTTTCTAGTTAATTTTCTTATGATTAGAATGGAAATTCAATTTATTATGAGCATGATGTCATTATGGATATTATAGTATTTTCATATAGGTTGTTCAATTCTCTAATAGATTATAAGTTGGTTATTGTTGTCACATGAATCATGCACTTGTGATCATGAATTAATCTTCTCACTTTTAAATGATTCTAACCATCGAAACTTGTTTATAGTCATTAAAACATTGTCCTCTCCATGTTAAACATCTTGGAATCCTTGCCTTGAACTTATACATACTATTTAAACATTGTGGTGATGAACTTGAGTCCATGGAAACCCTTGTTGAAAACCTTACCTTGTGGTTTGAAGATGATTTGAGGGGGATAAAACCTAGTTTGTATACCTTTTAAGATAATAAAAACTTGTTGTATGTCACTATAGACTTATTAAACCCTGTAATTCTTTATTTTGGGCTTAAAACCTATGTATTCTGCCTACTAGACCTGAAATCATCTTGCTAAGACCTGATTATAACTAAAGGATGCTTGAACACCTTCACTATTCTCATGTGTAGACCACATGAAAATATCTCTCACTAGACACAAGAAAGACATGAAAATGAATTTTCCCTCATAGACAAATGTCTCTTAAAGGACCAAAATTTAGTCAGTGGCAGAATATCTTCTAGCTCATTATCCCAATCAATAAACCATCCCTTTGGACACATCTAGATGTGAGTTTTAAGGGTATAACATTCATTATTCAGTCTTATTTAGGCACCGGGACTAAAAGTTATAGTTGACTGGATGCATCCCTTAAGAGAATCTTATCATCCCAAAGTGATAAAACTGAGAAAACTTTGGACACACATTGAAATAGAACCATGAGGGTTACAGATGAACCATCAGTTCCTACACTTTCATGGATGAGTCTTCTAAGAAATCCTTAGAGGATTCTCTCACTCAACATGTGTGAGACATGACAATGAGTTTTCTCTTGTAGCCAAATGTCTCTTAAAGGACCAAAAGTTGGTCAGTGGGGGACATATAATTTGGATCATTAGTCCAATAAATGAAACATATATTAATACATGTCCAAATGGGTATTTTAAGGTTATAATGGTTGTTATCCAGTGCTGGTCAGGCCCTAAGACTGAATGTTGCACTTGACTGGACACGTCCCTTAAGAGAATCTTATCATCCTAAAGTGAGAAAATTGAGAAAATTTTAGTCACATGTTGTAGGAGAACCATGAGGAATAGATTCAAACTTTTAAATCCTAAAATTGCATAGATGGCTCCTCTAAGCAACCCCTAGAAGATTCTCTCTCACTCTATATGGGAAAGACATGATAATGAGTTTTCTCTTGTAGCCAAATGTCTTGTAAAGGACCAAAATTTGGTCAATGGGGGATCATATGTTTTGGATCGCTATCCCAATTGATGAATTGTCTATGAAAACACATTTAGATGGACATTTTAAGGCTAAAATGATTATTATCTAGTCTTGGTCAGGTCATAGGATCAAAATTTGCACTTAACTAGATGCCTCCCTTAAGAGAATGTTATCTTTTAAAAGTGAGAAAATTGAGCAAACTTTAGTCATGCAATGTAGGATAAATGTAAGGGATAGATATGAGTCATCAACTCCTACACTTGCAATAATGAGTCCTCTAGGAAACCCCTAGAGGATTCTCTCCCAATTCCCATGAACAAGACACGACAACGAGTTTTCTCTCACAGCCAAATGTCTCTTAAATGACCAAAAGCTTGTCTTCAAGGGCATATCTTCCAGATCGTTATCCCAATCAATGAAATTCCTTTGCATGCATGTTTGAATGGGTGTTTTAAGGCTAGAACGGTCATTATTCAATCTCAATCAGGCCCCAAGACTAAAATGGTTGACCATATGCATAAAAAAGGTGAAATTTTCAAAAGGGAAACATGAAGGTATTTTAAAGATTTATAACTCCTCCTCCTAAGCTCTTTCTAGATTCCTTCATCTTCCAATGTAGGAAAATCGCTCTCACATGACCATGATCCAGTTTCATAATGGTTTCTTAAGCTATTTACTTCTCCTTGCATCTAAAAATATGATGTCAAGAAAATTTATAGGTCAATCAAACATGGGCATGAGAAAATAGTTTTGGAGTGTTTTTATAGGCCTATAGGCATGTTACCAAGGGTCTCTAAGCAAGTATACAGGGTTATGAGCAAGAATAGAGTATGTTTGTGATAGTTGCAAGTTTGTAGGGTAAAAGAACATAATTTAAGGCCTCAAGCAAGGTTTCAACCATGATGAAAGAAGAAAGATGATTGTCACAATGAAGTTCATTTGTTTCCATCATTCTTGGACATCAAGTAAGATCCAATAATTTTTATAAGGCTTTGGAAGAGCAGGAAACAAGTTTTTAAGCAAAGGAAATGTAAAAAATGTGATGCTGCAGGTGTAAGACAAAGTTCCATGATCCTACCAAGTTCCATGTTTTTATATGAGTAATGACTATATCACATAGAGGAAATAAGTTTCACAGAGAGGAAACAAGTTTCATGTTTGAGGGCACCTATAAGTGAGAATATCAAGTATGCAATCCTAGAATAAGGGCTAAATGATGAAAGTTCATAATATGATGATGATGATGATGATGATGATGATGATGTTGGTCATTAAAGAGTTTAAGGAGTTAATTTAAGTCATGAAGAAGCCACCTCTAGGCCATCTTTCAATTTTTTTCCCACCAAAAAGGGAAATTCAAATTCTTGAATTTGTCTTAGAGAATAGTTTAAGAGGATTTTCAAGTTGTAAAGGTATTAAATTCATGTGCAATAGATCTTGAGGGTCTAATTCGTTACTGTAATTATTATGTAAATAATATCTCAATACTCAACCACTTATTATCCATGATAAATTATATGCAATGTTGGAAAGAGGATAAATTTAACATGTTTGATAAGTATACAAGTTTGTTGAGAAAACCTTGGGATATTTGACAAGAAAATAAATCATTTGGTATGGATAGATCTCAAATAATCTATATGAAAAAAATAGAGAGAGGAAAAAATTAGGTGAGAGATGGAGAGGCATAGGTGAAGACGAAGTGGAATGCAAGGCTCTTCAAGGCTAGGAATGAATGTTTATAAGTAATTATGAAGAAATAAAGCTGATTTGAAATACTTTCAAGGTATTCTCCATGTTTTAATGTCTATTTCATTTGTGTGGTTGTGGTTACTTCTTGATCTCACATTGGTGAATTTTAGAATGAGAGAGAAAAAAATTGAAATTCTATGTCTCAAGCATAAATTCATTACCTAACATGGTCCAACCAAATGCATGTCGACCTTCCATTATTATCCCAATTGTTGAAGTCTACCTTGAGCCTAACTCATATTCCCATTCTTATAACCACATAATGAAATATCAAAAACATCTGATCAAGCATGAATCATCAAATATCGATATAATTTGGATAAAATAGAATTTTAAGTACAACATGCATAATTAGGCTAATCATTGACTATAATGATTAACCATACTAGTTACTCATAATGATTAAATCATAGTAACTGAACTAGAATCCTATCTATAAAAAATAGCCAATAACATGATAATAGAAAGCAACATATGCATAAATCAGACAAGTGTCATCCAAAATTTTATACAACATGCTAATAGTCCCTCAAGACAAGCAACCATAAGGTGGTATCAAGTTGGGGCATAACATATTCCCCCTCCTAAAGAAGAACCATCTCAGTGACTCATCAAATAGCCAAGGAATACATCAGAGAAGCCATTCCAAGCATCGCATGCAACCCCAAGGGTTACAACATGTTCCCATAACTCGTCAGATCACACGATGGTTCATGGATCCTAAGCCCATCATGTTTCATCAACCATCTGAGGGTGTTTACCTAAATTTTATTATTTTATCCAATATTTCAGTGGGTACCTAGGATTTCTTATCACCTAGCTAGGATTTTACACTACTCTAGCTAATCACAAGCATACATTCTAGTAATTTTTTAAAAAAGAATAGAATATTAATTCTAGAATATAATTTTTCAAACAAAACACACATTACTTTGCACACAGTTACTTCCAAACCATACATGTAAACTTTCAACAAGTGCAACCTTATTGATTCTGCAAAAGAGTCTAGCTCATATGACCCATAGTGCTTCACAAACATTCATTTGAATTCTTGGATTACATATTGGATCTAATCACCCAACCAACTAACATAGGCAGCCAACAAGAATAACTAGCTACATGCCCACTATAGTCAATCATGGTTCCAAAAGCTTACCTTCATGCCATCGAAGAGAAAGTTAGCCTTGGAATAACTTTACCCATCACTGAGTAAGATATCCATGATGATTATTTTTAATTGGCTCAAAACCACTCACCACAAGAGTGTCATATCAACTCAAAAAATTTCATTTGATCCCTTATCAGAAGCCAATCTTGAACAACATATCAAAATATTCCTATCACAAAAATCAAAATATTAATTCAATTTTTCATTATCACCCTTCTTATCATTCTCAAAATAAAATAAATCAACATCATAACAATGTTCTGACTGAACCAGGTTGAAAACATCAACTGTGGCAACTTTCTCCTTGCCAAATTCATGACAAGAATCATGTTGTCAAAAATTTTATGACTGCAACATGGTTTCCAATGATAATAACATTTATGCACATTCCAACATGCTTCTTGAATTAATTATTAAGTGTAATAGGTGTGAGCATACCACAATCATAGGTATTTTCAAGCCTAAACATACCATCATGTTCCTTCCAATTGTCATATATTAATGGCAATATCATCAAGCCTCAACATCACCTGCTAAGGTATCACTAAACTTTTGCCTACACTAGGTAGTGAGAATGTTGGATGCACAAGTTCCAACAAATTTTGAAAGTTATGATGGTTAACCAAATCCATCATCTGATACAACATGCTCAATGCTAAGGGTCTCATGCATAACATTTTCCAAGGAAGGGTATATTCCAATAAAGCCTATCATTCCATATCCATACATCTAAGAATTTTACCAACAAATATTCATGTCTCATTGATTAGATAGCTTGCGATACTCATTATAAAAAGATATCTCCCAAGATTTTTGACTTTCCCAAACATGCCAATATTATTCACCCCATTAGGCCCTCCAAACTTGAGTCATACCCTTGGACCTCCCAATGATAGTATACCTCAACGTCATATGATGGCTCACTCATGCAACTCATCAGTGGACAATAAGATATGATTTTCTCTAATTCTAATAGAAATCTTCTATCACTATTCTTCTCATTCACTTATTTTGACAAGTCAATGATTGACTAGTAATGTTTGCTCAGGTGTAACATAACTCTGGGAAAGGGTAGACATAGCCAAGGCTCACGATAATTATCAAAAGTTTTTTAACACAATATATTTTCAAACATAATTTAATTACTTATAGCCCTTCAGAGTTACATAATAATAGGCTACTTTGTTCAACCTATAAGAGGTTGAAGCTTTAAACAGGCTCACACTTTTATTCTAAATTGAAAGATTCCTAAATTCAGTTCATTGCATAATAAATCACCTTAGTCCTAATCAATAGAATCCCTAATCATATCAACAACCATTCGTGTTTAACAAATTTTTTGGCTCATGATAATCATTCACAACTAGAGATCTCTAAATGTTTATTTACCCCAATAAATTAGATAATCTCACCCCATCCAACACTCCATGTTTAATCCAATCTCTTGGTCTTCCTAAGGTTATAATTTCCTAAGCATCTACTGATGACTTTCATATACAAGTCAACAGTAGATACCAAACATCATTTACCTATTTTTCAAGGTTTAGTGGTTATCACAAGTCTCCCATTGATCCATCCATAC
Source organism: Torreya grandis (assembly GCA_037957365.1). NCBI lineage: Eukaryota > Viridiplantae > Streptophyta > Pinopsida > Cupressales > Taxaceae > Torreya > Torreya grandis. The sequence goes on along the minus strand of JARHVA010000503.1, from coordinate 2,363,667 downwards.
AAGTCAATAGTCAACCTATTATGCTTACCATGATGCAGCTCGATTTGGGAAGGGTTGACCCAACCAAGGCTATAAGTAGATATCATTATGTTGCTTCAAAAAATTATATATTTTTGCACATTCATTTGTTTCAATGGATGCAAAAATTTCCAACACCTCATTAATATAGAACAGATCACTACTCCACAAGTCATATCTAGATCAAATGAGACTATACTAGTTTCATGATAGAAAAAATTCATATTCTAAAGTTCCCTAGAGTATAAACACCACTCCGACACTAGATTAAACAAACCCAAAAATAATTCTTGGCATTGGTTATCAGAGTGCAAAATAAAATAGCACGTAATCCCTATTACACAAATTCAAGATGCATAATTCATCATTTTAATTCTACACAATAATATGTAAACAACCAAAATAATGATAGGTCATAAAACAAGAATATAAGAATCATCATACTAAGCTTTTTCTTATACAATATTTACAATAATTTTAGATCAACTAGAAGATGCTACAGGACTACCACCAAGACAATGTAACATAATCCCTTAAAACATTAAAACATTTTTATATTCACATAAATGAAGTCCAGTTCTGGTACAACCCGTATAGATCATTGTACAATGATCTATATTTCTAGAGGTCATTGCACCCATATTTGTTTGTTTAGTGAATGCCATCATATAACCTATAACTTCATCATATAGGAAGTGAATATCATTGGAATTAGTTAAACACATTTCTATTTACCAACATGAAATATTTAGACTTCACCATGCAGTATTGCACATACTAAAAAATAAACATAAGTATCATCCATTATAAAATTATCTATCATCTAGTATAAATTGAATGCCACGAGTATGATGGACCACCAACAAGAGTGATACTAGGTTGCGATTATATGAATAAATCCATGACCTTAGGATCCTCACACTATATGGCCCCTTCCATTCCTTTACTCAAGTGTAAGTCATAATTTAACCAACTACATAAACAATAACTTATTAGCAATCAATTTTGTTATTAGACCATTAGTGGTCTTTGTCAACTAAACCATAAGGATCTATCATCAAGTATAAAATGAATGCCACGAATATGATGGACCACTAAAAAGAGTGCTACTAGGTTGGGATTATATTAATAAATCCCTGACCATAGGATCCTCACAATATATGGTCCCTTCCATTCCTTTACTCAAGATTAAGTCATAATTTAACCAACTACATAAATAATAACTTATTAGAAATCAATTTTTTTATTAGACCATTAGTGGTCTTTGTGAACTAGGCTAGCTATGGGTTATACTTATGAATATCCAGCTACCACATCACATCTTGATCTCACATAGTCTCAAAATGACTGAACATGCATCCCAAATAATAATTTCCCAAGCCTAATTAACACATCCAGGTTTGAAACTTCCACCAAAAGTCCTATTATATTATTAAATACCTTATGTTCCAAAAATAGAGTGAGAAAACTTAATCATAATTAAAATTTTAGTAATCCATGTTTGAATTAAAATAGGATAACATGTAATATAAGCTACTATGATGATGCTAACTATTGAGATTATCTAAATTGTAATCTCTAGCTTAGTATCCTTGCATTATATCCCATAGAAACCATGAGCATAAGACATAACATTACCACTTCTTGATTCCCTATAATCTACGCTAGCATGACCAACTATGGGCTTTATCATAATGGGAAGCTAACTTTCATAACAAGTACTGGTCATATGGAGTCTCAATTTAAAAAACTAAAGTCAAGCTAAGAGATTTAAAATAATAAACCTAGATTTCATAATTAATAATGCTTATCAAAGGTTAAGCCCACTTTTAACTCCATACAAGCAAGCAAGATAACAATGTAAGAATTCAACTCAAAGAGTATTAAGCATGTAAAAATCTTCCTACCATAGACAACTTTGATCTCATTTCATTTTGTTTAGCCTATTGCCATATTAGAGGTTGATTATGCATGGTGTTTTGTTTACCAACATGATTCCAATCAAATACATTATTCATTAAGAGTTACTTCACTCAAGCTATTTTAAAAAGTGCTGGAAAAAAATCTAATGCAGCTACATTATTTTATGGTAATGTGGGATTGTAATGTGGGACTGTTGTGATGTGGACCATGGCTTATGTCACTTATATGCTCATAATTACCTAGTAAGACCCGAATGCCTAATTAAACCATCTAGTTGATGGTTAGGGTGGTTAGGGCCACTGATGGATGGGCTAATAACACTGGACCTTTGGGTTTTAACATCATCCAAATCAATTACTCATCTTCTTTTGACTTGGATATCCATGCTTACAGTTTTGTTCAGTATATAGTATACTTCTAGATGTCGTAGTGTTTCCCTCAACAATTCTCATTGATTCAAATAGTTTTTTGTTAATGCTTAAATCTTATATCCTAAATTGTGGGGTAAGAACTATACCATGTTATGTGCTCTAGATTTTATTTGCATGTATGGTGATGCATACTACCGTATAGTGTATCATCACGATACACAGGTATCAAATAATGGTTACCTCTACACTTGTCTTACTTTATACAATTTTGATTTATCATTCTAGTTATATGGTTACTCTTGTAATTACATTTGAAATCTATGTTGTAACTAGAAGTTGTGTTTCTATTATATTGGTAATTAATACTTGATGAATCTGGATAAGAACAACAGTGCTATATTGCGTTCTAATCACTCATTATTTCTATTTTTGAGATGATGTATCCTCTCATTTCTGCAAGCAAAGTATATTTATATTTGATTTATTAGCCCAACAATATATGAAAGCTTATTTTTATACTTCGAAGCTTTTATTATATGTATTTAAAAATTCCATGATGAATGTTTAATCATGTTTAATAAAACTACAATTATTAATGTTCGATTACCAACAATTCATGAGGGTATTATAACTATGTTAATACAAATGAAAGGTTGTATACAACCAGGAATCATGTTGTCATAGTTATTATTTTGTCTTATTTGGTTGAAACTTCAACCTATAAAGTTGTACCTTGTTGGTTATCATCTTCATTATGATCCATTTGTTGCTAATGATCTCTTCTCTTCTTTATGCTTGCATTAGGCCTTAGTTGATATTATTTTTGGTATTGAGGCTAGTATGGATCATTAAATGTTTCAGATGCAATACTATGTGCCTTTTTATTACTTAAAGCAATGAAATGAAAATAATCAATTGGTACCAAAGTATTGTAAATACATATATAGATTATCTTGTCTTAACCAAGCTTGATCCAATCTAATCCATATTGAAAAATATTATAATTTTATAACTGTGTTAGAATCACTTTGACATTCAAAAAAATATTGGTGGTTGTTTCCTCTTATTACAATTTTAATTTTGGGCTCAATTTATAGAATGAATCAATCAATAGTATATAGTCAATTTATGCAGATAATGATTATTTAATATGATACAACCAGAATGGGAAGATATTAGCGTTATTTCAATTTATTACTTATGAGAACTCTTTGGATTATGATGTTCATTATATCTAAATAGAATTGGTAAAGTTGCCTATAAGTGTATTATTTTTAAGCGATTGCCTAGTTAGTTTTAAACCCTTATAATGGTTATTCAAACACTTTGCATGAGTTGCTCTTGCACACTAGATAGAAGGTGACCTCCTTAATGTTAATGGTTTCACTTTTGTGTGCATCATATTGCATAATGCAATCAAATGTAAACTTTCAATTTGTGAGAATGTGCTAGCATACAAGTTTAGTTTAATAAAAGTTATGAATTGTCCTTAGATTGAATTTCATTAAAAAACTTGTGTATATGTTGACAAATTCATTTTGACACTTGGTGTATATACTATAAGGTATCAACTTATGAATAGATTTGCATATATGTGTGTGTTAGATTGGTTTTGCCATGACTTGATTAAATGATATCTTATGCCTTGGTTATATAATTACATTCAGGCCTATCTATTATAGATGTATTTATATTAATGCTATTTTGTATAGAATAAGGTTATTAAATCATAAGGCAAAAGTTATTATGTTGCCTCTCCTCCTTATTGGCTTTCTCAATAAGGTACTCGAGATAGTCATTTTTGATATCGTGAACTTATTTTTTTAATTAATTAGAACATTTATTGCCAAACCATTTAAGTGAAGAAGGTCAATTTTATTTGGGTATTGGCTATGTCAAGCTAATTTAAACAATGGTGGAAAAGAATCTAATACAACTGCATTATATTATGGTAATGTGGGATTGTCATTAACAAGGAAATATGGAAGTTGTACACGTTTTGCATACTGCCTAGTGATTAAGGCCTAAAGTGACAATCTATCATTGACTACCAATCCATATTAATAAGATTGATAATGGAACCATACTCCATTTGTGTAATGCAAGTATGAAGGCTTTTATGCAATGAGTAAGCTAATATATGTTTTTTTATTGCCTCATTATTACACAAAATTGTCTAAGACTAGTGGTGTAGTCAGACTCATTTTTGGTAATGGTAAAGTTACCAATAGTAATCCCTTGATATCTAATTCTCTCCCTCTCTTAGCTTATGGGATTATTTTTATTATCCAAAAGCTAAACATGCCCTAGAATAATTGGAAGAGGTGTGTGGTACCATGACCAAAAAATTTGAGATTCAATTTATGGAATATAGATAAGTATCACTATTGAGTTGCTAAGTCTACCATTTGTTGCATTGGTAATCAATTTGGTATTTCATGTTGGTTGATCAATTTTTATGGAGTTCCAATATGTATGGATGTAAATGAGGACCCTCATGGGACATTTCTCATAACTAGTGATTCAATAACTCAAGGGCTGATGTTTTATCTTGAATAATCTATTATTATTTCCCTTATACCATGCTTGGGTTTAACACCGAGTTAAATTCTAGGGTTGTTTGCTCTAGTACTCCTTGATGTTACATAAGCAGCAGCTTTGGGTATGTCAGGGAGTAGCTATTATTTTTAATTCTCAAATAGGACTCTATTATACATTTGAGATGTTTAAGTAGGGTGAAATGATCGCTAAATGGTCTTAATTGGTGGGAGATACCAATACTCATATAAATTTTGGAGTCTATTGATGTGCTTAATTACACTGATATGCCCCAAACTTTGTACTCCTTATTGAAGATGTGATCCCATATAGAACTATTTAATGGTGACTTAATCCTAATTAAGTATCTACTACTGACTAATAGAGTGTTGTTTGTGAGCACCCTAGTGTGCAATCTATTGATATTTTGTCTCACATCATTATGTTATGTTTGGGCCCTGCACATAATATTATTTTATACTCTAGAAAGAAGCAATTTTTTAATTTTTTTGGGTTTGTTTCATATGTTTTGTTTTATGTTTGAATGACTGTTGTGATCTTTTATATTTTCACTAATCTTGTTTTTGTTGATGGTCAAGTTGATTTGTTTGAGTGATTTCATTAATTTTTGTGATTGTATGTAGCTTATCCTATATGATGTAAATTGCTTCGTTGAATGAGTGAATTTGTATATGTTTTTCCTTACCTTACTATCTCATTGGGTATGGTTGTGTAGTATGACATTATGATATTATGTATGCATTACTATAATAAGTACAGACAGATTCCATTCTAGTTATTTGATCTATAACATGAAAGTAATAATAATTAGAGGTTATTATTATAATACATGTATATCCTAAGGTCAATAGCATTGTTTGAAAATGTATTTGTATTTGATTAAATGATGATCAAAGGTTTAATATTTATAATACATTAGACATTGATTATATTAATTAAATGATTAAGGGAAATCATTATGTTTTCAAACTATTGTTATGGATGGCTTGGTAACATTAAACAATAGTATTTGAAATACATATTAACATTGTCCATGTTATATAGTCATTATTTTATTAGACAATATCTAACTTTGCATGGAAAGATAATATCGACTAAATCAATAGTCATTGCATGTAATAGACATATGTTATTATGATTTTTATTTATTTGGTTTAGTTGGTCAGTTTTGTGAAGTTGATAAGGGAATTATGTTAAGTCAATATCATGCATATTTTATAAAGATTATAAAATGACTATTTTATGGATTGTTTTGGAAGTCTTGATATGATTAGGGTTTATAATCAGCTATTTACT
>JARHVA010000503.1:2327500-2355000 GCA_037957365.1 Torreya grandis | reverse complement strand
TTATATTATTATATATTTTTACCAAATGTCGTATCCATGACCCTAAATAAGTAGTGGGCAGATTCCTTTTGCTCAGCAAGCACTAATAATGTAAGATGAGGTGTAATCTAATTGAGTGGTGTGTATGAATTTAATTGATCCTTGAGATCATTTATTATTGAAAACTTTGGACAAAGTAATGTTTTAATTAAACATTGTCATTTCATAAGTTGATACAATTTTCATATTTTTGTGATATCATATTAGAATAGATTTATTTATTGTATACATTATGTATTATATATATTTAACACATGGGTTTTGGTTTGTTATTCTAGATTCTCACACCATTATTATCTACCCATCCGTGAAGGGAGGGCCATCCCTTTATTTAGGAGATAGTATGGGGGATCTATGGTGTGTGGTTTGTGTGGAAAAGCGCTCAGATAATGCTCTCGCTCCTAGTTGAATAACTATACAAAGAACTACACTTGAGATTATAGATTAATACTTGAGTCATGGATACTGTGCTCCACAGAGTTTTGTATCATGTTTTATCATTTGAGATATTATTATGTATTGTTAAAAACTCTAACATTTATACATTATACTTATACAATAGTGATTGCAATGTTATATCAATCGTGACTGGAATTATACTATCTCATATATGATTAGATGTAGTATTTATTGTAGTTTAATTTTGTTCATGATTGGTATATTTATTCATGGTGATCTTTAGCTAAGTGTATTAGCTATAAACATATTGGTTAACTAAATGAATGTAGTTAGTTAGAGATCACTAATTATATTTCTTGTAGTAAAATCTATATGTTGGATATGTGTAATTAATTTATTAAAAAAAGATGTTATATTCTGATAAAACCTAATGGGATTATTACATTTAGACTGGGACTCAGTCTTTGTAGAGTTTATCAACATTATTATGTCATACAACTTCTTGGTTGCATAGTGTACATGGTCAATGATTTCCTTTGGATATGAATAGTGTTCCTCGCTTGAGACTTCTAAATAGTTTGATCATAGCCTCTAAAAATTTATTTTATTACTCCCCTTGTGGCATCCAAAACATTGTAGGGATATTCCTTATACTATTCTAAGCCAAAGGTTTTAGTTTTACTTCTTTTTTTATAGAGAATATGTCTTCTCTCTACTGAAACTCAACCATTTACCCTTCTGCCATGATTATTTTCATCTTTACCTTTATTAAGGTGTTTGTTTGTCTGTCAAAATGGAATTTAACCATTGGTTGCTCTAAAATACCAAATCTTACCTCCTTGATTATTCTTGTTATAACCTTTGAATCCATGAAGGGACATACAATTCAATTGGCTTCTCTATTTGCTCTATTTTTGTAGGAGTAGAAGGTGGATGCACAAAGTTGGGGGACCAAAAAGGTGACAACAAGGGGTAAACGATTTTTTTTTGTAAAGGGTATACACCCCTTTTTGAATTAGGCATGGCACCAGGCCAAAAGGTTGCATGCCCTTTAAAGGCCCACAAATGGCTTACACACTTTGTGGGCCTATAAAGGGTGTACGCCATTTATTTTCCTCAACATATTTAACCTCTTCTTCCCAGCTAAAATCTACATTTTGTTTACCTTGAAGGAGTGATCTTGGATTTTAAGGAGGACATGTGTGATTTGTTTTGCATCCCTCCAACATAATTTCACATTTTGATTGCAGTCTAATGTATGTTGATTATTAAATTTAAATTTTGAGGATTCAATTTATATGTTTTATGCATAGGGTTTTGAAATTAAATTTGCATTGAATTCTCTTATATTGTCTAAAAATCTTGTATTTTTATAAATCTAGATATAAAAATCAATGGATCCATTTTCTAAGGAAAAGGTGGATCAAAATCATGATAAAAACCCTCAAAAGTTCGACTTCTCAAAAGAAAATGTTGAATTATCTAAATAATATAATCCAAATCGTGAATAATTATAAAATATTATCAATGGTGTAAATCAATACTCAACTTATAATGGATGTAATTCACTTATAAGTACTTTAGAGGCCATTTTAAATGAAGCGGGAAATGCCACATCATAACTTGATTCAATGTTACATCAAAGAGAGGTCATGAAACAATATTATTCTAATAAACTATCGTATGAGAACATTAGAAAAATAATGAACCAAAAAAAATCATTAAATCACAATTTTAGACACTTAGAGGATCACGTACGACCTCCAAAAATATTGAAAACATTGATAGGTTGATAGAATGACCTAGGACAGTAACAACCTTTTTGATACAGTCCTTTTGGCATGTGGAAGAGCTCAAACATAGTTATGAGTCAAAATTTATGGCCTCCAAAAGGTTGGCCTATTTTTTCTACAACATTCTCCTCTGGTTGAAAACGATTCAGCTCCTATGAGTTACCCTAATTGTCCAAAATGTCTAGCCAAACCAAAATATCCAACCAAACCACCACTATGTAATTCTCTTATTATATTGTCTTGTAGAGACCCAATTGGAATGCATAATTGTTTTCCTTTGAAGATATAACCTTATTGTATAAGATACTCATTATGAATAACATTTTTCCAACCTGTTAATGGATTCTTGCACTACTCAACTACCTTCTAAAATATGGATCAATATCATATAATTATTTAATAGCTTCAAATCCAACTAATTCACTCACCATAGTAGTTAATAACGTTACCCTCCTGTTCAATGTATCATCTCCCTAATTTTGTTTTCTTGATTTATGTTTCAACACAAAAGTATACCTCTACAAGAAACCCAATTTGGATGCCTACTATTCAACTTCTTTTGTGTATTCACATATTTCAAAGCTTCATGATCTATAAATAGTATAAACTTCTTAGGCACTAGGAAATGCCTCTAATGTCTTAATTCTTGTACAATTACATAAAGTTCAATATCATAAGTAGAATACTTTGTCCTTAACTCATTCGATTTCTCACTGAAATATGCTATTGACTTTCCTTCTTGACTTAACACAGCACCAATTCCCAAAAACGAAGCATCACCATCAACCTCAAACACTTTGTTAAAATTTGGTAACGCTAAAATTTGCCTTTCTGTAATCTTCTTCTTTAATATTTCAAATATTTTTGTGGTTTCTCTATTCCATGAAAATTCCTTCTCTCTCATGCAATCCATTATTGGTGCCACAATACTACTAAAATTTTTAATAAATTTTCAGTAAAAAGTTGCTAAACCATGGAAACTTCTTACCTCTATAATTTTTTTTGTAATAGGCCACTCAAAAATTACCTTTATCTTTTCCTCATTCATTTTCACACCATCTATTGAAACTACAAATTCCAAAAATACCAAATTATTCTGCATAGCCTTGTACTTCTTCAAATTTGCATACAACTTCTCCTTTCTTAACAAATCCATTACCATTCTCAAATGTTGTAAGTGTTCTTCTTTAGTCTTAATGAATATCAAAATATCATCAAAATAAACAACCAAAAACTTACCTATATATTCTTGTAGCATTGTATTCATCACCCTCATAAATGTTCTAGGTGCATTAGATAACTCAAATGGCATCACTATCAACTCATATAAGCCATCCCTAGTCTTAAATGCATTTTTTCACTCATCTCCTTCACGAATTTGAATATGATAATAGCCACTCCTTAGATCAATCTTGGTAAAATATTTTTCTCCTGCAAGCACATCCATCATATCATCTAAATGAGGTACTAGAAACTTATAGTTCATTGTAATTTTATTAATTCCTCTACTATCCATACACATTATCCATCCTCCATCTTTCTTTGGAGATAGAAATGTTGGTGTTGCACATGGACTCATACTCTACCTCTTCACTTTCTTCCTTATCAATTCAGTAACCTATTTATTTGATTTTACATTTTCTATTGGATTCATCCTATAAGTTGCTACTTCTATTGGTATTAGCACCATTGTTGTTTCTTCATTATTTGATACTAAGGCATAACATCAACCTCCTACCTTCATATCTTGGATAAATTATTTATTACAGAGCATGATTTTTGTCTTCTCTTCCTCTTTAAGAGGTAACAAAACTACCTTTTTACCACCTTTCTAAAAAGTGTATGAGTTCTCTACTCCATCATGAACTACTTTTCTGTCAAAATGCCATGGTCTCCCCAATAACACATGACATGCATCCATCAGAATAACATCACACTATATTTCATCATTAGAAGTTTTTTCTAAAGAAAACTTGATTAAGCACCTTTTATCTATTGTAACGTCATTCCCTTTCTTAAACCATGAAATCTGATAAGGGTTAGGATACTTTTCACATTGTAGATTTAGTTTTTCAATCATTTCTTTTTAAACCATATTTTCACAACTATCACCATCTATAATTACTTTGCATACCTTTCTACCTAAAGTATATCTTGTTCAAAAAATATTTGATTGCAGCCATGCATCACCACCTTATTTATTCTAAACTTGATCATTCCTTAGAGTTATCATGGTTCTTCTCATCATGAGATTCTCTCCAGCGTTAGCTGGCACAACTTCAGTATTCTGCTCCTCTATTTTAGCCTCAACTAGATTTACTCTTGCATGATCATCTTGCCTCATTTCTTGGTCTTGATAGTTTGGACACTCAAATTCTCTATCTATAATAGACAATATCTACGTTGATTCAAAAACCATCCTCTAGAACCACTGTAACCTCATCCTCTTTGAAATCCTCTTCCTCTTTGTTGGTATTGAAACCCTTGCCTATTATCATCTTGCCTTTCTACACCATGTAATAGTTCACCTTTATTAGAATTAAATACACCTGTAATGGTATTAAACCCACCTCATCCCCTTATTGGAGGTGATCTACCTCTTCTTAGACCAATAGATGTGCTTCTAAAATTTTGTCTATTTTGTTTTTTTTCTACCTTCAAAGCTAATTGATAAGCCTCCTCTATGTTAATTATTCTATGCATGCTTAATTCATCTTGAATAGAAAATTTCAAACCATTTACATACCTTGTATCCATTTTCACTTCTGTTTTATCATGCTCCATTTGTATGGAAAGCTTGTAAAATTCATTTGTATACTCTTTTATACTTATCTTTTTACCTTAAATTCTAAAATCTTCTATATATGGTTTGTGCATAATCCAGAGGAAGAAATTTCTCCCTTAGCTTCTTCTCCATTTTTTTCCATGAATTAATCTTCTCTTCACCTTTTCTCTGTCTCTCTTTCTATAGGTTATCCCACCAAATCATTACATGACCTCTCAATTTTGTGCATGCAAATTTTACCTTCTTGTCTTCTCTCAAAGTCTTCGACTCAAAGAAGTTCTCCATGCTATTCATCCAATCTATCAACTCCTCTGATTTTAAACTACCTCTATAATCTAAAACATCAACCTTGATTCCTTTATTTCTTATTTCTAAATCATGAACCATCCTCTCTTCTATTGATGGAGGTTGTTCTTGTTGTTCTTCTTCTTGATAAATTTCTTCATCATGATCTGTGTTCATCTATATTTCTTATATAGTCTGGTTCATCTGTGCCATACCTTCTCATCCTCTCACCATTCTTCTCTCCTTAAATATTTGAACTTCATATAATACCATATAATGAACCTAAAAAAATCATTAAATCATAAATTTGGACCCTCAAATGATCACGTACGGCATCTAAAAAATATAAAAAATATTGCCAGGCTAATAGAATGACCTAAGATAGCAACAACATTTTTGATACGGTCCTTTTGGCACATGGAACAGCTCAAATGGAGTTATGAGTCAAAATTTATGGCCTCCGGAAGGTTGGTCTATTTTTTCTACATAAAAAAAATAACAAAAAAAGATGTGTGTGCTTTGTTTATTAAGCCTAGATTCAACCAACCACCACCAACGAGTTTCAAACATATTAGTATTGATTGGTGTCTTAATGTGGAGATAAAATACAACTTCTAAGATAGATCATGGATGGTGTTTGATGAAACTTCATGCAATAATAATGAGGTCCCATTATACTTTTTAACAAAAAAATATTATGAGTTTGTGATACATGAAATCTCAAATCAATTCGACATGAAGGCATCCTAAAGTATGGGAGATGGGTCCTCATTTGATAGACCTAGTGTCAAGTGGGACTAAACTCACCCTAACCAATTTTAGAAAAATAGAAGGACAATAACACATGTTTTTATCCCTAAAAGTTTGTATCACATCACATAGATGGATACCCTTGAGGTAGTTACTAGCCTCACACAGGTTATGATTGACCATGGGATGCATACACTAAGGACTTTTACAAAGGCTACAAGTGGTGGGACATCTAGTAGTGGTATTTATGATAGTGATATTGGTGCTAGTGTACCTCCTACTAGTAGTGGCATTGGTGCTAGCGATATTGGTGCTAGTGTCCCTCCTACAGATCCTATACATCATTTCATATCATGTGGGAGGAAGTGTATTGGACCTCATTTTCAAGTATGACATACATAGGTTACATATGTGGAGACTAGACCTACATTTGTGTATCACAGTAATACCCAAAAATTTATGTCGCTTAGAGTTGGTTCAACATCTCAGGACACCATACAGTTTATTCAGTACCTCTGAATGCCAACATGCCTATGGGTATGCCATATTTTGTTACTTTAGGACATTAGGAGATCAATATGCAAGAGCATACATTATGTGTAGATGCTTCAGAAACTCATCACACTAGCATGACAAACTTTATTATATTTTTAGTTGCTTCACCACCCCCTTATGAGGACATATTAACCTATTGTGCATAACTTATCTACTTCATCACTTATATTTGATACATAGGTTACATTTTAATTTTAGTTTATTTATGTATGCAAAAGAATATTAAGTTTATTTTATAGTATGTGTTTACTTAATTGGCTAATATTTGACTGAACTTTTTATTTTTTGATTGTATATATGATTTCCAATATTTTCGGTAGCTTAGCAAGCCTAGATTCTATTATAGAGGTTGCAATTAGTACTAGTGTACCCTACTTTCAAGTTTAGAAACTTATAAATTACATAAATTTTCTATTTAATGTTAAATTACATAAATCATATTATCCAAGATAGAGTTGAAACACTCTCACATAAGCATACCATATTTTTGTTTCATTTTAAAGAAGTGTTTCATTATCAACTTACATTACTATCTTGCATTCTTGTCCTAAGCCAAAATAAATTTGAGCTAGGTCATGTGATGTTTCTAGAATGATAATAACACAATAGCTCTATGATGTAAATAATAATGATAGTCAAAATATTAAACTAATTACCAGTTTTTGGTTTATCTAATAGACTAATGTATCCATATAGTGGACTCAACCATTATTTTATCTCATTGAATTTAATCCATCAATGAATTTTTATGTATTCATGTATTTATTATCCCTTGAACAAAAAACTATCTTTTAAGATATATTATAGTCATATTTTTTAGCATGCTCATTGGATTCACACATTATTCATAGATCCATATAAAAATATTATGTTCCATGACTACTTGAACAAACTCACAAATAATACTTCTCTGTCACAGCGTAAAATTAACTTTAAATTAACTCATTTTTATTTATTTGTCTTAAATTAGGTTTATTTTTATTTGTTACATAATTTGCCTCTTTCATTTATTTGTTTTATAGATGATGAGAGATGCTATGACACTCTTGATGGATGAGATCCACTATCTATACAACAGCTCATGATTTAGAGATACAGATTGGTGAAAACACATATAGTAAAAAAAATTAGTAAAATTATTTGTTAGCTTCATATTTGTACACACATCCATATCTAAAGATACATGTATGCTCTGTAGGAATCTCCATCATGGGTATATTCATGTTCCCACAACCCAAGACAACCATTTAGGTGGCATGAAATGAGTCTACAATCACCTTGTTACAAAATTTTGTTCACGGAAACTCTATCATGTGAAATATGTCACTTTAATGCATTATAATTTATATTTCATATGTTGTGCAATTGCCATGGTGTTTTTATGTTGCAAGAGAAATAGTCAATGATGCACAGGATAAGAGGCAAGTTTCTCTTTATAATGAGTCATGTATCACTCTTAGTTCTACATCTATGGCAAGGAAGCACATTTTATTTAGAGGCAATGAAGAGTAAGAGAGCTAGTTGTTGTGCTAGGGGTCTAGTTGTAGGCACTATCTATTTTGTATGTTGATATGACCCCCATTGTATGTCTATATGAAACATTTTATATATGTACATGTTATATTCTACATTGTTTATCAATATATGTCCTATTGTTTATGTAATTATGACATAGAACTTTGAATATACACATATATACTATTTGAAATTCTCATTTTAATGATCTTTTAAATATTAAAACCATTTATACACATGATAAATTCACTATGATGAATTCATCATTACCCTACTTGTGCTACTAATATTTTATTGTTTTATGGATGAGTCCAATCCTTACGTTGTTTCCTCTTAGTTGAAATCTAGATGATGGTAATTGAATGCACCTATGCACCTTTTTCTAGTTAATTTTCTTGTGATTAGAATGGAAGTTCAATTTATTATGAGCATGATGTTATTATGGATATTATATTATTTTCCTATAGTTTGTTCAATTCTCTAATAGTATTTTCAATGCTAGTTATTTTTTGAATTTTTGCATGTCAAATCTAAATTCTAAGTTGAGGCTTATTTAAGAATGGTGTGGGTTTGTAATTATTTCAAGCAATCAATTCTAAGTATTGTTTCAATATCTTGTCCTATTGGTAATTTTTCTTATTCTTGTTAGTTTTTGGGTTCATTAAATACTTAAGGGTGAGATAAGTTGCTTTGACGAGTCACCTTTGAAGGATGGTCTCAGTCCTTCTAGATTTGCAAATAAAAGAATACTGAAAGCTAAAGATATTCAAAATAGGCATTAATCTTTCTTTAAAACCAAATGATGTGATGGAGTCGCCACTAGAAGTAAACTTCTAGAATATAACAGTTTACAAATACACGGTGATACATACTGAAACCATACCTTGGTGAAATTAGTGATGAGATATGAAAGTAAAGACACTAAAAATTTTAGATTCATATTCATAAAGGGGAAACCTCCTCAAAACATGACAAATTTACAGTGCTTTGTAATAAATTTAGTAGATGTAAATTTACCGAATCTTTAAAATCCCCAACAACATTGGCAATGGAGTGTTACGTAATAAATGACCTAAAGTAGTGTATCCATGCTCAAATAACCTCAGGGTTAAAAAATATAAGATAATATGGATAAACATTGTCTAAAAGTATGTAGTTGAGGATAATGCACCAATTATTCCAAGGTAGAGAACTTGATAACTTGAAATGATAACAATTATCTGCAAGAGTCCCCAGAAACATGGGTGATAAAGATGTGTTCCCAACAATGGCGTTAATTGGGTGTTGGCTCCCAGTTGTACACATCTTGTACTTAGCCTTGCACACTTTGAGAAAATGGTAAATGAAGATGAAAAACCCACAAATATGTAATTATAGCTAGGGAATGGTTTACCATTAGGATGGATCGAACACAAATAATGACTAGAAGAAACTGACAGAAGGTATGGTTAGATCCCTACTACTTTTGGCTCTACCTGAACCAAGGTGAGAGGACTTAAGGGGTAGCTTTCTCACATGGAGGATTACTACAATTCAATCTCCATGGAGATTATTGGCACACACAAACAAATATTACCAAGGCATAACCAAATTTTCTCATTCCACTTTGTAAGAGTTGTCACACGGAATGATCAAATGCACTAAGTCACACATAAGATACTGAAGATAGATAACAATGTGATTACAACCTTTATTTTTAAAGAAATTTTCAATAATAAAGGGTCAAATAGAAACTGCAATGCTGGGATTTAAAGCACAAAACATAGATACATTTTATATATGCAAGATTTTATACATCTGTAGGCAAATAACACTTAAAATCTGCAACAAGATGTATTATTTGTAGGGTAGAATAGGGTAGGACAAGTTAAGTATTATTAAAAGAGTGGTGTGATGGTGTGGTTTTTCAAACAATAGAATTTATTTCAATAAGCATGACATCATTCATTCAAAAGATGTATAAAATTGAAATACAAGCCTAGGAAGCTATCAGGGATGATTTGCATCCATTGGTGCCATTACAATGAAAATATTCAAATGATTCTTGAAACCCTAAAGCATACACTACAACTAGAATTACAAATATTTCTCCTATCAAATCCATAAACCCAGGTAGTTGTTTTATTACTAATTTACTGCAGGTCTATCATCAATCAAGGAGGCTACCACCAACTTAATTTGTTGTACGGTTTATTTTTCATCAACATCTAGCTAGTGATCTTATAATTTATCATCATAGTCTTCTTTGGTGAAGCCACAAATATTTTCATCTTCTCATCTTATTTTATAAGATATACATTATTTTTTTCACCTTAACATTATAATATATGTTCATAAACTTTTGGATTCATTGCATTCACTTACAAACTTATGTGAGACACATGATTTTGAGTGGTGGGATTGTAAATTTTTGTGTTGTAGTTTAATTTATTAATCCATGTGGTGACATGCAACTACTTTACAGGGTCATATTCCCCCTTACTACAATGACCTTAGCTAAAAAAGCACAAAACTTTGACTAAAGGCATGGTTGACAAGTAGGAAACTCAGACTACCTCAAAACCCTATAATCATCCATATTTGTTCCAACTTACTATGAAATTTTCAAGTGTGTGAAATTATGAAATGTGGCACTAAGCAAAGAGGGGTCAGATTCATTTGGACTAGGATTATGCATTGTGATGCTATTAAAGCAACCCACGTGGTAGAAACTAATTGATTCACAAGCCGCCAAACTACTTTGTATAGAAATCCTAGTCAATGGTGGTAAAGTTCCAAAAACTCAATAAGTGTCAGGATGCGAAAGAAGTGAAGGCCAATTACAATTCAGCAATCTAATGCTTTTAAAATTGACTACGTAAATTCAACCAAGCATGAATAAACATGAATACATAAATGAAAGGCCAAATATCATGGTTCTATACGTGGAGGAGGACGAAGATACATGATGAAATGAATGTTAGAGACATCAAAAATTTGCTGAGTAATAAACCAACCGAAAGGGTAGAAAGTCAGATTAGCGTCAAAAAACTGGACAAAAATGCATGCAACCAAGCATTAAAATGAATCCAAATTCGATGACAATGTCTAAGGATTAATACAATGCCAAATTTAAATCCATGCAACTAATATAAAAATGCATGCGGCCAAGCACGAAGAAAAGTGACTAAGTCCTAGAGTCTACATGATAGAGGGACCACGTGAAACCAAAACTTCAAGAAAGATGAAGGGCACTGTTAGAATATATTTCACATAAGACCTTCATTGCCTTAGATTTCAAAGTGTGGAATGATTTAATAAAACAGGGCTAAATCTCTCAATATTTAGTCGATCCTCCCAAACAAATACTAGATTGAAAGTTAAAGACATGAGATAGAAACACCAGAAATCATTTTCCCAAACTTCATTACATTAATGAGAAAGAATCATCTATTTAAGTGATAGAAATGCACAACACTTAAAAAAATTCTGAACTTTGTTTATTGATCTATTCTTTATAAGAAGACCAATAAAATTAAAAATTGAATTAATTATAGATCTAGTTTCATCATCCATAAATCATATAAAAAATGGTACATCGTGAAATATAGATACAAAGTCTTTCACTAAAAGGCCTTCTTTAATCTCTTTTTGTTAATGAATGTAACTCCTAAAGACATTAATAATGATTGGTTCCATAGTGGATAGAGTTACTTCCAGCTTTCATAGACACATAAAGATGAATTAAGCACAACAACAATTACGAGATGAATTACAATGGTTTTACTATCAATGCTTATTGAATTATACTTGAAGAGCAAAACAAAAAAAGTTGGTTAGCATTTTGACTAATTAATGCAAGCTATTTGATCCAATGAATTAGAATGCACAAATATTTCTAGACATTTATTGAAGGGAACGAAAATGTATAAATCAATTTTCAATGAAATAAATCATATAGAATTAATCTCGTTCCTTTTATTATTTTTAGGAGCAAGAAATATTAATTTATGCCTTATGTCAGATAATGATTAGTCATTTTTAAACCTATTTAGATCTCACAGTTGATTAGGAATAAAATGTTAACTCTAGCAAAATTCAAAATCAATACTCAGATTTACTATCAATAATTTAGATTTCATTAAAATGAAATATGAATCATTTATAAATATGTAAGTTATTCAAATTCATTCTATAGCCTATAAATATATCAATTTAGAGGTATTTTGTTCACAAGAAAAGGTAATCTTCTTACCAAACATTTAAAAAAAAAACTTGAAGGATTACTTTTTAAAGGTAATTTGTGCAATTAAAATACTCACCACAAGAAAAGGTAGTTTTTTAGCCTTGAAACAACTTTGCCCATCACTGAGCAACATATCCATGCTAATTATTTATAATCAACTCAAAACCACTCACAACAAGAGTGTCATATTAGTTCAAAATTTTGCATTTGAACCCTTATCAAAAGCCAATATTGAACAACAGATCAGAATATTCCTATCACAAATATTATAATATGAATTTAGTGTTACATTAGTACCCGTATTATCATTCTAAAAATAAAATTAGTCAACATCATAATAATGTTCTGACTGAACAAGGTTGAAAACATCAACCATGGTAACTTTCTCCTTGCCAAATTCATGAGAAGAATCATGTTGTCAAAAGTTTTATGACTAAAGCATGGGTGCCAGTGATAAGAACATTTATGCACATTCTAACATGGTTCCAAGATCAATTATTAAGCACAACAGGTGTGAGAATACTACAATTATAGGTATTATCAAACATACTAACATACCATCATGTTCCTTCTAGTTGTCATAAAATAATGAAATCATCATCAAACATCAACATCCCCTGCTAAGGTATCACTAAATTTCTGCCTACACTAGGCATTAAGTATGTTGGATGCACAAGTTCCAACAAATTTTGAAATTTATGATGGTTAACTAAATCCATCATCTGATATAAAATGCTCAGCCCTAGGGGTCTTATGCATAATGTTTCCCAAGGAAGGGCATGTTCCAATAAAGCCTATCATTCCATATATATGTATCCAAGAAGTCTACCAACAAATATTCATGTCTCATAGATTGGATGGCTTGCGATAGTAATTATAAATAGAGATCCCCCAAGCTTGTTGACTTTCCCAAACATGCTAGTATTATTCACCCCATTAGGCCCTCCAACCTTGAGTCACACCCTTGGACCTCCCCATGATAGTATACCTCAACATCATATGATGGATCGCTCATGCAACCCATCAATGGACACTAAGATACATTCTTCTTTGATTCTAACATCAAGCTTCTATCGCTACTCTTCTCATTGACTTGTTTTGACAAGTCAATTATTGACTAGCGTTGCTTGTTTAGAAATAACATAACTCTGGGAAATGGTGGACTTAGCCAAGGCTCAAGGTAATTATAAAAAGTTTTTTAACATAATATCTATTTTCAAATAGAATTTAATTACTTCCATCCCTTCAAAGTTATAGAATAATAGGCTACTGTATTCATCCCATAAGAGGTTGAAGCTTTTAATAGGCTCACACTTTTATTCTAAAGTGAAAAATTCTTATTTCAGTTCATTGCATAATAAATCACCTTGGTCCTTATCAATAGGACCCCTAATGGTCATCAATAACCACTCATGTTTAACAAATTTACTGGTTCAAGATACTCCTTCATAACCGAAGATTTCTAAGTGTTAATTTACCCAAGTAAATTAGATACTCTCACCCCATCTATCCCTATAGATTTAAGCCAATCTCTTGGTCTTCTCAGGGTTATAATGTCCTAAGCATCTATTGATGACTTACCCATGCAAGTTAACAATATATAGCAAACATCATTTCCCTATTTTCCAAGGTGTAACAATTATCACAAGTCTCTTAGTGACTCACCCATAAAAGTCAATAGTCAACATGTGATTCTTGCCATGACACAACTCGATTTGGGAAGGGTTGACTCAACCAAGGCTACAAGTAGATATCATAGTGTTGCTGCAGAAAATTATAGATTTTTACGCATTCATTTGTTTCAATGGATGTAAGAATTTCCAGTACCTCAGTAATATAGAATAGATCACTGATCCATTCTATTTTAAGATAAAAGTGTCTTTGGACTATCAAGTCATATCCAGATCAAATGAGACTGTACTAGCTTCATGATAGAAAAAGTTCATGTCCTGAAGATTCCTAGAGTAGAAACAATGCTCTGATACCAGATGAAATAACCCCAACTAATATTCTTGAGATTGCTTATTAGAGTGAAAAATAGAATAACATGTAAGGCTCATTACACAACTCCATGATGCATAATTCATCATTTTAGTTCTGTACAACAATGTATAAATAACCAAAAGCATGATAGATCATAAAACAAGAATAGAAGAATCATCATACTAAGCTTTTGCTTATACATTCTTTACAATAGTTTTAGATCATCTAGAAAATGTTAGAGGACAGTTACCAAGACAATGCGACATATGCCCTTAAAACATTATAAAAAATTTATATTTGCACAAGCAGAGATAAGTTCTAGTATTACCCCCATTAGATCATTGTACCATGGTCTATAGTTCTAGAGGTCATTGCACCCATATTCCTGTACTTAGAGATTGCCATCATATAACCTATAGCTCTATCATATGGAAAGTGATTATCATTGGAATTAGATAACCACATTCCTATTTACCAACATGTATTATTTAGACTTCACCATGCAATAATACACACACTAAAAAATGAACATAGTATCACTAACAATCTCATCAAACAAGTAGGAACTAAACCATAAGGATCTATCATCCAATATAAAATGAATGCCATGAGTATGATAGACCACCAACAAGAGTGCTACCAGGTTGAGATTATATGAATAAATCCTTGACCTTAGGATCCTCACACCATATGGTCTGTTCTATTTCTTTACTCAAGAATAAGTCACAATTTAACCAACCACATAAACGATAAATTATTAGTAATCAATTTTGTTATTAGACCATTACCGATCTTCGTGAACTATCCCAGCTATGAGCTATACTTATGAATAGCTAGCTGCTACATCACACCTTGATCTCACATGGTCTCAAGATGACTAAACATGCATCCCAAATAATAATTTACCAAGCCTAATTAACACATCCAGGTTTACAACTTCTACCAAAAGTCCTGCTATATTATTTAATACCTAATGTTCCGACAATAAAGTAAGGAAACTTAATCATAATTAAAATTGTAGTAATCCATGCTTGAATTAAAAGAGGGCATGTAATATAAGCTACTATGATGATGATAACTGCTAAGATTATTTAAATTGTAATTTTTGGCGTAGTATCCTCGCACCATATCCCACAACAACCATGATCATAACACTTAATATTACCAGTTCTTGATTGCTTATAATCTACGGTAGCATGACCAGCTATGGGCTTCATCATAATGGGAACCAGCTGTCATAACAAGCACTGATCACATGGAGTCTCAATTTCACAAACCGAAGTCAAGCGAAGAGATTTAAAACAATAAAACCAGACCGCATAATTAATAGTGCTTATCAAAGGTTAAGCACACTTTTAACTCCATATAGGTAAGCAAGATATCCAAGTAAGAATTCAGCTCAAAGGGTATTAAGCATGTAAGAAGCTTCCTGCCATGGACAACTTTGAACTCAATTCACTTTGTTCAGCCTGCTGCCATATTAGAGGCCGATTATGTATGGTCTGATGTTTACCAACATGCTTCCAATCACATATATTATTTATTAAGATTTAATGCACTCAAGGTATTTAACATTAGCATGACAAGTGGCCGAAATCAACAATTCGATTGGTAAAACTCAATGCTCACATGCTAGAAACACAACGATTGCATTTGGTTTCCTATTAAAATATCATAAATCGTAGCTGCAATGTGAACCTGCATTTCTATGGCTGTCGTGGCATTTGGAATGGGTGGGAAACATTTATTCTATGTGCACAATGTTTCTCTCCGGTCTGCAAGCTGTTTCAAATCATTTGCAGGTTTAAATGATATGCTTTTAGGAATCTTTGCCTTGCTAAAAATATTTGGTTTGGATTCATCCCTTTTTGTGCAGTGTATTTGGGAAAGTTTCGAACACACTGATTTTTTTTTTGGAAAGTTTTCCAGTAGTCTTAATATGTCTTTGCTGGAATTATGCAGCTAAAATACACTAGCATTAGTTTACTAATTAATTTGATGGTTATATATATATATATATATATCTATATTATTTTATTTTAATAAATGAATAATAAAATTAAAATTTAGGGAAAAAATTAATTTACTTTTATATATATATATATATATATATATATATATATATATATATATATAATTTTATTTTAATAAATGAATAATAAAATTAAAATTTAGGGAAAAAATTAATTTAGTTTAAAAAGTTGAAGGAATATTACATACATGATTTTTAAATTAAATATTTTATTAATATTAATTTTTTTGTTGAGTTTTTTAATTTATTTTTAAAAAATTAAAATTTTATGTATCTTCATTATTATAAATAATGTTATTGCTATATATTTTTGTACAATTATATATATGAAAAGTAGGAAACATTTTATATATAAATATAAATGAGAAAAATAGGGAAAGTATATATATACGTTTCTTACTTGCAACTTTTGTATAATCGTTTCTCATTACGTTTTTGTTGCTGTTGCAATTTCCTGTTTCTCATTTCTGATAACACAGACTCAATGTGGTATTCGATATACAATGCAATATATTACAACAATGATTCAAAGAAGACTTAGACAATAAATGAACTTCTGACCCTATCATGTCTTCTGTGTTAGATGTCAAAAGGGTAGATCCAAATCCCAATGAATATATAAGGAAGTTAAAATACGATTATATCCATTACCACCACATACCATTTCAATTACCATTCTATACGAAATAGGAACGACAATTTTAATTCTTTATCAACAAGTTCCATATTATCAACAAACACACGTAATGGTAAACATCATCATCTCTACATTAAGGCAACAAGATAACCATAACCATATAAAACCGAATAATCAATTGCCATTGATTTAGCAATAAGGTAAGATTTCAATTTGGTTCTTCATTATTAAAAACAGTTCCAAATAGTTGTATGGGAAGAACTATTGTTATCAAGAACACTGACCGGGGTAATTTTTAAACAACCACTACATGGTTGTACACACATATATAGTTTTTTGCCCAACAACACATTAGAATATTTGATAACGAGCTATAGATGACAAATTCACTACCCATACCTAACCAGAATTGGATGACTTTGGAGCTAGTTTGCCTAATGATTAATTGTTCTAAGAAGTTAATAGGTAATACAAGACTTCCAAGTCAACTTGAAGGCTAAAAGCAACCTTTTTGAAACTGCTGTTCCAAACCTTATCTAGTGGGCTTATATATAAAAGCCATTAGAAGGATATGAAACTGTTGAACATTACTATTTAATTCCACATTTGGCGTTCGTTTATACCGAATAATTAAGCATCCAAGAATAACAGTGACATTGCATTTCCAGCCAACAACAATAAACATACCAGGTATGCAATATAACATAGAAGCAAAGGTAACCATGATTTTTATACCAGCATTGCATAGCTTCAGCAGCAGATAAAAGCATGGTAACAGTTTTATTAATCAACGCAAATATCAAACCAAGTTTCTAAACCATTCTAGATATAAAATACATAATATTAACACAACAGGTTGAATTAGATCAATGTGAACTGTTAAAACAATTTTAAAACATCAGAAAGTAATCCATATACCAGAGGTAATGAGAGCAATTCAGCCGCAAGCACTAAGATCCAAGAAAAGGAAGATGGAGCATGCCACCACAAGAAGCCAACCCACAGGTCTAGTCTAATGAGCCCAACCATCAGGCAGCCATAACCGCCCCAACCATCAGGTAGATGGTGAAGTCAGGCAGTCGGGTTTTATAAAAGGTCAAAAGAGCATGCAGGAGAAGATTAGCAACCGGCCAACGGGTAACAATCAAGCAGCAAAACTAAAACCCACAACACCACCAACACCAATGGAGAACAGCCACAATGCAATCAACAAACCACTTACTTCCAAAAGCATTTACATCAAAGCATGATCAAGTTCCGAGCAACAAGCAGGGAATACTCACAAGATCAAAATCTTAAATACCAAAGAAGATCAGATAGACCTGATCCATTAACCATTCCCACATACGGCGAAATGTCACCATGGCAAACAGGATTTTCTCAGCACAGCCAGATCAAGAGGCAAACATTGACAATAAATTAAGGAAACAAGGAATACGCAGTACGAGCATAAAATAGTCATGCACAACCGCTAATGGGATATATGGATTATTAAAAAGGTGATTCCCAAATCAGATAAACAATTACATGAGTCCACCAGCATTAACATGTCACCAAGGAGTTAAACAGCCTGACATTGCAAGCAAAGCAAAGGAGATTATGTGGACAGTATAAATACCTAGCTGAACACCAAGAGGTATAAAGATCAGAGGTTTTTAAAAGGGAGATCAATTCGTAGTGGCATCCGGTTTCGAACTCTACTCAACCCGAATAAGCCAATCAGAAGTTCAAGTTATACCAGTGCAAGGAAAGGTCAATTTAAATGACGCTAACAGGTTACAATCAAAAGGCCAGATCTACAGTTATGGCCAGAATCATTGCTCCCTGTGACTTAAATCACCCACTAAGGGTTTCGAGAAATAAAGATATCCAATTTACAGGATTAAAAAGGAAAAGACCAGGCTAAGTTTTAAAAGGTAGCAATCTCTCGTTAAAATCAGGTCTGCATCATCAAAATGAATTTACATCTCCCTGCTACGTCCTTTCCCCCAGCTCGACTCTCCATTTTCTTCACGTCTTCTTGCTTTTTCTGCCCAAGTGTTATTCCAGCACAACGTCCTCTCTTCCCCTTCCATTCTCCTGCCTTCTCTCTACTCCTCACTGCGTCTTCTATCCCCTCCTCACTACTACGTCCCCCTCCATTCTTTCTATGCAGTCCTCCTTCCTCTTTCCTTGATACCGTCGACCTTCTGCCAACACCCTCCTCAGAACTCTTTTCCTTCCTGCTGCGAGGTTACCTACATCTCCGCCCAGCTCTCTCTCCATCTACGCCGACTGTCATCACGTCTGCACCACCCCCATGCTTTCCTCCCTTCGTCCTGCCATGCGTCCACCACCCTCGACTCCTTGCCCCACACTCGAACTCACACGTCGTCCTCTCCCTCTCTTCCCCGACCAGGCCACCTGATTTTCCTCCAGCCCATATTCTCCTCCTCCCCAAAATCTGCTGAGTGCCTTAGTTATTATGGCCAAAACTATAAACATTTGCCAGCTCGCCCAACAAGCATAATTAATAAAACAAGGTGGCGGACCAGATTTTGAAATATGAGAGGATGACAAAATATAATATTTTTTTCTAAAATGCCTTTGAGATGCACTTTAATATTCTAAGCCCCCACGTAAATCACACACCAACCATCAATATTAAAAGAACACAAATTAATCCCCACAAGTATGTATATATATATATATATATGAGGTGAATAACATCACTTTTGCATGCCATAGTCGACATCATCATTCATGATTTAAAACCACCATTCGAGCCATTAAAACTACCTTGAAGGCATAGAGAGAGATTGAAATTCAAGATGGAGATAACTATGGTGATATAGACCTGAAAAAGGATTGGCGAAGAGGATAGCAAAGAGTATGATGACAAAATGACAATATCAATGACCAACACAAAAAGAGACAAGGCCAACACTCAGAGACAACCATATAAGCAATGAAAACTGACTGGTGACTCTATAAATCTCACACATAGCATTTATTACCTAACATGGTCCAACCAGATGCATGTTGACCTTCCTTTATTATCCCAATTTTTGAAGTCCACCTCGAGCCTAGCTCATAATCCCATTCCTATAACCATGTAATGGAGTATTAGCGACATCTGATCAAGCATGAATCATCAAATATCGATATAATTTGGATAAAATAGAATTTTAAGTGCAACATGCATAATTAGGCTAATCATTAACTGTAATGATTAACCATACTAGTTACTCATAACGATTAAATCATAGTAACTGAACTAGAATCCCATATGTAATAAATAGCCAATAACATGATAACAAAAAGCAACATATGCATAAATCAGATAAGTGTCATCCAAAATTTTATACAACATGCTAATAGTCCCTTTGGACAAGAAACCATAAGGTGGTATCAAGTTGGAGCATAACATCCTCCCCCTCTTAAAGAGGAACCATCCTGGTGACTCGTTAAGTAGCCAAGGAGTACATCAAAGAAGCCATTCCAGGTATCACATGCAACCCCAAGGGTTACATCATGTTTCCCATAACTCGCGAGATCGCACGGTGGTTCATGGATCCTAATTCCATCATGTTTCATCAGCCATCTGAGGGTGTTTACCCAACTTTTATTGCTTTATCCAAGAGTTAAGTGGGTACCTAGGATTTCTTATCATCTAGCCAAGATTTTACACTACTCTAACTAAGCACAAGCATACATTCTAGTCATACTTTAAAAAAGAATAGAATATTCATTCTAGAATATCATTTTTTAGGTAAAACACACATTACCTTGCACACAATTGCTTCCAACCCATATGTGTACACTTTCAACAAGTGCAATCTTGTTGATTTCATAAAAGAGTCTGGCTCATAGGACCCACAGTGCTTTACAAACAGTCATTTGAATTCTTGGATTACATCTTGGCTCTAATCACCCAACCAACTAACATAGGCAGCCAACAAGTATAACCAACTACATGCCCGCGATAGTCAATCATGGTTCCAAAAGCTTACCTTCACGCCATCCAAGAGCAAGTTAGCCTTGGAACAACTTTTCCCATCACTGAGTAACATATCCATGATGATTATTTTTAATCGGTTCAAAACCACTCACAACAAGGGCATCATATCAGCTCAAAATTTTGCATTTGATTCCTTATTAGAAGCCAATCTTGAACAACATATCAAAATATTCCTATCACAAAAAATAGAATATTAATTTAGTGTTGCATTGGCACCCTTCTTATCATTCTCAAAATAAAATCAGTCAACATCATAACAATATTCTAACTAAACTAGGTTGAAAACATCAACCATGGAAAATTTCTTCTTGAGAAATTCATGACAAGAATCATGCTGTCAAAAAATTTATGACTGCAACATGGTTGCCAATGATAATAACATTTATGCTCATTCCAACATGGTTCTAGAATCAAATATTAAGCACAACAAGTGTGAGAATACCACAATCACAGGTATTGTCAAACCTACTAACATACCATCATATTCCTTCCAGTTGTCATAAAATAATGACAACATCATCAATCCTCAACATCACCTGCTAAGGTATCACTAAAATTTTGCCTGCACTAGGCAGTGAGAATATTGGATGCACAAGTTCCACCAAATTTTGAAATTTATGATGGTTAACCAAATCCATCATCTGATACAACATGCTTAGTGCTAGGGGTTTCATGCATAACATTTTCCAAGGAAGGATATATTCTAATAAAGAATATCATTCCCTATCCATGCATCTAAGAAGGTTACCAACAAATATTTGTGTCTCATGGATTAGATAGCTTGTGATACTCATTATAGAAAGAGATCTCCCAAGCTTGCTGACTTTCCCAAACATGCCAATATTATTCAGCCCTTTAGGCCCTCCAAGCTTGAGTCATAACCTTAGACCTCCCAATGATAGTATACATCAGTGTCATATGATGGCTCACTCATGCAACTCATCAATGGACACTAAGATATGCTTTTGTCTAATTCTAATAGCAAGCTTCTGTCACTATTCTTCTCATTGACATGTTTTGACAAGTCAATGATTGACTAGAGATGCTTGCTTAGGTGCAACATAACTCTGGGAAAGGGTAGACTTAGCCAAGGCTCAGGGTAATTATCAATTTTTTTTAACACTATATATTTTCAAGCAGAATTTAATTACTTCTAGCCCTTCAAAGTTACCGAATAATAGGCTACTTTGTTCAACCCATAAGAGGTTGAAGCTTTTGACAGGCTCACACCTTTATTCTAAATTGAAACATTCTTATTTCAGTTTGTTGCATAATAAATCACCTTAGTCCTTATCAATAGAATCCCTAATCATCATCAACAACCATTTATGTTTAAAAAATTTGCTAGCCATGATACTCATTCACAACCAGATATCTCCAAGTGTTAATTTACTTAAATAAATCAGATACTCTCACCCCATCCAACCCTCCAGGTTTAAGCCAATCTCTTGGTCTTCCTAAGGTAATAATGTCCTAATCATCTAATGATAACTTTCCCATACAAGTCAACAATAGACACCGAACATCATTTCCCTATTTTTCAAGGTGTAGCAGTTATCATAAGTCTCTCATTGACTCACCCATACAAGTCAATAGTCAACCTATGATGCTTTCCATGATATAACTCGATATGGGAAGGGTTGACCCAACCAAGGCTATAGGTAGATGTCATTATGTTGCTTCAGAAAATTATATATTTTTGCACATTTATATATGTCAATGGATCCAAGAATTTCTAGCACCTCAATAATATAGAATAGATCACTATTCTACAAGTCATATCCAGATCAAATGAGACTATACTAGTTTCATGATAGAAAAACTTCATATCCCAAAGATCCCTAGAGCATAAACACCACTCTAATACCAGATGAAACAACCCCCAAAAAACTTGGGATTGCTTATTAGAGTGAAAAATAAAATAGTGTATAATGCCTATTACATAACTTCATGATGCAGAATTCATCATTTTAGTTCTGCACAACAATATGTAAACAACTAAAATAAGGATAGGTCATAAAATATGAATATAAGAATCATCATACTAAGCTTTTACTTATACAATCTTTACAATAATTTTAGATCAACTAGAAGATGCTAAAAGACTGCCACCAAGACAATGCAACATAATCCCTTAAAACATTATAACCTTTTTATACTCACACAAGTGAAGCCCAGTTTTGGTACAACCCCTATAGATCATTGTACAATGAACTATAGTTCTATATGTCATTTCACCCATATTTGTTTGTTTAGTGAATGCCATCATATAGCCTATATCTCCATCATATAGGAAGTGATTATCATTGGAATTAGATAACCACATTCCTATTTACCAACATGAATTATTTAGACTTCACCATGCGGTAATGCACATGCTAAAAAATGAACATAGTATCACTAACAATCTCATCAAGCAAGTAGGAACTAAACCATAAGGATCTATCATCCAGTATAAAATGAATGCCATGAGTATGATATACCACCAAAAAGAGTGCTACCAGGTTGGTATTATATGAATAAATCCCTGACCTTAGGTTCCTCACACTATATGGTCCCTTCCATTCCTTTATTCAAGAGTAAGTCATAATTTAACAAACTACATAAACACTAATTTATTATAAATACATTTTGTTATTAGACCATTAGTGGTCTTTGTGAACTAGGCCAGCTACGGGCTATACTTATGAATAGCCAGCTACCATATCACATCTTGATCACACATGGTCTCAAAATGACTAAACATGCATCCCAAATAGTAATTTTCCAAGCCTAATTAACCCATTCAAGTTTTAAAATTCCATCAAAAGTCGTATTATATTATTAAATACCTAATGTTCCAACAATAGAGTGAGGAAAATTGATCATAATTAAACTTGTAGTAATCCATGTTTGAATTAAATGAGGATAACATGTAATATAAGCTACTGTGATGATGCTAATTGTTGAGATTATCTAAATTGTAATCTCTAGCTTAGTATCCTTGCATTATATACCATAGCAACCATGAGCATAAGACTTAATATTACCACTTCTTGATTCCCCATAATCTATGCTAACATGACCAACTATGCGCTTCATCATAATGGGAAGCCAACTGTCATAACAGGTACTGGTCACATGGAATCTGAATTTCACTAACCAAAGTCAAGCTAAGAGATTTAAAATAATAAAACTAAATAACATAATTAATAATGCTTATCAAAGGTTAAGCCCACTTTTAACTCCATACAAGAAACTAGGATAGCCATGTAAGAATTCAACTCAAAGAGTATTAAATATGTAAAAAGCTTCCTACCATGGACAAATTTGATCTCATTTCATTTTTTTTAGCCTGATACCATATTAGAGGTTGATTATGCATGGTCTTATGTCTACGAACATGCTTCCAATCACATACATTATTCATTAAGATTGAATGCACTCAAGCTATTTTAAAAAGTGATGGAAAAGAATCTAATGCAGCTGCATTATTTTATGGTAATGTGGGATTGTAATGTGGGACTGTTGTGATGTGGACCATCACTTGTGTCACTTATATGCTCATAATTTTTTAGTAAGACCTAGATGCCTAATTCCACCATCTAGTTGATGGTTAGGGTGCTCAGGGCCACCAATGGATGGGCTCATAACACTGGACCTTTGGGTTTTGACATCATACAAATTGATTACTCATCTTCTTTTGACTTGGATATCCATGCTTGTAGTTTGTTGTTCAATATATTATATACTCGTAGATGTTGTAGTATTTCCCTCAACAATTCTCATTGATTCAAATAGTTTTTTGTTGATGCTTGAATCTTATATCCTGGATTGTGGGGTAAGAACTATACCATGTTATGTGCTCTGAATTTGATTTGCATGTATGGTGATGCATACTACCATATAGTGTATCATCACGATACACAGGTATCAAATAATGGTTGCCTCTACACTTGTATTACTTTATAGAATTTTGATTTATCATTCCAGTTGTATGGTTACTCTTGTAATTACATTTGAAATCTATGTTGGAACTAGAAGTTGTGTTGCTATTATATTAGTATTGAATGCTTGATGAATTTGGATAAGAACAACAGTGCTATGTTGGGTTCTAATCACTCATGATTTCTATTTTTGAGATGATGTATCCTCTCATTTATGCAAGCAAAGTATATTTATATTTGATTTACTAGCCCAATAATATATGAAAGCTTATTTTTATACTTAGAAGATTTTATTATATGTATTTAAAAATTCCATGATGAATGTTTAATCATGTTTAATAAAAATAAAATTATTAGTGTTTGATTACCAACAACTTATGAGGGTATTATAATTATGTTAATACAAATGAAAGGTTGTATACAACAAAGTATCATGTTGTCATAATTATTATTTTATCTTATTTGGTTTAAACTCTAGCCTATAAAGTTATACCTTGTTGATTATCATCTTCATTATGATCCATTTGTTGCTAATGATTTCTTCTCTACTTTATGCTTTCATTAGGCCTTAGTTGATATTTGTTTTGGTATTGAGGCTGGTATGGATCATGAAATGTTTTAGCTACAATACTATGGATCATTAAATGTTTCAGCTGCAATATTATGTGCATTTCTATTACTTAAAGCAATGAAATGAAAATAATCAATTGGTACCAAAGTATTGTAAATACACACACACACACACACACACACACACACACACACACACACACACACACACACACACACACACACACACACACACACACACACACACACACACACACACACACACACACACTATTTTGTCTTAACCAAATGTGATCCAATCCGAGCCATATTGAAAAATAGTACAATTGTATAACTATGTTAGAATTACTTTTGGCATTCACCAAAATATTGGTTGTTATTTCCTCTTATTGCAATTTTAATTTTGGGCTCAATTTATAGCATGAATCAATCAATAGTAGATAGTCAATTTATGTAAATAATGATTATTTAATATGATCTAACTAGAATGGGAAGATATTAGTGTTATTTTGATTTAGTACTTATGAGGAATCCTTGGATTATGATGTTCATTGTGTCTAAATAGAATTGGTAAAGTTGCCTACAAGTGTATTCTTTTTAAACGATTTCCTAGTTGGTTTAAAACCCTTATAATGGTTATTCAAACACTTTGCGTGAGTCGGTCTTGTGCACTAGATAGAAGGTGACCTCCTTAATTTTAATGGTTTCACTTTTGTGAGTATCATATTGCATAATGCAATGAAATGTAGACTTTCAATTTGTGAGAATGTTCTAGCATACAGGTTTAGTTCAATGAAAGTTATGAATTGTCTATATATTGCATTTTATTAGAAAATTTGTGTATATGTTGGCAAATTCTTTTTGACACTTGGTGTATTTATTGTAATGTATCAACTTATGAATAGATCTGCATATATGTGTGTGTTAGAGTGGTTTTTCCATGACTTGATTAAATGATATCTTATGCCCTAGTTATATAATTTCATTCAGGCCTATCTATTATAGACATTTTTATATTAATGTTATTTTATATAGCATTATGTTATTAAATCATAAGGTAAAAGTTATTATGTTTCCCCTCCTCCTTATTGGCTTTATCAATAAGGTGCTCAAGATAGTCATTTTTGATATCGTGAACTTATTTTTTTATTTATTGGTACATTTACTGCCAAAGCATTTAAATGAAGAAGGTCAATTTTATTTGGGTATTGGCTATGTCAAGCTAATTTAAAAAATGGTGGAAATGAATTTAATATGTCTGCATTTGTTATGGTAATGTGGGATTGTCATTAACAAGGAAATATGGTAGTTGTACATGTTTTACATATTGCCTATTGATTAAGGCATAAAGTGAGAATCTATCATTGACTTCCAATCCATATTAATAAGATTGATAATGAAACCATACTCCATTTGTGTAATGCAAGTATGAAGGCTTTTATGCAATGAGTAAACTAATATATGTTTTCTTATTGACTCATTATTACACAAAATTGTTTAAGACTAGTGGTGTAGTTAGACTCATTTTTGGTAATGGTAAAGTTACCAATAGTAATCCCTTGATATATAATTCTCTCTCTCTGAGCATATGGGATTATTATTATTATCCAAAAGCTAAGCATGCCCTAAAATCTTTGGAATAGGTGCGTGGTGCCATGACCAAAAATTTGGAGATTTAATTTATGGAATCTCGACAAGTAGCACTATTGAGTTGTTCAGTCTACCACTGGTTACATTAGTAATCAGTTTGGTATTTCATGTTGGTTGGTCAATTTTTATGGAGTTATATTTCATATGGATGTAAATGAGGACCTTCATGGAATAAATCTTATAGCTATCGATTCAATAACTCGAGGGTTTATGTTTTATCTTGGATAATCTATTATTATTTCCCTTATACCATGCTTGGTCTTAACATTGAATTAAATGCTAGGGTTGTTTGCTCTAGTTCTCCTTGATGTTACATATACAACAGTGGTAGGTATGTCAGGTAGTAGCTATTATCT
>JARHVA010000503.1:2267500-2320000 GCA_037957365.1 Torreya grandis | reverse complement strand
TCCAGCATAATTTCATATTTTTATTGTGGTCTAATGTATGTTGATTATTAAATTTAAAGTTTGAGGTTTCAATTTATATGTTTTATGCATAGGGTTTTGAAATTAAATTTGCATTGAATTCTCTTATATTGTCTAAAAAGCTTATATATTTATAAATCTAGATATGAAAATTAATGGACACATTTTATGAGGAAAATTTGGAGCAAAAACATGATAAAAACCTTAAAAAGTTAGACTTCTCAGAAGAAGAAGCTGAATTATCTGAATAATATAATCCAAATCAAGAATAATTAGAAATTATTATCAATGGTTTAAATCAGTCCTCAACTTATAGTGAATGTAATTCAATTATAAGTACTTTGGAGGCCATTTTAAAGTAAGTGATAAATGTCACATCATAACAATCATATGAGAACATTAAAAAAAGTTATTCTAATAAACTGTCATATGAGAACATTTAAAAAATAATAAACTAAAAAAAATCATTAATTAATAATTTTAGACACTCAAATAATCATGTACAACCTCTAAAAATATTGAAAACATTGCGAGGTTGATAAAATGACCTACGACAACAATAAGTTTTTTGATACGGTCATTTTGGCACATAGAAGAGCTCAAATAGAGTTACGAGTCAAAAGTTATGGCCTTCGATAGGTTGGCCTATTTTTTCTGCATCATTCTCCTCTAGTTGAAATTTTTTTTGCTCCTACGAGTTGCCCTAATTATACTATTGCCATTTTTCCTTTTCAATCTTCTTCAGCTCCTATTATATAATCTAGGTTATTTCTTCTTGCTACAATCCTTCCCACTACACCAAATACCTATTATAATTCCCTTGCCTTGTGTTCATTGTCTTCATATCCAAAATCTGCACTATTTTTTATTTCATCTTCTTTGAAACCACTTCTCCCAATTTAATTCTTCATCTTCATCATATTCATCATCTTCACCATCTTCTCCATAGAATTCATATAAATCTAAAACATTAAAAACTAAAGATATATAAAAATTATGTGGTAAACTTACCTCAGAGGCATTATCATTGATTTTATTCACAATTTTGCATGGTCTAATTTTCTTGTACTTCAAATTATTATATGTTCCTTTTGAAAATCTCTATCCTTAAGTAAACCATTACCAACTCTCCTTAAAATACCTTGGATCTTATTCTAACATCTGTTGTTGCTTTATATTTATCATTACTTTTTTGTAACTTTCTTCTTACTCCTTGCAACTGTTGCATATTCTCTGTAAACACTTCTGCATCATCACTAATTCAATCCGTAATAGGTAATTGTACCAAATATAAAATACCCATAAAATTTATCCCATAAATAATTTGAAATGGTGACTTTATTGTTGATCTATTCACTAAACTATTATATGCAAACTCAACTTGTGGTAAAGCCAAGTCCCATTGCTTTGGCTTGCCTCCCACTATGCATCTCAATAAATTTCTCAAGCTCTTATTCACAACTTCTGTCTATCCATCTATTTATGAGTGATATGCACTACTAAATTGTATCTTATTACCCATCTTCTTCCACAAAGTCCTCCAAAAATGACTTATAAATTTCATGTCCCTATCTGAAATAATGATTTTTCGAACACCATGCAATCTCATAATATCCATTAAAAATAATTTTGTAACTCTAGTGGCATCATTAGTTTTCTTACATGCAATGAAATGAACCATTTTAGAAAATATATCTACAACAAAAATTTAGTTGTTACCTCTTTGTGTGTTTGGCAATCCCAACACAAAATCCATACTCAAATCTATCCATGGCCCTCTTGGAACTAGTAATGGCACGTAAAGTCTAGTATTTTGTGCATGTCCTTTAGCCACTTGGCATATTATGCACCTTGAAACATACCTTGTCACGTCTCTCTTCATCTTTAGCCAAAAATATTTTTCCTCCACTAAAGCTATTGTCTTCGTCTTACCAAAATGTCTAACCAAACCACCACTATGTAATTATCTTATTATATTATCTCGTAGAGACCCAACTGGAATGCATAATTATTTTCCTTTGAAGAGATAACCTTCTTGTATAAGATACTCATCATGAATAACATTTGTCCCACCTATTAATGGATTCTTTCATTGCTCAACTACCTTCTAAAATATGGATCAATATCATATAATTCTTTAATAGCTTCAAATCCAACTACTTCAGTGACCATAGTAGTTAATAACGCTTCATTATTGCTCAATGCATCAGCTACTTGATTTTGATTTTCTGATTTATGTTTCAACACAAAATTATACCCCTGTAAGAAATAAACCCAATTTGTATGCTTACTATTCAACTACTTTTGTGTATTCACATACTTCAAAGCTTCATGATCTGTAAATAGTATAAACTCCTTCAACACTAGGTAATGCCTCCAATGTCTTAATGCTTATACAATTGCATACATTTCAACATGATAAGTAGAATACTTTGTCCTTACCTCATTCAATTTCTCACTAAAATATTCTATTGGATTTCCTTCTTGACTCAACACAGCACCAAATCCCACAAATGAAGCATCACAATCAACCTCAAACACTTTGTTAAAATATGGTAATGCTAAAATTGGCCTTTCTATAATTTTCTTCTTAAAAATTTCAAAGCTTTATGTGGCTTCTCTAGTCCATGCAAATTCCTTCCCTGTCATGTAATATGTTATTGGTGCCACAATATTACTAAAAAATTTAATAATTTTTTTATAAAAAGTTGCTAAACCATGAAAACTTCTTACCTCTATAATGCTTTTGGGAATAGGCCACTCAAAAATTTCCTTTATATTTGTCTCATCCATTTTCACACCATTTGCTAAAACTACAAATCCAAAAAATACCAAACTATTTTGCATAACCCTGTACTTCTTCAAATTTGCATATAACTTCTCATTTATTATCAAATCAAATACCATTCTAAAATGTTGTAAGTTTTCTTATTTAGTCTTATTGAATATCAAAATATCATCAAAAAACCACAAACTTACCAATATATTCTCATATCATTATATTCATCACCCTTATAAATGTGCTAGGTGCATTAAATAACCCGAATGGCATCAACATCAACTCATATAAGCCATCCCTAGTATTGAATGTAGTTTTTGATTCATCTCCTTCAAAAATTCAAATTTGATAATAGCCACTCCTTAGATCAATCTAGGTAAAATATTTTTCTCCTACAAGCAGATCCATCAAATCAACTAAATGAGCTATAGGAAACCTATACTTCATTGTAATTTTATTAATTGCTCTACTATCCACACACATTCTCCATCCTCTATTTTTATTTGGAGTTAGAAATGATGGTGTTACACATGGACTCATACTCTACCTTATCACTTTCTTCCTTAGTAATTTAGTAACTTATTTATTTAATTCTACATGTTTTGTTGGACTCATCCTATAAGTTGCTTGATTAGGTAGAGCTGATCCTAGAATCAAATCAATATGATGTTGAATATCTCTCTTCGATGGTAAACCATCTGGTAACTCATCAAGCATAACATCTACATATTCTTTCAACACACTTCCTACTTCTATTGGTATTGGCACCATTTATGTTTCTTAATTCTTGGCTACTAAGGCATAAAAATAATATGTTGCCTTTATATCTTGGATAAATTATTTATTACAGAGCATATTTTTTGTCTTCTCTTCCTCTTTAAGAGGTAAAGAAACTACTTTTGTACCACCTTTCCAAAAAAATTATGTGTTCTTTGCTCCATCATAAACTACTTTCCTATCAAATTGCCATGATCTCCCTAATAACTCATGACATGCATCGATCAGAATAATATTGCACCATATTTCATCATTAGAAGTTTATTCTATAGAAAAATTGATTAAGCACCTTTTATCTATTGTAACCTCATTCCCTTTATTAGACCATGAAATATGATAAGGGTTAGGATGTTTTTCACATTGCATATTTAATTTTTCAATCATTTCTTTAGAAACCATATTTTCACAACTACCACCATCTATAATTACTTTGCATACCTTTCCACCTAAATTACATCTTATTCAAAAAATATTTGATAATATCCATGCATCACCACCTTCTTTATTCTGTACTTGATCATTTCTTGGAATGATCATGGTTCTTTTCCTGATGAGATTATCTCCAACGTTAGATGGTGCAACTTCAGTATTCTACTCTTCTATTTTATCCTCAACTAGATTTGCTCTTGGATGATCTTCTTACCTCATTTCTTGATCTTGATATTTTTGACACTCAAATGTTTTGTGCCCTTCTTATCCACATCTATAATAGATATAAGGTCTACATTGATTTGAAAACCATCCTCTAGCACCACTGTAACCTCATCCTCTCTGAAATCCTCTTCCTCTTTGTTGGTATTGAAACCCTTACTTATTATCATCTTGTCTTTCTAGACCACATGACGATTCACCTTTATTGGCATTAAAACCACCTCTTATGGTATTAAACCCACCTCATCCCCTTATTAGTGGGGATCTACCTCTTTTTGGACCAATAGATGTGCTTCAAAAATTCTATCTATTTTGTTTTTCCTCTGCCTTCAAATCTAATTGATAAGCCTCCTCCACGTTAAGTATTCTATGCATGATTAACTCATATTGAGTAAAAAATTTCAAACCATTTACATACCTTGCATTCATTTGATCTTCTATTTCATCATGCTCTACTCATATGGAAAGATTGTAAAATTCATCTATATACTCTTGTATAATGTGACCTTTTTTCCTTAAATTTTAAAATATTTTGTATAGGGTTTGTGCATAATCCACAAAAATAAAATTTTCCCTTAGCTTCTTATCCATATTTTTCCATGAATTAATATTCTCTTTACCTTTTCTCTGTCTATCTTTCTACAGGTAATCCCACCAAATTATTGCATGACCTTTCAATTTTGTGCATGCAAACTTTACCTTCTTGTCCTTTCTCAAAGTCTTTCACTCAAAGAACTTCTCCATGCTATTCATCTAATATATCAAATCTTATATTTTTAAACTACCTCTATAATCTAAAACATCAACCTTGATTCCTTCATTTCTTTCTTTTAAAGCTTGAATCATCCTCTCTTCCACCGATGGTGGTTACTCTTACTATTCTTCTTCTTATTGAATTTTTTCATCATGATTTATCTTTCTCATCACCACCTTGTCTCCTTACTTTATTGGTGATAAAATCTTTTAATTTTTGAACTTGTCTTTGCAATTTTTGTATTTTCTAGTTCATCTATGCCATACCTCTTCATCCTCTCACCATTATTCTCTCCTTCAAGATTTGAACTTCCTCTGATACCAGACAATGAACCTAAAAAAATCATTAAATCATAATTTTAGACCCTCAGGTGATCACATATGGCATCCAAAAAATATCAAAAACATTTTTATACTAATAAAATGACCTAGGATAGAAACAACCTTTTCGATACGGTCATTTTGGCACATGGAAGAGCTCAAATAGAGTTATGAGTCAAAAGTTATGGCCTCCGAAAGGTTGGCCTATTTTTCTACATCAAAAAAATAACAAAATAAGATGTGTGTGCTTTGTTTATTAAAGCTATATTCAACCAACCACCACCAATGAGTTGAAAACATATTAGTATTGATTGGTGTCTTAATGTGGATATAAAATACAACTTATGGGATAGATCATGGATGGTGTTTGATGAACCTTCATGCAATAATATTGAGGTTTCATTATACTTTTTGACAAAAAAATATTGTGAGTTTTTACTACATGAAATCCAAAATCATTTCGACATGAAGGCCTCCCAAAGTATGGAAGATGAGTCCTCATTTGATAGACTTAGTGCCAAGTGGGACCAAAATCACCCTAACCAATTTTAGATAAATAGAATGACAATAACACATATTTGTATCCCTAAAATTTTGCATCACATCACATAGATGGATATCCTTGAGGTACTTACTAACCTCACACAATCTATGATTGACCATAGGATGCATACAATGAGGAATTCTACACCGGCTATAGGTGGTGGGACATCTAGTAATGGTATTTGTGCTAGTGACATCGGTGCTAGTGTCCCTCCTACTAGTAGTGGCATTAGTGCTAGTGATTCTGATGCTAGTGTTCCTCCTACAATTCCTATACATCATTTCACATCATGTGGGAGGAAGTGTACTGGACCTAATTTTCAAGTATGGCATACACAAGTTACATCTATGGAGAGTAGACCTACATTTATGTATCACACTAATACCTAGCAGTTTATGCTACTTAGAGTTGGTTCAACATCTCAAGACACCAATACAGTTTATTCAGTACCTTTGAACATCAACATGCCTAAGTGTATGCTATATTTCATTACTTTAGGACATTAGGTGATCATCAT
The DNA here is from genome assembly GCA_037957365.1 of Torreya grandis. NCBI lineage: Eukaryota > Viridiplantae > Streptophyta > Pinopsida > Cupressales > Taxaceae > Torreya > Torreya grandis. The sequence continues at coordinate 2,313,640 of JARHVA010000503.1, read as the reverse complement.
GCTAGAGCATATGTCGTATGTAGATGCTTCAACAACTTATGACACTAGCATGACAAACTTGATTATAATTTTAATTGCTTCACCACCCCCTTATCTGGACATGTTAGCCTATTGTACATAACTTATCTACTTCATCACCTATATTTGATACATAGGTTACATTTTAATTTATTTTATTTATGTATGCAAAAGAATATTAAGTTTATTTTCTAGTATGTGATTACATAATTGGCTAATATTTGATTAAACTTTTCATTTTTTTCTTGTATAGATGATTTCCAATATTTTTGGTAGCTTAGAAAGCCTAGATTCTATTATAGAGGTTGCAATTAGTACTAGTGTACCCTAATTTCAAGTTCAGAAACTTAAAAATTACATAAATTTTCTATTTAATGTTAAATTACATAAATCATAGTATCCTAGATAGAGTTGAAACACTCTCATGTAAGTGTACCATATTTGTATTTCATTTTAAAGAAGTGTTTCATTCTCAACTTACATTACTATCTCGCATTTTTGTCCTAAGCCAAAATAAATTAGAGCTAGGTCATATGATGTTTCTATAATGATAATAACATAATAGCTCTATGATGCCAATAATAATGATAGTCAAAATATTAAACTAATTACCAATTTTTTATTTATCTAATAGACCAATGTATCCATCTAGTGGACTCAACCATTATTTTATCTCATTGAATTTAATCCATCAATGAACTTTTATGTATTCATGTATTTATTATCCCTTGAACAAAAAACTATCATTTAAGATATATTATAGTCATAGATTTCTTATCATGCTCATTGGATTTACACATTATTCATAGATTCATATAAAAATATTATGTTCCATGTCTACTTGAACAAATTCATAAATAATACTTCTCTATCATAGCCTAAAATTAACTCTTTTTTATTTATTTGTCTTAAATTAGGTTTATTTTTATTTGTTTCATAATTTACCTCTTTCATTTCATGGTTTTATAGATGATGAAATATGCTACGGTCATTCTTAATGGATGATATCCACTATCTATGCAACAACTCATGATTCAAAGATAGAGATTGGTGAGAACACATGTAGTAAAAAAATTAGTAAAATTGTTTTTTAGTTTCATATTTGTACACACATCTAGATCTAAAGATACATGTATGCTCTGTAGGAATATCCATCATGGGTATATTCATGTTCTCATAGCCCAAGACAACTATTTAGGTGGCATGCAGTGAGTCTATAATCACCTTGTTGCTAAATTTTGTTCATAGAAACTCTATCATCTGCAATATGTCACTTTAATGCATTACAATTTATATTTCATATGTTGTGTAAATGCCATGGGTTTTTTATGTTGTAAGAGAAATAGTCAATATTGCACAGGATGAGAGGTGAGTTTCTCTTTATAATGAGTCATGCATCACTCATAGTTCTACATCTATGGCAAGGAAGCATAATTTATTTGGAGGCAATGAAGAGCAGGAGAGCTAGTTGTTGTGATAGGGGTCTAGTTGTAGGCACTATCTATTTTGTATGTTGATATCACCTCCATTGTATGCCTATATGAAACATTTTATATGTTTAAATCTTATAGTCTACATTGTTTATCGATATATGTCCTATTGTTTATGTAATTATGACATAGAACTTTGCATATACACATATATACTATTTGACATTCTCAGTTTAATCATCTTTTAACTATTAAAACCATTTATACACATGATAAATTCACTATGATGAATTCATTGTTACCCTACTTATACTACTAATATTTTATTGTTTTATGGATGAGTTCAATCCTTATGTTGTTTCCTCTTAGTTGAAATCTAGATGATGTTAATTAATGCACATGTGCAACCTTTTCTAGTTAATTTTCTTATGATTAGAATGGAAGTTCAATTTCTTATGAGCATGATGTCATTATGGATATTATAGTATTTTCCTATAGGTTGTTCAATTCTCTAATAGATTATAAGTTGGTTATTATTGTCACATGACTCATGCACTCATGATCATCAATTCATCTTCTCACTTTTAAATGATTCTAAACATTGAAAATTATTTGTAGTCATTATAACATTTTCCTCTCCATGTTAAGCATCTTGGAATCCTTGTCTTGAACTTATACATACTATTTAAACATTGTGGTGATGAACTTGAGTCCATGGAAACCCTTGTTGAAAACCTTACCTTGTGGTTTGAAGATGATTTGAGGGGGATAAAACCTATTTTCAATACCTTTTAAGCTAATCAAAACTTGTTATATGTCACTATAGACTTATCAAACCCTGTAATTCTTTGTTTTGGGCTTAAAACCTATGTATTCTACCTACTAGACCTAAAATCATTTTGCTAAGACCTGATTATAACTAAAGGATTCTTGAGTAGCTTCACTATTCTCATGTGTAGACCACATGAAAATATCTCTCACTAGACATAAGAAAGACATGAAAATGAATTTTCTCTCATAGACAAATGTCCCTTAAAGGACAAAAAATAAGTCAATGGGGGAATATCTTCTAGCTCATTATCCCAATCAATAAACCATCCTTTTGGACACATATAGATGGGAATTTTAAGGGTAGAGCATTCATTATTCAGTCCTATTCAGGCACCAGGACTGAAAGTTATAGTTGACTGGATGCATCCCTTAAGAGAATCTTATCATCCCAAAGTGAGAAAACTAAGAAAACTTTCATCACACATTGAAACATAACTATGAGGGTTAGATATGAACCATCAGTTCCTACACTTTCATAGATGAGTCCTCTCAGAAATCCTTAGAGGATTCTCTCACTCAAAAAGTGTGAGACATGACAATGAGTTTTTTCTTGTAGCCGAATGTCTCTTAAAGGACCAAAAGCTGGTCAGTGGGGGGAATATCTTTTGGATCATTAGTCAAATCAATGAAACATCTATTAATACATGTCCAAATGGGTATTTTAAGGTTATAGTGGTTGTTATCCAATGTTCGTCAGGCCCTAGGATTGAAAGTTGCACTTGAATGGACACATCTCTTAAGAGAATCTTATCATCCTAAAGTATTGATCAAATTTTAGTACATGTTTTAGGAGAACCATGAGGAATATATTAAAACTATCAAATCCTAAAATTGCATAGATGGCTCCTTTAAGCAACCCCTGGAGGATTCTCTCTCACTCTATATGGGGAAGACATGATAATGAGTTTGATCTTGTAGCCAAATGTCTTGTAAAGGACCAAAAGTTGGTCAACGAGGGATCATATCTTTTGGCTCATTATCCCAATTGATGAATTGTCTATGTAAACACATTTAGATGGACATTTTAAGGCTAAAATTATTATTATCTAGTCTTGGTCAGGGCATAGGATCAAAATTTCCACTTAACTAGATGCCTCCCTTAAGAGAATCTTACCTTTTAAAAGTGAGAAAATTGAGCAAACTTGAGTCATGAAATGTAGGATAAATGTAAGGGATAGATATGAACCATCAACTCCTACACTTACAAAAATGAGCCCTCTAAGCAACCCCCGGAGGATTCTCTCCCAATTGACATGAACAAGACACGACAACGAGTTTTCTCTCACAGCCAAATGTCTCTTAAATGATCAAAAGCTTGTCTTTAGGGGCATATCTTTTAGATCATTATCCAAATCAATGATCTTCCTTTGCATACATGTTTGAATGGGTGTTTTAAGGCTAGAATGGTCATTATTCAATCAGGGACCAAGACTAAAATTTATAGTTGACCAGATGCATAAAAAAGGTGAAACTTTCAAAAGGAAAACATGAAGGTATTTTAGAGATTTATAACTCCTCCTCCCAAGGTCTTTATAGATTCCTTCATCTTCCAACATAGTAAAATCTCTCTCACAGGACCATGACCCAGTTTCATAATGGTTTCTTAAACTATTTACTTCTCCTTGCATCTAAAAATACCATGTCGATAAAATTTATAGGTCAATCAAACATGGGCATGAGAAAATAGTTTTGGAGAGTCTTTATAGGCCTATAGGCATGTTACCAAGGGTCTTTAAGCAAGTATATAGGGTTATGAGAGAGAATAGAGCATGTTTGTGATAGTTGAAAGTTTATAGGGTAAAAGAACATAATTTAAGGCCTCAAACAAGGTTTCAAGTATGATGAAATAAGAAAGATTATTGTCGTAATGAATTTCATTTGTTTCCATCATTCTTGGACATCAAGTAGGATCCAAGCATTTTTATAAGGCTTTGGAAGAGTAGGAAACAAGTTTTTAAGTAAAGGAAATGTAAGAAATGTGATGCTGTAGGTCTAAGACAAAGTTCCATGATCCTACCAAGTTCCATGTTTTTATATGAGTAATGACTAGATCACATAGAGGAAATAAGTTTCACAGAGATGAAATAAGTTTCATGTTTGAGGCACCTGTAAGTGAGAATCTCAATTATGTAATCCTAGAATAAGGGCTAAATGATGCAGGTTCATAATATCACGATGATGATGGTTTTGGTCATTTAAGAGTTTTAGGAGTTAATTCAAGTCATGAAGAAGCCACTTCTAGGCCATCTTTTGAGTTTTTCCCACCAAAAAGGGAAATTAAAATTCTTGAATTTGTCTTAGAGAATAGTTTAAGAGGATTTTCAAGTTGTAAAGGTATTAAATTCATGTACAATATATCTTTGAGGGTCTAATTCATTACTGTAATTATTATGTAAATAATATCTCACTACTCAACCACTTATTAGCCATGATAAAATATATGCAATGTTGGAAAGAGGATAGATTTAACATGTTTGATAAGTATACAAGTTTGTTGAGAAAACCTTGAGATATTTGACAAAAAAAGAAATCATTTGGTATGGATAGATCTCGAATAATCTATATGAAAAAAATAGAGAGAGGAAAAAGTTAGGTGAGAGATGGAGAGGCATGGGTGAAGACGAAGTGGAATGCAAGGCTCTTCAAGGCTAGGAATGTATGTTTATAAGTAACTATGAAGAAATAAAGCTGATTTGAAACACTTTTAGGGTATTCTCCATGTTTTAATGTCTATTTCATTTGTGTGGATGTGGTTACTTCTTGATCTCGCATTGGTGAATTTTAGAATGAGAGAGAAAAACTTGAAATTCTATGTCTCAAGCATAAATTCATTACCTAACATGGTCCAACCAAATGCATGTTGACCTTCCATTATTATCCCAATTGTTGAGTTCTACCTTGAGCCTAGCTCATATTCCCATTCTTGTAACCATAGAATGGAATATAAACAACATCTGATCAAGTAGGAATCATCAAATATCGATATAATTTGGATAAAATAGAATTTTAAGTGCAACATGCATAATTAGAATAATCATTGACTGTAATGATTAACCATACTATTTACTCAAAATTATTAAATCATAGTAACTGATCTAGAATCCCATCTATAACAAATAGCCAATAACATGATAACAAAAAGTAACATATGCATAAATCAGACAAGTGTCATCCAAAATTTTATAAAACATGCTAATAATCCCTTAGGGTAAGCAACCATAAGGTGGTATCAAGTTGGGGCATAACATAGTCCCCCTCCTAAAGAAGAACCATCTTGCCGACTCATCAAATAGCCAAGGAATACGTTGGAGAAGCAATTCTAGGCATCACATGCAACCCTAAGGGTTACATCATGTTTCCCATAACTCGTGAGATCACACGATGGTTCATGGATCCTAAGCCCATCATGTTTCATCAGCCATTTGAGGGTGTTTACCTAAATTTTATTGTTTTATCCAAGAGTTAAGTGGGTGCCTAGGATTTCTTATCACCTGGCCAAGATTTTGCACTACTCTAACTAATGACAAGCATACATTCTAGTCATGTTTTAAAAGAGAATAGAATATTCATTCTAGAATATCATTTTTCAAGCAAAATACACATTACCTTGCACATAGTTACTTCTAACTCATACATGTACACTTTCAAAAAGTGAAACCTTGTTGATTCCAGAAAAGATTCTAGCTCATAGGACCCATAGTGCTTCACAAACAATCATTTGAATTCTTGGATTACATCTTGGCTCTAATCACCCAACCAACTAACATAGGCAGCCAACAAGAATAACCAGCTACATGCCCACATTAGTCAATCATGGTTCAAAAAGCTTACCCTCATTCCATCGAAGAGAAAGTTAGGCTTGGAACAACTTTACCCATCACTGAGTAAGATATCCATGATGATTGTTTTTAATTGGCACAAAACCACTCACCACAAGAGTGTCATATCAGCTCAAAAAAATTTATTTGAGCCCTTATCGGAAGCTAATCTTGAACAACATATCAGAATATTCCTATCACAAAAATCAAAATATTAATTTAGTTTTGCATTAGCACCCTTCTTATCATTCTCAAAATAAAATCAATCAACATCATAACAATGTTCTGACTAAACCAGGCTGAAAACATCAACTGTGGCAACTTTCTCCTTGCCCAATTCATGTTGTCAAAAATTTTATGACTGCAGTATGGTTTCCAATGATAATAACATTTACGCACATTCCAATATGCTTCTAGAATCAATTATTAAGCATAGTAGGTGTGAGAATACCACAATCATAGGTATTGTTAAGCCTACTACCATACCATCATGTTTCTTCCAATTATCATATATTAATGGCAATATCATCAAGCCTCAACATCACCTGCTAAGGTATCACTAAACTTTTGCCTACACCAGGTAGTGAGAATTTTGGATGCACAAGTTTCAATTTTTTTTGAAAGTTACGATGGTTAACCAAATCCATCATCTGATACAACATGCTCAATGCTACGGGTCTCATGCATAACATTTTCCAAGGAAGGGTATATTCCAGTAAAGCCTATCATTCCATATCCATACATCTAAGAAGGCTACCAAAAAAATTCATGTCTCATTGATTAGATAGCTTGCGATACTCATTATAAAAAGAAATATCCCAAGGGTTTTGACTTTCTTAAACATGCCAATATTATTAACCCCATTAGGCCCTCCAAACTTGAGTCATACCCTTATACCTCCCATTGATAGTATACCTCAATGTCATATGATGGCTCATTCATGCAACTCATCAATGGACAATAAGATATGCTTTTCTCTGATTCCAATAGCAAGCTTCTATCACTATTCTTCTCATTGACTTATTTTGACAAGTCAATGATTAACTAGTGATGCTTGCTTAGGTGCAACATAACTCTGGGAAAGGTTAGACTTAGCCAAGGCTCACGATTATTATCAAAAAAATTTTAACACTATAATTTTCAAACATAATTCAATTGCTTCTAGCCCTTCAGAGTTACAGAATAATAGGCTACTTTGTTCAACCTATAACAGTTTGAAGCTTTTAATAGGCTCACACTTTTATTCTAAATTGAAACATTCTTATTTCAAGTCATTGCATAATAAATCACCTTAGTCCTTATCAATATAATCCTTAATCATCATCAACAACCATTCATGTTTAAAAAATTTGTTGGCTCATGATATTCATTCACAACCAGAGATCTCCAAGTGTTTATTTACCCCAATAAATTAGATACTCTTGCCCCATCCAACCCTCCATGTTTAAGCCAATCTCTTGGTCTTCCTAAGGTTATAATTTCCTAAGCATCTACTGGTGACTTTCCTATACAATTCAACAATGGTTACCAAACATCATTTTCCTATTTTTCAAGTATTAGTGGTTATCACAAGTCTCCCATTGATCCATCCATACAAGTCAATAGTCAACGTATGATTCTTACCATGATGCAGCTCGATTTGGGAAGGGTTGACCCAACCAAGGCTATAGTTAGATATCATTATGTTGCTTTAAAAAATTATAGATGTTCACACATTCATTTGTTTTGATAGATGCAACAATTTCTAGCACCTCAGTAATATAGAATAGATCACTACTCCACAAGTCATATGTAGATCAAATGAGACTATACTAGTTTCATGATAGAAAAACTTCATATCCCAAAGTTCCCTAGAGTAGAAACACCACACCGATACCATATGAAACAACCCCCAAAACAATTCTTGGCATTGCTTATCAGAGTGTAAAATAAGATAGCATGTAATCCTTATTACACAACTTCATGATGCATAGTTCCTCATTTTAATTCTACACAACAATATGTAAATAACGAAAATAATGATGGGTCATAAAACAAGAATATAAGAATCATCATACTAAGATTTTGATTATACAATATTTACAATAATTTTAGATCAGCTAGAAGATGCTACAGGACTACCACCAAGATAATGTAACATAATCCTTTAAAACATTATAACATTTTTATATTCGCATAAATGAAGATCAATTCTGGTACAACCCATATAGATCATTGTATAATCATCTATAGTTCTAGAGGTCATTACACCCATATTTTTTTGTTTAGTGAATGCCATCATATAACCTATAGCTTCATCATATAGGAAGTGATTATCATTGGAATTAGATAACCACATTTCTATTTACCAATATGAATTATTTAGACTTCACCATGAAGTAATGCACATACTAAAAAATGGACATAAGTATCATCCAATATAAAATGATCTATCATCTAGTATAAAATGAATGCCATGAGTATGATGGACCATTAACAAGAGTGCTACTAGGTTGGGATTATATGAATAAATCCACGACCTTAGGATCCTCACACTATATGGCCCCTTCCATTCCATTACTCAAGAGTAAGTCACAATTTAACCAACTACATAAAAAATAACTCATTATAAATCAATTTTATTATTAGACCATTAGTGGTCTTTGTGAACTAAACCATAAGGATCTATCATCTAGTATAAAATGAATGCCACGAGTATGATGGACCACCAAAAAGAGTGCTACTAGGTTGGGATTATATGAATAAATCCCTGACCTTAGGATCCTCACAATATATGATCCCTTCCATTCCTTTACTAAAGAGTAAGTCATAATTTAACCAACTACATAAATAATAACTTATTAGAAATCAATTTTTTTATTAGACCATTAGTGGTCTTTGTGAACTAGGATAGCTATGGGCTATACTTATGAATATCCAGCTACCACATCACATTTTGATCTCACATAGTCTCAAAATGACTGAACATGCATCCCAAATAGTAATTTCCCAAGCCTAATTAGCATATCCAGGTTTGCAACTTCCACCAAAAGTCCTATTATATTATTAAATACCTAATGTTCCAAAAATAAAGTGAGAAAACTTAATCATAATTAAAATTTTAGTAATCCATGTTTGAATTAAAAGAGGATGACATGTAATATAAGATACTATGATGATGTTAAATGTTGATATTATCTAAATTGTAATCTCTAGCTTAGTATCCTTGCACTATATCCCATAGAAACCATGAGCATAAGACTTAACATTACCACTTCCTGATTCCCCATAGTCTATGCTAGCATGAACAACTATGGGCTTCATCATAATGGGAAGGTAACTTTCATAACAAGTACTGGTCATATGGAGTCTCAATTTCACAAACTAAAGTCAAGCTAAGAGATTTAAAATAATTAAACCAGATCGCACAATTAATAATGCTTATCAAAGGTTAAGCCCACTTTTAACTCCATACAAACAAGCAAGATAACCATGTAAGAATTCAACTCAAAAAGTATTAAGCATGTAAAAATCTTCCTACCATGGACAACTTTGATCTCATTTCAATTTGTTTAGCCTATTGCCATATTAGACGTTGATTATGCATGGTCTTATGTTTACCAACATGATTCCAATCAAATACATTATTCATTAAGAGTTACTTCACTCAAGCTATTTTAAAAAGTGCTGGAAAAGAATCTAATGCAGCTACATTATTTTATGGTAATGTGAGATTGTAATGTGGGACTGTTGTGATGTGGACCATGGCTTGTGTCACTTATATGATCATAATTTCCTAGTAAGACCCGGATTCCTAATTCCACCATCTAGTTGATGGTTAGGGTTGTTAGGGCCACCGATGGATGGGCTCATAACACTGGACTTTTGGGTTTTAACATCATGTAGATCAATTACTCATCTTCTTTTGGCTTGGATATCCATGCTTACAATTTGTTGTTCAATATATAGTATACTTACAGATGTCGTAGAGTTTCCCTCAACAATTCTCATTGATTCAATTTTTTTTTGTTAATGCTTAAATCTTATATCCTAGATTATGGGGTAAGAACTATGCCATGTTATGTGCACTATATTTTAGTTGCATGTATGGTGATGCATACTACCATATAGTGTATCATCACGATACACAGGTATCAAATAATGGTTGCCTCTACACATGTCTTACTTTATATAATTTTGATTTATCATTCCAGTTGTATGGTTACTCTTGTGAATACATTTGAAATCTATATTGGAACTAGAAGTTGTGTTGATATTATATTGGTAATTAATGCTTGATGAATATGGATAAGAACAACAGTGCTATGTTGGGTTCTAATCACTCATGATTTCTATTTTTGAAAAGATGTATCCTCTCATTTCTACACGCAAAGTATATTTATATTTGATTTATTAGCCCAATATATATATGAAAGCTTATTTTTATACTTAGAAGCTTTTGCTATATGTATTTAAAAATTCCATGATGAATGTTTAATCATGTCTAATAAAACTATAATTATTAATGTTCCATTACCAACAATTCATGAGGGTATTATAATTATGTTAATACAAATGAAAGGTTGTATACAACCAAGAATCATGTTTTCATAATTATTATTTTATCTTATTTGGTTGAAACTTCAGCCTATAAAGTTGTACCTTGTTGATTATCATCTTCATTATGATCCATTTGTTGCTAATGATCTCCTCTACTTTATGTTGGCATTAGGCCTTAGTTGATATTATTTTTGGTATTGAGGCTGGTATGGATCATTAAATGTTTTAGCTGCAATACTATATGCATTTCTATTACTTAAAGCAATGAAATGAAAATAATCAATTGGTACCAAAGTATTATAAATACATATATAGATTAGCTTGTCTTAACCAAGCTTGATCCAATCTGAGGCATATTGAAAAATAGTATAATTGTATAACTGTGTTAGAATCACTTTGGCACTCACCAAAATATTGGTGGTTGTTTCCTCTTATTACAATTTTAATTTTGGGCTCAATTTATAGCATGAATCAATGAATAGTATATAGTTAATTTATGTAGATAATGATTATTCAATATGATCCAACCAGAATGGGAAGATATTAGTGTTATTTCAATTTATTACTTGTGAGAACTCTTGGATTATGATGTTCATTATATCTAAATAGAATTGGTAAAGTTGCCTACAAGTGTATTATTTTAAAATGATTTCCTAGTTGGTTTTAAACCCTTATAATGGTTATTCAAACATTTTTCATGATTTGCTCTTGCACACTGGATAGAAGGTGACTTCCTTAATGTTAATGGTTTCACTTTTTTGTGCATCATATTTCATAATGTAATCAAATGTAGACTTTCATTTTGTGAGAATGTGCTAGCATACAAGTTTAGTTCAATGAAAGTTATGAATTGTCTATAGATTGAATTTCATTAGAAAACTTGTGTATATGCTGACAAATTCATTTTGACACTTGGTGTATATACTTTAAGGTATCAACTTATGAATAGATTTGCATATATGTGTGTGTTAGAGTGGCTTTGCCATGAATTGATTAAATGTTATCTTATTCCTTGGTTATATAATTACATTCAGGCCTGTCTATTATAGATGTATTTATATTAATGCTATTTTGTATAGCGTTAGGTTATTAAATGATAAGGCAAAATTTATTATGTTGCCCCTCCTCCTTATTAGCTTTATCAATAAGGTACTCGAGATAGTCATTTTTGATATCGTGAACTTATTTTTTTAATTAATCAGTACATTTATTGCTAAAGCATTTAAGTTAAGAAGGTCAATTTTATTTGGGTATTGGCTATGTCAAGCTAATTTAAACAATGGTGGAAAATAATCTAATACAACTGCATTATATTATGGTAATGTGGGATTGTCATTGATAAGGAAATATGGAAGTTGTACACGTTTTGCATATTGCCTAGTGATTAAGGCCTAAAGTGACAATCTATCATTGACTACCAACCTATATTAATAAGATTGATAATGAAACCATACTCCATTTGTGTAATGCAAGTATGAAGGATTTTATGCAATGAGTAAGCTAATATATGTTTTCTTATTGCCTCATTATTACCTAAAATTGTCTAAGACTAGTGGAGTAGTCACACTCATTTTTGGTAATGGTAAAGTTACCAATAGTAATCTCTTCATATCTAATTCTCACTCTCTTACCTTATGGGATTATTGTTATTATCCAAAAGCTAAACATGCCCTAAACTCTTTGGAAGAGGTGTGTGGTACCATGACCAAAAAGTTTGAGATTCAATTTATGGAATCTAGATAAGTAGCACTATTGAGTTGATCAATCTACCATTGGTTGCATTGGCAATTAGTTTGGTATTTCATGTTGGTTGATCAATTTTTATGGAGTTCCAATCTGTGTGGATGTAAATGAGGACCCTCATGGGACATTTCTCATAACTAGTGATTCAATAACTCAAGGGTTGATGTTTTATCTTGAATAATCTATTATTATTTCCCTTATACCATGCTTGGGTTTAACACCGAGTTAAATGCCAGGGTTGTTTTCTATAATACTCCTTGATGTTACATATGCAGCAGCTTTGGGTATGTCAGGGAGTATCTATTATCTTTAACTCTCAAATAGGACTCTATTATACATCTGAGATGTTTAAGTAGGGTGAAATGATTGCTAAATGGTCTTAATTGGTGGGAGATACCAATACTCATATAGAGTTTGGAGTCAATTGATGTGCTTAATTACACTGATATGCCCCAAACTATGTACTCCTTATTGAAGATGTGATCCCATATAGAAATATTTAATGACTTAATAGTAATTAAATATCTACTACTGACTAATAGAGTGTTATTTGTGAGCACCCTAGTCTGCAATCTATTAATATGTTGTCTCACATCATTATGTTGTGTTTGGCCTCTGCACATAATATTATTTTGTAATCTAGAAAGAAGTGATTTTTTAATTTTTTTGGGTTTGTTTCATATGCTTTGTTTTATGTTTGAATGACTATTGTGATCTTTTATATTTCCACTAATCTAGTTGTTGTTGATGATCAAGTTGATTTGTTTGAGTGATTTCATTAATTTTTGGGATTATATGTAGCTTATCTTATATGATGTAATTGCTTGATTGAATGGGTGAATTTGTATATGTTTTTCCTTACCTTACTGTCTTATTGGGTATGGTTGTGTAGTATGAAATTATGATACTATGTATGTATTAATGTAATAAGTATAGACAGATTCCATTTTAGTTATTTGATCTATAAGATTAAAGTAATAATAATTAAAGGTTATTATTGTAAGATATGTTTATCCTAAGGTCAAAAGCATTGTTTGAAAATGTCTTTGTATTTGATTAAATGATGATCAAAGGTTTAACATTTATAATACATTAGACATTGATTATATTAATTAAATGATTAAGGAAAATCATTGTGTTTTCAAAGTGTTGTTATGGATGGCTTAGTAACATTAAACAATAGTATTTGAAATACATATTAACATTATGCATGCTATATAGTCATTATTTTATTAGTCAATATTTAACTTTTCATGGAAAGATAATAAAACTAAATCAATAGTCATTTCATATAATAGATATATGTTATTATGACTGTTGTTTATTTGGTTTAGTTGGTCAGTTTTGTGAAATTGATGAGGGAATTATGTTAAGTCAATATCATGCATATTTTATAAATATTGCAAAATGATTATTTTATGGATTCTTTTGGAATTATTGATATGATTATGGTTTATAATCACCTATTTACTTTGGGTTAACCATCATTTTTCAAAAATCATGGAGAATTATTGTGGATTACATGGTGGTGGACTATAAAGTACTATTAAGCTATTTTGGCATGTAAATATTTTTGGTCAGTAGGGTATGTCGTTAATGGAGAAGGATAAAAATAAAAGCATGAGGGTTGTGACGACAAATGACATACAACATGGCACATGTAATATCGAGAGTAAGAGATAGAAGGAGAAGAAGGGGTGAATGAGTGAAATAAGAAGGAATATAGTGAGTTTCCTTGGCATTTATATATTTATAGGTTGGTTTTTTAATTAAATTCTTGTCTTTGAAATTTTGAATAGGTTCTTGAATTGATATGGTTACTAGGTTTTCATTATTTGAAACATTGTATAAACATGTTATATGTAGAGCCTAGTGGAAGGCTCGACCTCCACAAAACACTACATCCAACCTCGGGTAATCAGAGGGGATTGGGTAGAGACTTAAAAATTATCATGGGTGTTTTAAGATATTAATAAGATCTATACTAAAATCCTCTTTCAATTCTAATAGCATTGTTTAATCATGGAGATTATTCTTTATGGGTATATATGATGTGGCTCAAGTTAGTTGTTTGAAACCCATTTGTTATACATTCACTAAGGTATTTAGAAATATAAATTGTAACTTTAGACTATATGAGGGCTCAATTGTGTAAACCTATTTGGGTTTTTAGGTATAAAAATATGGGTTATTTATATAAAATGGACTATTTAGTACACACACACAAACTCATATATATGTATGTATGTACTGGGATTCAATCGATATATATATATATATATATTTATATATATATATTTATATATATATATATATATATATATATATATATATATATATATATATATATATATATATATATATATATGTGTGTGTTTATTTATATTTAATGGAAAATTTGTTTGGGTTAAATTGGACTCATTGTAGGATGTTTGTATGGATGAACTCAATGTGTTGGGTTTGAATAGAAATCTATTGATTCATATTTCAAATAAATTCACACATTTTAAATTAGGATCATTGTAGTTATGTATGACTCTATATAGAGGCCCTTAACATACATAATTATTCTTATTTGGCTTTTGGTAATAATCCGGTTTAAGCCATAACATATACACCTAGGAGTGGGTAGATGAATGAACGAACTATTTTTTATGAACTCAGCTCTATATAAAAGATATATATAGAAAGGTTAAATATGAATATGGAAGAGTTATATTTCAGTTGAATTTATAATATTTGAAATACACAATTATTTAGCTTGACTGTATAGTATGATTACATACTTGGATTAGACTTTGATTTGATTGTGAGTTTGCACAATTGATAACATGACTGCGTATGCATTTTTATGTTATTGTGCATAGAGATGTTTAGATGATCAAATTTTTGTTGTGATAATAGAAGACCCAAATTGGGCATAGTCAATTTAGTTTTTTTTTCATTATATGTATTTAATCTAAATGCTAATTCGAATCAATGAAATTTGGAAATTTGATTAAATAGATTTGATGGATGAATGATTGGATGTGTATAATTATCAAAATTATGTGTGTTTTAATTAAAAATCACAATGGGACTTATCCAATTCATAAAAGGGTTATAGGGCCTTTGTTTTTTAGCTAGATGTATACAATATACTCTAAGGCTAATGATAGTGGATGTCATCTTAAGAGTATACTATATAAATGAAGTACTTATATTGTATTAAATTCATACTTTTAAATTATAAAAATATAAATATAAATCGTATAAGTTAAATGTGGACTGACTATGTATTTAATCTAAAAATGTTTATACCACACACACACACACACACACACAGAGAGTTGTGTTATGTTAACAAGTGTGAAAGTGGGTACTTGCATATATCCTAATGTTGATTAAATCATTAAAATAATGTATTTAAGAGGTTAAATACGAAGCATATTATTATGTTTGGACTAGATTTTTTTTATATGTGGAATATGAACAAATAAATGTGTTATAATGATTATTTCAGGGATGAAATAACATTAGAAGCTACTTTGTGATTTGGGTAACAGGGAATTTTAATATGAACATACCCAGATGGTATGTTGAGGAATTTTTATTGATTCATTCCATTTCATTTGATGAACTTTATGAAAGTATTTGATATTTTTGTACTTAGAATAATTTTTATTAGCTAAAAGGAAACATATTAAATGAATCTATTTATTTTTATATTATTATATATTTTTACCAAATCTCGCATCCATGACCCTAATTAAGTAGTGGACAGATTCCACTTGCTTAATAAGCACTATTAATGTAAGATGAGGTGTAATCTAATTTAGTGGTGTGTATGAATTTGATTAATCCTTGAGATCATTTATTATTGAAAACTTTGACCAATGTAATGTTTTGATTAAACGTTATTGTTTCATAAGTTGATATAGTTTTCATATTTATGTGATATCATATTAGAATAGATTTATTTATTGTATACATTATGTATTATATAGATTTAACACATGGGTTTTGGTTTGTTACTCTAGATTCTCGCACCATTATTATCTACCCATACATGAAAGGAGGGCCATCCCCTTGTTTAGGAGATAGTATGGGGGATCTATGGTGTGTGGTTTGTGTGGAAAAGCACTTGGATGATGCTCTCCCTCCTAGTTGAATTACTATACTAAGGAATACACTTGAGATTATAGATTAATAATTTAGTCATGGAGACTGTGCTCCATAGATATTTGTAACATGTTTTATCATTTGACATATTATTATGTATTGTTAAAAACTCTAACATTTATACATTATACTTATATAATAGTGATTGTAATGTTGTATCAATCGTGACTTAAATTATACTATCTCATATATGATTAGATGCAGTATTTATTGTAGTTTAATTTTGTTCATGATTGGTATATTTATTCGTGGTGATCTTTAGCTAAGTGGATTAGCTATAAACCTATTGGTTAACTAAATGAATGTAGTTAGTTAAAAATCACTAATTATATTTCTTGTAGTAAAATCTATATGTTGAATATATGTAATTAATTTATTAAAAAATTTGTTATATTTTGATAAAACCAAATGGGGTTATTACATTTAGACTGGGACCTAGTCTTTGTAGAACTTATCAACATTATTATGTCATACAATTCTTGGTTGCATAGTGTACATGGTCAATGATTTCCTTTGGAGATGAATAGTGTTCCTCGCTTGAGACTTCTAAATAGTTTGATCATAGCTTCTAAACATTAATTTTATTACTCCCCTTGTGGCATCCAAAAAAATTTAGGGATATTCCTTGTACTATTCTAAGTCAAAGGTTTTATTTTTACTTCTTTTTTTATAGATAATATGTCTTCTCTCTACTACAACTCAACCTTTTACCCTTCTGCCATGATTGTTTTCATATTTACCTTTATTAAGGTGTTTGTTTGTCTGTTAAAATGGAATTTAACCATTAGTTGCTCTAAAATACCAAGTATTACCTCCTTGATTATTCTTTTTATAACCTTTGAATCCATGAAGGGACATACAATTCAATTGGCTTCTCTATTTGCTCTATGTTTGTAGGAGTAGAAGGTGGATGCACAAAGTTGGGGGACCAAAAAGGTGACACCAAGGGGGAAAGAATTTTTTTTTGTAAAGGGTATACACCCTTTTTTGAATTAGGCATGACACCAAGCCAAAAGGTTGCATGTCCTTTAAAGGCCAGAAAATGTCTTACACACGTTGTGGGCCTATAAAGAGTGTACGCCATTTATTTTTTTCAACATTTTAAACCTTTTCTTCCCAGCTAAAATTTGGATTTTTTTTTACCTTGAAGGAGTGATCTTGGATTTTAAGGAGGACATGTGTGCTTTGGTTTGCATCCCTCCAACATAATTTCACATTTTGATTCTAGTCTAAGGTATGTTGATTATTAAATTTAAATTTTGAGGATTCAATTTATATGTTTTATGCATAGGGTTTTGAAATTAAATTTGCATTGAATTCTCTTATATTGTCTAGAAATCTTGTATTTTTATAAATCTAGATACAAAAATCTATGGACCCATTTTCTAAGGAAAATGTGGATCAAAATCATGATAAAAACCCTCAAAAGTTTGACTTCTCAAAAGAAAATGTTGAATTATCTAAATAATATAATCCAAATCATGAATAATTATAAAATATTATCAATAGTTTAAATCAATCCTCAACTTATAATGAATGTAATTCACTTATAAGTACTTTGGAGGCCATTTTAAATGAAGTGGGAAATGTCAAATCATAACTTGAATCAATGTTACATCAAAGAGAGGTCATGAAACAATATTATTATGATAAACTACCATATGAGAGCATTAGAAAAATAATGAACCAAAAAAAATCATTAAATCACAATTTTAGAAACTTAGAGGACCACGTATGGCCTCCAAAAATATTGAAAACATTGCTAGGTTGATAGAATGACCTAGGATAGTAACAAACTTTTTGATACAGTCTTTTTGGCACATGGAAGAGCTCAAACGTAGTTACGAGTCAAAAGTTATGGCCTCCAAAAGGTTGGTCTATTTTTTCTACATCATTCTCCTCTAGTTGAAAACAATTCAGCTCCTATGAGTTGCCCTGATTGTCCAAAATGTCCAGCCAAACCAAAATATCCAGTCAAACCACCACTTATGTAATTCTCTTATTATATTGTCTTATAGAGACCCAAATGGAATGCATAATTGTTTTCCTTTGAAGATATAACCTTTTTGTATATGATAATCATTATGAACAACATTTGTCCCACCTGTTAATGGATTCTTGCACTACTCAACTACCTTCTGAAATATGGATCAATATCATATAATTATTTAATAGCTTCAAATCCAACTACTTCACCCACCATAGTAGTTAATAACGTTACCCTCCTATTCAATGCATCAACTCCCTGATTTTGTTTCCTTGATTTATGTTTCAACACAAAAGTATACTTCTGCAAGAAACCCAATTTGCATGCCTACTATTCAACTTCTTTTGTGTATTCACATATTTCAAAGCTTCATGATTTGTAAATAGTATACACTCCTTAGGCACCAGGTAATGCCTCTAATGTCTTAATTCTTTTACAATTGCATAAAGTTTAACATCATAAGTAGAATACTTTTTCCTTACCTCATTCAATTTCTCACTGAAATATGCTATTGACTTTCCTTCTTGAATCAACACAACACCAATTCCCACAAACGAAGCATCATAATCAACCTCAAACACTTTGTTAAAATTTGGTAATGCCAAAATTGGCCTTTCTAAAATATTCTTCTTCAAAATTTCAAAGCTTTTTGTGGTTGCTCTAGTCCATACAAATTCCTTCTCTCTCATGCAATCCATTATTGGTGCCACAATACTACTAGATTTTTTAATAAATTTTCTATAAAAAGTTGCTAAACCATGGAAAATTCTTACCTTTATAATGTTTTTTAATAGGCCACTCAATAATTACCTTTATCTTTTCCTCATTCATTTTCACACCATCTATTGAAACTACAAATTCTAAAAATACCAAATTATTCTGCATAACCTTGTACTTCTTCAAATTTGCATACAACTTATCCTTTCTTAACAAATCCATTACCATTCTCAAATGTTGTAAGTGTTATTTAGTCTTAATGAATATCAAAATATCATCAAAATGAACAAACACAAACTTACCAATATATTTTTATAGCATTATATTCATCACCCTCATAAATGTGCTAAGTGCATTAGATAACTCAAATTCCATCACCATCAACTCATATAAGCCATCCCTAGTCTTAAATGCATTTTTTCACTCATCTCCTTCATGAAGTTGAATATGATAATAGCCACTCCTAAGATCAATGTTGTTAAAATATTCTGCTCCTGCAAGCACATTCATCATATCATCTAAATCAGGTACAAGAAACTTATACTTTATTGTAATTTTATTAATTCCTCTACTATCCACACACATTATCCATCCTACATCTTTCTTTGGAGATATAAATGCTAGTGTTTTACATGGACTCATACTCTACCTTATCACTTTCTTCCTTAGCAATTCAGTAACCTATTTATTTAATTTTGCATGTTTTGTTGGATTCATCCTATAAGTTGCTTGATTGGGTAGGGTTTATCCTAGAATCAAATCAATGTGATGATGCATATCTCTCTTCATTGATAAACCATCTGGTAACTCATTAGGGATAACATCTACATATTCTTTCAACACTCTTGCTACTTATATTGGTATTAGCACCAATGTTTTTTCTTCATTCTTTGATACTAAGGCATAACATCAACCTGCTACCTTCATATCTTGGATAAATTCTTTATTACAGAGCATGTTTTTTGTCTTCTCTTCCTCTTTAAGAGGTAAAAAAACTACCTTTTTACCACCTTTCTAAAAAGTGTATGTGTTCTTTGCTCCATCATGAACTAATTTTCTTTCAAAATGCCATGGTCTCCCCAATAACACATGACATGCATCCATTAGAATAACATCACACTATATTTCATCATTAGAAGTTTTTTCTAAAGAAAACTTGATTAATCACCTTTTATCTAATGTAACGTCATTCCCTTTCTTAAACCATGAAATCTGATAAGGGTTAGGATACTTTTCACATTTTAGATTTAGTTTTTCAATCATTTCTTTTTAAACCATATTTTCACAACTATCACCATCTATAATTACTTTGCATACCTTTCTACCTAAAGTATATCTTGTTCAAAAAATATTTGATTGCAGCCATGCATCACCACCTTATTTATTCTAAACTTGATCATTCCTTAGAGTGATCATGGTTCTTCT
The DNA here is from genome assembly GCA_037957365.1 of Torreya grandis. Classification (NCBI taxonomy): domain Eukaryota; kingdom Viridiplantae; phylum Streptophyta; class Pinopsida; order Cupressales; family Taxaceae; genus Torreya; species Torreya grandis. The sequence goes on along the minus strand of JARHVA010000503.1, from coordinate 2,292,971 downwards.
GATCATGAGATTCTCTAAAACATAAGCTGGTTCAACTTCAATATTCTTCTCTTCTATTTCAGCCTCAACTAGATTTACTCTTGGATGATCTTCTTGCCTCATTTCTTGATCTTGATAGTTTGGACACTCAAATTCTCTATCTATAATAGACATAATATCTACGTTGATTCGAAAACCATCCTCTAACACCACTATAACCTCATCCTCTTTGAAATCCTCTTCCTCTTTATTGGTATTGAAACCCTTGCCTATTATCATCTTGCCTTTCTACACCATGTGACAATTCACCTTTATTGGAATTAAATCCACCTCTAATGGTATTAAACCTACCTCATCCCCTTATTGGAGGTGATCTACCTCTTTTTAGACCAATATATGTGCTTCTAAAATTTTGTCTATTTTGTTTTTCTTTTGCCTTCAAAGCTAATTGATAAGCCTCCTCTATGTTAATTATTTTATACATGCTTAATTCATCTTCAATAGAAAATTTCAAACCATTTACATACCTTGTATTCATCTGCTCTTCTGTTTCATCATGAAAAGCTTGTAAAATTCATTTGTATACTCTTTTATACTATGATATTTTTACCTTAAATTCTAAAATATTCTATATAGGGTTTGTGCATAATCCAGAGGAAGAAATTTCTCCCTCGTCTACTTCTCCATATTTTTCCATGAATTAATCTTCTCTTTACCTTTTATTTGTCTCTCTTTCTATAGGTTATCCCACCAAATCATTGCATGACCTTTCAATTTTGTGCATGCAAAATTTACCTTCTTGTCTTCTCTCAAAGTCTTCCACTCAAAGAAATTCTCCATGCTATTCATCCAATCTATCAACTCCTTTGGCTTTAAACTACCTCTATAATCTAAAACATCAACCTTGATTTCTTCATTTCTTCTTTCTAAATCATGAACCATCCTCTCTTCTACTGATGGTGGTTATTCTTGTTGTTCTTCTTCTTGATAAATTTCTTCATCATGATCTATGTCTTCCTCATCACCACCTTATCTTAGACTTGATTGGTGATAATCTCTGTTAATTATTGAACTTTCCTCTCTAATTCTTGTATATTCTGGTTCATTTGTGCCATACCTTCTCATCCTCTCACCATTTTTCTCTCCTTCAATATTTGAACTTGATCTAATACCATATAATGAACCTAAAAAATTATTAAGTTAGAATTTTGGACCCTCAGATGATCATGTACAGCATCTAAAAAATATAAAAAACATTGCCAGGATAATAGAATGATGTAGGATAAAAAAACATTTTTGATACGATCCTTTTGGTGTATGGAAGAGCTCAAATGGTGTTATGAGTCAAAATGTATGGCCTCCAGAAGGTTGGCCTATTTTTTCTACATCAAAAAAATAACAAAAGAAGATGTGTGTGCTTTGTTTATTAAGCCTAGATTTAACCAACCACCACCAATGAGTTTCAAACATATTAGTATTGATTGGTGTCTTAATGTGGAGATAAATACAACTTTTGGGATAGATCATGGATGGTGTTTGATGAATATTCATTTAATAATAATGAGGTTCTATTATACTTTTTAACAAAAAATTATTGTGAGTTTGTGCTACATGAAATCCCAAATCATTTTGACATTAAGGCATCCTAAAGTATGGGAGATGGGTCCTCATTTGATATACCTGGTGTCAAGTGGGACAAAAATCACCCTAACCAATTTTAGATAAATATAAGGATAATAACACATGTTTTTATCTCTAAAATTTTGCATCACATCACATAGATGGATACCCTTGAGGTAGTTACTAGCCTCACACAGGTTATGATTGACCATGGGATGCATACACTGAGGATTTCTACATAGGCTACAAGTGGCGGGACATCTAGTAGTTGTATTTATTGTAGTGATATTGGTGCTAGTGTCCCTCCTAAAGATCCTATACATCATTTCATATCATGTGGGAGGAAGTGTATTGGACCTCATTTTCAAGTATGACATACATAGGTTACATTTGTGGAGAATAGACCTACATTTGTATATCACACTAATACCCAGCAAATTATGTCGCTTAGAGTTAGTTCAACATATCAGGACACCAATACAATTTATTCAGTACCTATGAATGCCAACATGCCTATGGGTATGCCATATTTTGTTACATTAGGACATTAGGAGATCAACATGCTAGAGCATACATCATATGTAGATACTTTAACAACTAATTACACTAGCATGAAAAACTTTATTATATTTTTAATTGCTTCACCACCCCCTTATCAGGACATGTTAACCTATTTTGCATAACTTATCTACTTCGTCACCTATATTTGATACACAGGTTACATTTTTATTTTAGTTTATTTATGTATGAAAAAGAATATTAAGTTTATTTTATAGTATGTGTTTACTTAATTGGCTAACATTTGACTGAACATTTTATTTTTTGCTTGTATAGATGATTTCTAATATTTTGGGTAGCTCAACAAGCCTAGATTCTATTAAAGAGGTTGTAATTACTACTAGTGTACCCTACTTTCAGGTTTAGAAACTTATAAATTACATAAATTTTCTATTTAATGTTAAATTACATAAATAATAGTATCCAAGATAGAGTTGAAACACTCTCATGTAAGTGTACCATATTTTTGTTTCATTTTAAAAAAGTGTTTCATTCTCAACTTACATTACTATCTCGCATTCTTGTCCTAAGCCAAAATAAATTTGAACTAGGTCATGTGATGTTTCTAGAATGATAATAAAACAATAGCTCTATGATGTAAATAATAATGATAGTCAAAATATTAAACTAATTACCAATTTTTTATTTATCTAATAGACCAATGTATCCATCTAGTGGACTCAACCATTATTTTATCTCATTGAATTTAATCCATCAATGAACGTTTATGTATTCATGTATTTATTATCCCTTGAACAAAAAACTATCTTTTAAGATATATTATAGTCAGATTTTTTAACAATGCTCATTGGATTCACACATTATTCATAGATACATATAAAAATATTATGTTCCATGACTACTTGAACAAACTCACAAATAATACTTCTCTGTCACAGCCTGAAATTAACTTTAAATTAACTCATTTTTATTTATTTGTCTTAAATTAGGTTTATTTTTATTTGTTTCATAATTTACCTCTTTCATTTCTTGGTTTTATAGATGATGAGAGATGGTATGGCACTCTTGATGGATGAGATCCACTATCTATACAACATCTCATGATTCAAAGATAGAGATTGTTGAAAACACATGTAGTTAAAAAAATTAGTAAAATTGTTTTTTAGCTTCATATTTGTACACACATCCATATCTAAAGATACATGTATGCTCCATAATAATATCCATCATGGGTATATTCATGTTCCCACAACCCAAGACAACCATTTAGGTGGCATGCAGTGAGTCTACAATCACCTTGTTGCAAAATTTTATTCATGGAAACTCTATCATGTGAAATATGTCACTTTAATGCATTATAATTAATATTTCATATGTTGTGCAAATGCCATGGGTTTTTTATGTTGCAAGAGAAATAGTCAATGATGCACAGGATGAGAGGCAAGTTTATCTTTATAATGAGTCATGTATCACTCCTAGTTCTACATCTATGGCAAAGAAGCGCATTTTATTTGGAGGCAATGAAGAGCAGGAGAGCTAGTTGTTGTTTTAGGGGTCTAGTTGTAGGTACTATCTATTTTGTATGTTGATATGACCCCCATTGTATGTCTATATGAAACATTTTATATATGTACATGTTATTTTCTACATTGTTTATCAATATATGTCCTATTGTTTATGTAATTATGACATAGAACTTTGAATATACACATATATACTATTTGAAATTCTCATTTTAATCATCTTTTAAATATTAAAACCATTTATACACATGATAAATTCACTATGATGAATTCATCATTACCCTACTTGTGCTACTAATATTTTATTGTTTTATGGATGAGTCCAATCCTTACGTTGTTTCCTCTTAGTTGAAATCTAGATGATGGTAATTGAATGCACCTATGCACCTTTTTATAGTTAATTTTCTTGTGATTAGAATGGAAGTTCAATTTCTTATGAGCATGATGTTATTATGGATATTATATTATTTTCCTATAGTTTGTTCAATTCTCTAATAGTATTTTCAATGCTAGTTATTTTTTGAATTTTTGCATGTCAAATCTAAATTCTAAGTTGAGGCTTATTTAAGAATGGTGTGGGTTTGTAATTATTTCAAGCAATCAATTCTGAGTATTGTTTCAATATCTTGTCCTATTGGTAATTTTTCTTATTCTTGTTAGTTTTTGGGTTCATTAAATACTTAAGGGTGAGATAAGTTGCTTTGACGAGTCACCTTTGAAGAATGATCTCAGTCCTTCTAGATTTACAAATAAAAGAATACTGAAAGCTAAAGATATTCAAAATAGGCATTAATCTTTCTTTGAAACCAAATGATGTGATGGAGTCGCCACTAGAAGTAAACTTCTAGAATATAACAGTTTACAAATACACGGTGATACATACTGAAACCATACCTTGGTGAAATTAGTGATGAGATATGAAAGTAAAGACACTAAAAATTTTAGATTCATATTCATAAAGGGGAAATCTCCTCAAAACATGACAAATTTACAGTGCTTTGTAATAAATTTAGTAGATGTAAATTTACCGAATCTTTAAAATCCCCAACAACATCGGCAATGGAGTGTTACATAATATATGACCTACAACAGTGTATCCACACTCAAATAACCTCAGATTTAAAAAATATAAGATAATATGGATAAACATTATCTAAAAATATGTAGTTGAGGTTAATGCACCAATTATTCCAAGGTAGAGAACTTGATAACTTGAACTGATAATAATTATTTGCAAGAGTCCCCAACAACATGGGTGATAAAGATTTGCCCCCAGCAATGGCACCAATTGGGTGTTGGTTCCCAATTGTACACCTCTTGTACTCAGCCTTGCACACTTTAAGAAAATGGTAAATGAAGATGAAAACCCACAAATATGTCATTATAGCTGGGGAAGTTTTTACCATCAGGATGGATCAAACACAAATAATGACTAGAAGAAACTGACAGAAGGTATGGTTAGATCCTTGCTACTTCTTGCTCTACCTGAACCAAGGTGAGAGGACTTAAGGGGTAGCTTGCTCACATGGAGGGATACTACAATTCAATATCCATGGAGATTATTGGCACACAAAAACAAATATTACCAAGAAATAACCAAATTTACTCACTCCACTTGGTAAGAGTTGTCACACGAAATGATCAAATACTCTAAGTCACACATATGCTACTAAAGATATATAACAATGTGATTAAAACCTTTATTTTTAAATAAATTTTGAACAACAAAGGGTCAAATAGAAACTGCAATGCTGGGATTTAAATCACAAAACATAGATACATTTTATATATGCAAGATTTTTATACATCTATAGGCAAATAACACTTAAAATATGCAATAGGGTGTATTATTTGTAGGGTAGAACAGGGTAGGACGAGTTAATTATTATTGAAAGAGTGGTGTGGTGGTGTGGTTTTTCAAACAATAGAATTTCTTTCAATAAGCATGACATCTTTCATTGAAAATATGTATAAAATTGGAATACAAGTCTAGGAAGCTAACAGGGATGATTTGCATCCATTGGTGCCAATACAATGCAAATATTCAAATGATTCTTGAAACCCTAAAGCATACACTACAACTAGAATTACAAGTATTTCTCCTATTAAATCCATAAACCTAGGTAGTTGTTTTATTACTAATTTACTATAGGTCTATAGTCCATCAAGGAGGCTATCACCAACTTAGTTTGTTGTAGGGTTTATTTTTCATCAATGTCTAGCTAGTGATCTTATAATTTATCATCATAATATTCTTTGGTGAAACCACAAATATTTTCATCTTCTCATCTTATTTTATAATATATACATTATTTTTTTCACCTTAACATTATAATATATGTTCATAAACTTTTGGATTCATTACATTCACTTACAAACCTATGTGAGACACATGATTATGAGCAGTGGGATTGTTAATTTTTGTGTTGTACCTTGATTTATTGATCCATGTGGTGACATGCAACTACTTTACAGGGTCATAATCTCCCTTACTACAATGACCTTAGCTAAAAAAAACACAAAACTTTGACTAAAGGCATGGTTGACAAGTAGGAAACTCAGACTGCCTCAAAACCCTATAATCATCCGTATTTGTTCCAACTTACTTTGAAATTTTCAAGTGTGTGAAATTATGAAATGTGGCACCGAGCAAAGAGGAGTTAGATTCATTTGGACTAGGATTATGCATTGTGATGCTACTAAGCCAACCCACGTGGTATAAACTAATTGATTCACAAGCCCCGAAACTGCTTTGCATAGAAATCCTAGTCAATGGTGGTAAAGTTCCAAAAACTCAATAAGTGGCAGGATGCGAAAGAAGTGAAGGCCTAATACAAGTGAGCAATCTAATGCTTTGAAAATTGACTAAGCAAATTTGACCAAGCATGAATAAACATGAATACATAAAGGAAACATCAAATATCATGGTTCTATATGTAGAGGAGCAAGAAGATACATGATGAAATGAATGTCAGAGACATCAAAAATTTGCTGAGTAATAAACCAACCAAAAGGGTACACAGTCAGATTAGCATCAAGAAATTGGACAAAAATGCATGCAACCAAGCATTAAAATGATTCCAACTTCAATGCCAATGTCTACGGATTAATATAATGCCAAATTTAAATCCATGTAGCTAATCTAAAAATGCATGCGGCCAAGCACAAAGACAAGTGACTAAGTCCTAGAGTCTACATGATAGAGGGACCACGTGAAACCAAACTTCAAGAAAGATGAAGGGAACTGTTAGAATATATTTCACATAAGACCTTCATTGCCTTAGATTTCAGAGTATGGAATGACTTAATAAAACAGGGCTAAATCTCCCAATATTTAGTCGATCCTCCCAAACAAATACTAGATTGAAAGTTATAGACATGAGATAGAAACACCAAAAATCATTTTCTCAAACTTCATTACATTAATGAGCAAGAATCATCTGTTTAAGTGATAGAAATGCACAACACTAAAAAAAATTTGAACTTTGTTTAATGATCTAGTCTTTATAAGAAGACCAATATAATTTAAAATTGAATTAATTATAGATCTGGTTTCATCATCCATAAATCATATAAAAAATGGTACATCATGAAATATAGATACCAAGTCTTTCACTGAAAGGCCTTCTTTAATCTCATATTTTCAATGAATGTAACTCCTAAACACATTAGTAATGATTGGTTCCATAGTGGATAGAGTTACTTCCAGCTTTCATAGACACATAAAGATGAATTATGCACAACAACAATTACGAGATGAATTACAATGGTTTTACTATCAATGCTGATTGAATTATATTTGAAGAGCAAAACAAAAAGGGTTGGTTAGCATTTTGACTAATTAATGCAAGCTATTTGATCCAATGAATTAGAATGCACCAATATTTCCAAACATTTAGTGAAGGGAACTACAATGCATAAATCAATTTTCAAGGAAATAAATCATATAGAATTAATCTATTTCCTTTTACTATTTTTAGGAGCAAGAAGTATTAATTTATGCCTTACGTCAGATAATGATTAATCATTTTTAAACCAGTTTAGATCTCACAGTTGATCAAGAATAAAATGTTAACTCTAACAATATTCAAAATCAATACTCAAATTTACTATCAATATTTTAGATTTCATTAAAATGAAATATGAATCATTTCTAAATATGTAAGTCATTCAAATTCATTCTATAATCTATAAATATATGAATTTAGAGGTATTTGTTCACAAGAAAAGGTAATCTTCTTACCAAACATTTAAAATAGCTAAACCTCTTTCCCCAACTAATTTTCATCTACTCTAACAGCAGATATTAATAATATTCATTAAAAACTTAACATGATACTTACAATCCAATTTAATCTATTTCATAACATTCATCTCTTCCGTTATCATTAAAATAATATCACTACCATTGCTTAACATTATCTGAGGATTATGTAATTATTATCAATTATTGACAACCTTCCACCTAAACCACCTTCTTAAGGAGGAGAACATTCGCCAAACAAACGTTTGTGGGAATAGACCACCTAGTTTTCAATGAAATTTATTATATAAAAAATTTCATGAAACATTCAATTGGAATACGATACATGTGAAAGTTTTCTAGTTTGTTTTTTTCTCATCTAATGGAATATTAATGTAAATAGCGTTAATGGAATTTTTTTGTTATTAGGAGTTGTGATGGTTTAATTCCAATGTATGTATCATCACATTGGGTGTTAGTTTATGGAGTCTTCCCTATAATAAGTGTTTTATTAGAAGTATTATTTTCTCTATCGAGCAGAACAATATGATGAGGGAGGCATCTATAAGTAGAAAGGTGTAGAATTTTTAAATAAAATTAAATCATAGCCAAATATATGCAATATTCATAATACAAAAGAGATAAGAGTTGCAAAAATAAAAAATACTTCTTGAAAAAATTGGAATCATTCTCCTCCTTCTTCTTCTTGAAAATAAAGATCAATTACAATATATTAATAGAATTGCATGTGAACATTCTTTTCTAATTATTGAATAAAATATTTTAAATTTATCTAAATAATAATTTGCATGTAATGGAAACTAAAACTAACTCTAGCCTTTCTAAGGCTTTATTTGTTTAAAAAAATATATTAACTAAAAATTAACTAACTGTCTAAATTTAGCTCCACAAAAAAACTATTCATGCAAACTAAATTTACACTAATAGTCTAAAAATAGAACTAAGTGAACTACACTTCAGCATCACTTTTCAACATAATCCTCCTTGATGCTGAGCGGGCTCACAATTTGATCTCTGAGTGTCAAAAATTGATCTATTGCAATTGCTTTCATGAAGATATCTACCAATTGTTCTTTAGTGTTGATGTATTTCAATTCTACTACCTTCATCTGCACTAAATCTCGGATAAAATGATGCCTTAAATCAAAATGTTTTATCCTGCTGTGATGGACTGGATTCTTGGCCAATTTAATAGCACTAATATTATCACAAAAAATAACTATGGGATGAACTTGAATCTCTCCAATTTCTTCAAGAAGTTTTCCAAGCCATAATGCTTGTGTCCCTACTGAAGTGACTGCAACATACTCTACTTTTGTAGAAGAAAGGGAAACTATACTTTTCTTCTTTGAGCTCCAAGTAATCAAACCAGAACCAAAAGAAAAATAATTCCCAGATGTTGACTTTCAGTCATCCAAACTACCTTCCCAATTAGAATCACTAAAACCAACAAGGTTGAACCTTTTACAAGTGTAGTAATGAAGACCAAAATCTAGAGTGCCTTTCACATACCTCAAAATTCTCTTGGCTGCCTTCATATGTATTTCTGATGGCTCTATCATGTACCTTGAAATAAGTGAAACTAAATAAGCAATATCAGGTCTTGTGTGAGTTAGAAACACTAAACTTATGACAATACTTCTATAGGTTGTCTCATCAACTCTTTCATCACCATCATCTCTACACAACACAACTCCATGAGCAACTAGAGTGGAGACTGGCTTACAATCAACCATATCAAGTTTCTTCAACATATCTTTAGCATACTTTGTTTGAAAAATGAAAATTTTATTCTCCCATTGATAAAACTCCATTCCTAAAAAATATTTCATAAGGCCTAAATATTTCATCTCAAATTCATTCATCATGAAAACTTTGAATTCATCCTTCATCATAGAACTGCTACCCATATACAACAAGTCATCAACATACAAACTTACAATCTGAATATCATTACCTTCTTGTTTGTAGTAAAGGGTAGGTTCACTCTTACTTATTTGAAATCTATTCTCTTGAAAATATCCATCAATCCTAGCATACCATGCTCTTGGTGCTTGTTTGAGGCCATACAAAGCCTTATTTAACTTGTAGACATGATTTTATTTTCCTTTCACTTCAAAACCTTGTGGCTATTCCACATATACTTCTTCTTCTAAGTACCCATTCAAGAAGGCACTTTTCACATCAATATGATGGATGCTCCAATTCTTTTGAGCTGCTAATGAAATCAGCATTCTAATTGTCTCTTGTCTTGCTGTTGGTGCAAATGTCTCTTTATAATCAATGCCATACTTTTGTGTGAAGCCTTTAGAAAATAATCTTGCCTTATTCCTTTCAACACTTCCATCACTATTACACTTAGTCTTGTAGACCCATTTGGTGCCAATCTTCTTCTTGTCATGTGGAAGCTTTGTAAGCTCCCAAGTGTCATTCCTGTGAATATAATCCATCTCTTCCTGCATTGCTTGCATCCAAACCCCATTAATATATACATCTTCAAAACATGATGGTTCAAAATCAGCCTTGGTAAGTAAAGCAAAATTCAGTGTCTCACCTCTTGGATTTTCTTCATGTGCTTGATTTGAACTCCTTTGATAAATGTCACTCAATCTTGTTACCTTCTTTACAGAACTAGGACTTGAATCTGGACTTACACTTGGAATTTAAAAACTACATGAGGGGTTACTTGGTGGATTTGTAGCACTTGGAATAGAAATATTAGTGGGCTGCCCATGATCAATATCATCCACAATAACTTCATTTAGAATAGATTTTGACTTCTCCATATGGCCTTTTTGATGACCATAAACTCCCCCTTCATCAAAAATCACATCTCTTGACACAATAAGCTTATTAGTGAGAGGATTATATAGCCTGTAAGCCTTATTTTCCTCACTATATCCAACAAAAATATATGACTCACTTTTGGGATCTAACAATTGTCTCTTTTGATCAAGAACATGAACATAGGCTAGGCAACCAAAAACTTTGAAATAATTAACATTTGGCTTTTTCTCATACCAGGATTCATACGAAGTCATCCTATCAAGTGCACTATTGGGACTCCGATTGAAAATATATACTGCTATAACAACTGCATCTCCCCAAAAAGAATTACTTAATCCCTTTGTTTGTAGCATGCTTCGTGCCATCTCCACCATTGTACGATTCTTCATTTTAGCTACACCATTTTTTTGAGGTGTGTATGCAGTGGTGAGTTGTCTTCTAATGCCATGCATATCACAATAACATTGAAAGGATTTTGAATAAAATTTTCCTCCATGATCAGTCCTTAAGCATTTGGTTTATCACCCTTTGTCATTTTCTACAAGGGCTCTAAACCTCTTGAATGTATCAAGAGCTTCACCTTTGATCTTCAAAAAATAAACCCAACACTGTCATGAGTAATCATCAATAAAAGTAATGAAATATGATGACTTACCCAAACTCTTTGTCTGCATAAGACCACAAATGTTTGAATGAACTAACTGGAGTGGATAATGGGCCCTTCATGCATTGCCTTTTGGAAATTTCTCTCTTGCATGTTTTCCTTTAGCACATCCTTCACAAACTTCCTTATGCTCTTCAACCTTAGGTAAACCAGAAACTAATGATTTTGATGTTAGAATCTTCAAACTATGAAAATTTAAATGCCCATACCTTAGATGCCACAACCAACTTGTATCCTCATATGCCATATTGACAAGGATCTTGTTATGTTCACCAAACTTCAATGGAAACATCCTATTCTTTGTCATATGCACAACTATTACCACCCTATTTCCTTGATTCTTATCATAAATTATACATTATTGATTTTCAAATACAAATTTATAGTTATTTTCACATAATTGTCCAACACTCAACAAATTATGCTTTAACTTTGGATTGTAATAAATGTATTTAACACTCTTCATACCTTCTTTTGTATGGACTTCCATCGCTCCTTTTGCAGTGACCTCCAATGATTTTTCATCACCAAATTTGATCTTGGATTTAAAACTTTTATCCATTATAGAAAAAAAAATCCATTCCCTGACATGTGGTTAGAACAACCTGAATCTAAATACCAAACATCTTTAAAAATATTTTCAGCTTTGTCATAAGATAAAAATAAATTATCTGGAGGATTCTCATCACCTTCTTGAGCATAACGAACACTTTTACCATTATTACCTTCTTTTAATCTACACTCATAATTAAAGTGGCTATACATGTTACAATGATAACACTGGATATTTCTTTTATCAAGTCGGCCTCCACCTCTTCCTTTGAAACCACCTCTGCCTCTATTTCCTCTTGAGTAATTCTGATTGTGACCTCTACCTTGGCCTTGATTACTTTTGATGCTATTATTGGCATCTTCATTCTTTGTGATTTTTAATTTGGAGGAAAAAGCTTTCTCATCACTTTCTCCAAATGAATCTCACAATCTTTCTTCATGAGACATCAAAGATCCAACTAGATGATCAAATTGAAGGGTAGACAAATTCTTGCTTTCTTCTATGATTATGGCAACATGGTTCCACCTTGGTACGAGAGTCCTCAACACCTTTTTGATCAAAACCTCATTGTTCACAATTTCACCAAGTGTAGCCATCTTATTGACCACATATTTTACTCTAACACAATAGGTGCTCACACTTTCATCTTCTTGCATCTTTAAATTCTCAAATTATCTCTTCAATGTCTGTAACTTGACAACTTTGACTTGATCACTACCTTGGTAAGCTTCTTTTAGATTCTTCCAAGCATCCTCTGCTATCTTTGCTCCTGCAATTCACAGAAATAGGCTCTTATCTAGAGCTATTTGAATATGAAATAAGGCTTGAGCATTCTTCTTCTTAGCCTCCTTCTTAGATGTTTTATCATTTGTTGTGAGGGCATTCCAATAAACTGGCTTTGCATAACCTAATTCAATAATCTCCCACAAATATTTTCCTATCAAAAAAGTCATCATTTTGATACACCAATAATCATACTCATTTCCATCAAATTCTGGAATGGGCAAAGAGTTAGAATTTGACATGATAAATTTTTTGGCAAAATTCCAACTACTAAATCTTTAACCCAAAAGAAAAATACCTACTCTGATACCAAATGTAGAAATTTTAAATAAAATTAAATCATAGCCAAATATATGCAATATTCATAATACAAAAGATATGAGACTTGCAAAAATAAAAAATACTTCTTCAAAAAATTGGAATCATTCTCCTTCTTCTTCTTCTTGAAAATAAAGATCAATTACAATGTATTAATAGAATTGCATGTGAACATGTTTTTCTAATTATTGAATAAAATATTTTAAATTTATCTAAATAATAATTTGCATGTAATAGCAACTAAAACTAACTCTATCCTTTCTAAGGCTTTTTTTTAATTTTTTTTAAATATATTAACTAAAAATTAACTAATTGTCTAAATTTAGCTCCAAAAAAAACTATTCATGCAAACTAAATTTACACTAATAGTCTAAAAATAGATCTAAGTGAACTGCACTTTAGCATCACTTTTCAACAAAAGGCTTATAATATATAATTGGATTCCTAACGTTTATCAAAACACAGATTCTTGCTGGAGCTTGAAATGGGAGCCATAAAAGCTACATGGATTCCTCTGCTAGTAGTTCTACTCATTTTACCCATCTTGTTAAGAAATAAATCAAAACTCCCACCTAGTCTGATTCCCATCCCCATCATCAGAAACCTTCACCTCATCTCCAACCTTCCTCACAGATCTTTCTCAAATCTTGCCCAGAAATATGGCCCAATTATGACCCTCTACATCAGTTCTCTCCCAACCATTGTAATATCCTCCTCAAAAATGGGTAAACAAGTCCTCAAAACCCATGACCAAATACTTGCAAACTATCCTATAATGGGAGGCGATAGCCATTTTCTAATCCCCCAAAAACTTGCAACCGTTGAGTGTGGCCCATACTGGATATTCAAGCGCAAAATCTTCGTCCAGGAGCTCCTCTCCCCCAAAAGGATGGAGTCCTTCACATCCCTCACATTAGAAGAAGTCTTTGCCATGAAAAAATCCATATTACAAACTACCATCAGAAACACCAAGGGTGGCATGAATCCCTGTGTCATAGATGTAACCAAGGAAGTCACTTCTTTCACTAGCAACATTGTGTCTAGAATGACATTTGGGAAGAAATGCTATGATACAAATCTAGGTAGGAGGACATTCATAGAGTATTTGGATGAAATTAATGCTTTGTTAAGTGGTTTTAATTATAGGTATTTTATTCCTCTCTTGGATTGGCTTGACTTGCAAGGAGTCAGGAAAAAATAGACCGACATTACAAATATTTTGAATTGGTATTTTAAGAGAATTGTGGATGAACAAGAGTTGAAAAGGAGGAAAATGGAGCCTGGTTTGGAGTGTGAAAACTTTGTGGATGTTATGCTTTCCTTGTCTGAAGATAAATCTATGGAGATAAAACTTACACGAGATCACATAAAGAATTCCATTTCTGTACATACATGTCTCTACTCTTTTGTATTTTGCTAATGTCATTACTGTGTTTTGAGGGTGTTTATTATTTCATGGATATTATGGTTTGTCAATTTTATAATTGCTAAAAAAATTGTTTTATTATGTGGTCAGCTATACATCAGTATTAAATGATATTTTAAATGATTTTCTTAAAAAACAATATATATTGAGTTGCCATCTATGGCAAGAATTATATAAAAAATATAAATGTTTAAAATGGGTACCTTATTTTTCAATTAACTTCTTTTTATATAAATTAATAATATTAATTCTATAAAAAAATAGTAATATTAATTAATAACATAATGACCATATCTTATAAAGTTTTATTTAACTGTTAAAAATTATATAGAGTTTTGTTTAATTTTTTTTATTATTATATTAATAGGTTTATGTTTAGTCTTTTATGTATTAATGTTTAAGTTGTGAAGACCCATTTGATTTTATGTAGATTAGTTTAATTTTATAATATTAATAAGTTTATAGGCAATGTTTTAATATATAATTTTGAAGTTGAGAAGAAGTAAATAATTTTTGTATTCTTTTAATTAATATTTTATTACATTTTTCAAAAAATTTCAAAAAAATAATAATATTGAATATTTATCCCATAAATTTGGTATATGAATTAGAAAGAATATGTTTTAAAATATTTTTTTATATAAATTTATATTTTATTATTAAAATATAATATATATAAAAAAATTATAATATAAAAAATTAATCTATCTTATATCCATCATTCTATTTAATATAATTATGTTTTGTAAAATTAAAAATATATTTTTATTTATAATTAATGCACTATTGGATGTTTGTTAGAATATATTAATTGAATTAGATGTTTTTATTATGAATAATTAATTTTTATTTAATTTTATAATATTTTATTATTTTCTTTAAAAAATTATTTTAATATGATTAATTTTAAGAAATTTATCACCTCATCGCAAATGCTTTTGAATAATATGATATATATAAAAACACACGATCATTTTAAATAGTATTATTAGCAAAGTCTGAAAATCTCATCTATACATTTCACTAATTACTTAATCAACATGTAACATGGAAATTGTGTGTATGCTCACACTCAAGTTTAAAAAATTAAGTCTTTATCAATGCATGAAATTAGAGAACTATTTTTATAAAAAAATTATAACTTTTATCATGCTATTTTTTTGGATCATCACATATTATCCATAATCATAGTGTAGAAATGTAAATGGATAAATAAAATTTAGATGATTATTTTAAACATATTTTTCTTTTCCTTAGTTTATTAATTATGGAAGAGAAATAATATATATATGGCATCATAAAACTTTATCATTTGATTTTTCATGTTTCATGTTTTATTTTTCTATAACTTATTGTACTTTATTGGACCCTTTTCAAGATATAGACACTTCAGGAAGTACAATGGATTGCGCAATGTCATAATTGCTTAGAAATCCTTCTATGATGAATAAATCCCAAGAAGAAATTGATTTTTTAGTGGGGCATTATCGTATGGTAGAAGAATCGGATTTGCCTCATCTTCACTATTTAAAATTAGTGGTAAAAGAAACATTAAGTTTGTATCCACCTGGTCCTCTTCTACTTCCACAATTATCCATGAAAAATTGCACATTAGCAGGGTATGAAATAACCAAAGAATAATCATGTTATTGTAAATGTTTGGGCTATTACAAGAGACCCAATTACTTGGGAAGATCAAAATTTGTTCAAGCCTGAAAGATTTTTTGGAACAAAAATTGATGTCAAGGTCAAGATTTTGAACTCATAGCATTGGCTCGGGGAGGAGAATATGCCCAATGATTAATATATCGTTGACCATGATACAACTTGGGCTTGCACATTTGTTGCATTATTTCAATTAGAGTCTTCCTGAAGAGATAATTTTAGATATGTTAGAAGCAATTGGTTACACCATGACAAAGGCAATGCATCTTCATGCTATTCCTACTCCTTGCCTACCATTACATCTCCTTAAACCAAAATATTTTGTGTGTTGATTTAAATAGTACAAGTAAATTTATTGTAATTACTTGTTCATATTACATTGAATAATAAAACTATAATATTAAAATAAAAATGAGCTGAACTAAATGGGGCTCATTTTGAGTCAAGTCATATGAAGATATATGTCTATAGCAAAAATCCAAATTGTTAATTCATGTATTATTTTATATGAACCCTCTTTTCATTCTCCTTCAATGTATTCATTTTTTTTGCTTGAACCAATTTTATAAGTCCAACTATACTTCTGATATATTTAAATTTTTAAATCATAAATAAATAATCCAATTAAGATCTTGTGTTAGATATATTTGGAAAGAAACATTAGTGAAAAGATGTTTGATCATAGTTATAGTTATTTTTATTTTATTTTTATTTTTTATGATTGAACACAAACCCAAAAAAATCATTAAAAATTATTTGAAAACAAATTTAATTTGTAACAAGTTTAGAATTAGTTAAAATACAACCCACAAAATGTGTTTTTAAAAGAATAAAATCTATCTAAAAATTAATTTTGGGTTTAAACATAAAAACTATATATAACACTATTTTTTTTAAAAAAATTAAGTGTATAATGCATAGCTTATTCTTTATTAAAAATATAAAAAATTAATTATAAAATTATGAAAAAAATAAAAATAAACTATTTTTAAAAAATAAAACCTTTTTATAATTAATATTAAAATTAAACTTAAGATCACTAACAAGAGATTTTAATGCCTTACATAAGAAGTTGAAAGTTCTATTTTACTCTTTGATATGTATTTTAAACGTCATTTTAATTTCAAACAAACTCAACCACATTATCATCTAAAAAAATGTCTAAAAAGGTTTTGATATCTTTACTAACTCAATTCGTAGAAGACAATGCTTAATGAATATGAAGACTTGGTTATTTTGAAAAGGGTTTGTATTGAGATATGGTGTGTCAATATTATTAATTTAATGCTATTATTTTTAGTTATAATAATGTGTTAATATATTTGTAATAAGTTTATTATGGGTTAGTTTGTTACATAGATATATTGTTAATAGTTAACTATATATTTCATATTAATATAAGTTAGATAAGTGAGATTTTATAGGGATTGTAGTATCCCCATTTATAGGCTAATGTTTGCCTATATATTAGTCTCTAGTTGTGGGTTAATGTAAGAGAGAGACATAAAATAATATTAGTGAGAAATAATATAGTAGATTGAATTATTATCCTTGTGTATTTGTCTCATCTTCAAGATTTAAATCTTTCATAAAACCTCCTCCATATCCTATCAGTGGTATCAAAGCAGGATATTATCAGAATGGATGGAATTATGAGCTTGTATGGGGAAGATCTATTGTTATTCATGATAACCCCTTCTATAATAATTTTGTAATTTTTTATTAGCAAAGTAGTGAAAATAAAAGTGTGGTGATACTTTCTGCATAGTTATTGGAGGATCATTATTTTTCATTTGATTACAAGGTGATTCCATAGAAAACATTGAAGAGTTTGTAGCAAATCTAGAAGGAAGTGTGTAGAGTTTGGGTTCAACTATCCACACAAACCTCTCCATTTTTGTAATTATTTAGCATAACTATGTTTGGATGCTATTTATTTATCTTTTTTTTCGAGAAAATATAAAAGCTACACTTTATAGCATCATCACTCATTCAATCATGGCATGGTGTTATTGGCATACTCTAGCCCGACTTACACAGTACGAACCCAAATCTACATGCCTAATCTAGCCCAAGCATGGCATTTGACTGTATCTAAATCACCTCAAGCTTGCAACTATCAGATCTCAATACAGGACACATAGAACCAAAGGAGTTCATGTAGCTTCCTTTGAGGTCACCAACACATTCTCATTAAAAAATATCTTTCTTTTAAGTATAGGTAAAAAATCTTCATATATATTAAGTTTTTAAGTTGGTTGGTTTGTTTTTAAGTTTGTTTGTAATTATTTAATTTCCAAATGTCAATTGAAGACAAGTGAGTGCCAATTGGAAGTTTATTTGTGTTTAGATATAGTCATATTAGTTTGAGTTTTATTTTTTAGATTATTGTTTTTAGTTATAGTGTATCCCTATATTATTATGGTTATTGACTTAATTGTAGTCACCATCAAGTCAAGAGTAAAAATAATACAATATATATTTTTTAATTTTGAGAGTCAAAAATCTAAAGTATTTTTAAGTCTAGATTTTCATACTTGGGTCTAATTTGTTATATTGTAAAAAATTCAAAAGTGTTAAGTATATTGAGTATTTTAATGTTTTTATTTTCTAGGGTCCATAGCCAAATATTAGTCAAAATTTTCAATAGTATTGACATCAATAGCTAAGAGTCATTTTTTTGTCAAAAGAGTCAAAATTAAGTCATTATTGTCAAAAATTGGAAAATATGAAAATACTTATTCTACAGATGCATTTTCATTGGTACATAACGTTTACATTGTAAGGAAATTTATCTATTAACATGTAGTTGAGTTTCATGATCCATCTAGCTATTTGAGCTAAAGTCTAATGGAAGATGGAGGAAATGGAGGTTCTAGAGCCTCTCGTCAGTCACTATCGATGAGGCTCAAAATGATTTGGTGATGTTTGTGTGTGTGTTTGAATAAGAATAGAAGGACATTGTTGTTCACATGTGTTGTGTGTTTTGCACCAAACTATCTAATTCCAAGGACATTTCTTTAGTGGCAGTGGAAAATATCTATGCTATTTTTGTTTAATTAATAATAGACATTAATAGAGGTTGCATAAGATGAAAATGAGGATTTATTTCTCATGATATTTATTTTTTAGATTTGTGTATTTTTTCATACCCCTACTTGTTTAGACATCCTCTGAGATTTGGATAAAAGGGAGAGTGTGGATATAATTAAATGTGGCAAACAGTTGTATAAGAGGGCAACTAACTATAGAGAACCTATGACTACCTTACTTCTTTATGGAGATGACCCCAGTGACACATACACATGGTCACATAAAGTAAATGTGGGATGCATTCCTTCACATAATAGTGGTAAAGTATAGTAAGATTGAGTCAATAGTATGTATACATAATAGGGGTGAATGTTGAGGTATGGTGTGTAAACATTATTAATTTAACGCTATTATTAATAGTTACATTAATATGTTAATACATTTTTATTAGGTTTATTATGGGTTAGTTTGTTACATGAATATATTATTAATAGCTAACTATATATCTCATATTAATATAGGGTAGATAAGTGAGATTTTATATGGATTTTAGTATCCCCATTTATAGGCTAATATTTGCCTATATATTAGTCTCTACCTACGGGTTAATGTAAGAGAGAGAAATATAAGAATATTAGTGAGAAATAATATATTGGATTAAATTATTATGCATGTGTATTTTTCTCATCTTCAAGATTTAAATCCCTATAATAAGCTCCTCCATATCCTATCAGTCTCATCATAGAGACATAAAGATGTGAAATATTAAAAATGATGAACCAAATGTTTAACCAAAAAACATTGTAAAAGTCTTATTAATAGCATACAATTTTTCCATTAAAATATTTATTTTAGGGTGACCTTACAAAAAATATCTCTAAATAACTTTTAAAGGAGCATCCACTTAAAGGCCAATGTAACCCTTAAATTATGCAAACCCTTCTAGGTCCTATACCCATCTCATGAAATTTCATGTCTCATTTTATTACTCTTACCCTTAGTCCATTGAAATTCCATGTCTCATTTTATTACCCTTATGATTATTACATTTAAATTTCCTTGTGATCTATTGCTTAAATCTCATACTTCAGATAAAAAAACAAATTGTTGCCATTTATAGATGTTGGTCACAATACTTATATGCACATTGACTATGCAATAAAATTTGAAGAGAACTAGTTTAACATACAGAATAATTATTGCTTATAATTTTATGGTAGATTTATTTTTAATATAGTTCTACTAATAATAATAATGAATCCAAATATTATCAAAGGAAAGAAATTTAATAGGTATTGTACACAAAAATTTAGAAATAATAATCTGTATTGATTCATATTCAATGAATAAAATAATTACATATAATATCATAAATATAAATCTTAATTCAAAATTGGGTTAGACATGTAAAATTTAAAAATCTAAAAAAATACAATAGAACTTGCCCTGCTATTTATAACAACTGTTATTTTTACTATGTTTTGCATGCAAGCTTAAACAACCCTAAGAATATCCATATCTCTTCCAAGTACTAAAAATAATCTAACAGACAAATTTGAATTGAAATCCATGTCTGTTTACTAAAATATGTTAATTTTAAAAATAAAAAACCTAAAAAATATTAAAATTTAGTTTCTAACCCTCAGATGGTCATATATGGCCTCTGAAAACTTTTTAAAACATCTTTAACCAAACAGGGTGGGTTATGGCTTCATTAAAAAATTTGAGATGATCATTTTGGCATAAATGAGAGCTCAAAAAGAGTTATGAATCACAGTTTGTGACCTTAGTTTGGAATCTACATCATTTACCTCTAGTTGAAAAGAACTCAACTTCTAAAAATTGCTCTGATTTACTATTGATATTTATTTATGTCAATATTCTTCAGCTCCCATTATGAAATCAAAGTATTATATGTCTATTGTAATCCTTTCCACTATACCAAATGCTTTATATAACTTCATTGCTTTGTGTTCACTATCTTCTTATCCAAGAACTTGCACTATATTTTCCTTCTTCATCTTTGGTACCTATTATTTCCAATCTACTTCTTTGTCTTCTTTCATTTCACCATATTCTCCATGGAAATCATATAAATTTAAAGCATTAAATATTGAAGAGATATCAAAATTATGTGGTAAACTTACTTCATAAGTATTATCATTGATTTTCTTCACAATTTTATATGGATCAATCTTTTCATTAAATTTTTTGAGATGGTCATTTTGATGCAAATGAGATCTCAAACGGAGTTATGGATCAAAATCTATGGCCTCTAGAAGTTTGGACTCTGCATGTCATACTTTCTTAACTAATAGATATTAATAGTTTTTATTTTTTTTAGTCTAAACAATAAAATATTTAAGAGATACCTCGATACTAAGATTTGATATTGGCAAGGATGAAATTATTTCTATGAAGTTTATCAAGAATAGTCATTGTATGAAATATTTTATTTGGACGAAAAATAATTACAAAAGATTTTTTCCCTTCAAACTGAAAAAATTTATCAATCAAGAAAAAAAAAATTATGGTTTGAAACTGAAAAACCATTATCCATCAAAAAGATAATTAATTTATGGTTTTGTTTTTCTCATCTAGATTTTAATATACATATTAAAAAATCACCTAAATATGAGTTATATAGTAATATAGGCAAATATTAAAAATACTTTGGCCGTTTCTTTTAAAAATTTCACTAACAACATTGTTTTTAAAAAGATCAAAATATTCACTAAAAAGGAAAAATAAAAATATTTATAAATAATATAAATTCATATCATGGAGTTAAATAATTAATATTATGTCAATATTTTTTTTTAATAAATTTTAAATTAGATATTTATCATCTAATTAAGATTTTCAATCCAATTATATCATTATTCAATTAATGTTTTTAGTGTTGTGACATAATAAAAACACTACAATATTCATGATTATTTAGAATGAACTTAGTCAAGATGTTCATTAAATATTAATAACCATGAAAATACTAAAAAAGGATAGGCACTTCTATATTCTATTTTCTATCATGATATTTCCAAATAGTCAAAAATATGTGATTCAACAATTAGGATGTATAGGTAAAATATGTCAAATTTTAACATTTAAATTCAAACAAACTATTGGAGATGTAATCTTACATAATAAAAAAAAATCTCTATTACAAATAATTTGTACACAATTATTTTGTTAAAATTTTAATAAAGATATTTAATGTTATCGATTCAAACATAATAAGAAAAAGTATTTTAACATTTATAATATGACTCCACATTCCTCCTCATCATAACCATCATAAATCTAAACCATAAAATATAAAATTTAAAGTTAAATTTAAAAATAAATGTATAACCAAATATGGAGACTTGATCCAATCAAACAAAATGAAGAACATACTTTCAATAATTTATCTACTCCTTAACAAAGTTGTTTCCCTTGCATCAGTTCATAATACTATAATTTTATCCAAATTCTAAAATATTGAATAAAAAATTATATATAGCTATCTTGAAATACTCCAACTACCGTATCTTTCAAGAGTACTAAGTCATTTAGATATCTCATATACACAAATGATGTATAAAATAAACTATCTGACATGACTTTATTAAAACCTAGTTCAGCAAAAGGAATGTCCCTTCATAATGAAGTTTAAAATTGAAGTATATAATATATTGATATACCCATATTTATTAATTAAAACAAAAAAAATTATTTATGAAATTGTTATATAATATCATGCAAGCTATTAGTATTAGTAATATATTTGAAAAAATATTCAGTTTTGAATTTAGATTATTCAAATAATCCAACATATTTTTTTATTTGATAGGCTAAAAATATAGGGTTTGAAAGGCCCTGCAACATTGTACAATGGAGAAATCAAAAGATCAAGTGATAAATCTCACACGGGGTGCCTCAACCAGTGGCAGTGAAAAAGGAAACAAGTTCCACACCCAATAGGAAATGTCATCAAAAAATTAAAAAAACAAAGATCAAGTACAAACCAAGAAACTTTTAGGAAGTTTCTACCAAACTTATCCAGGGGGTTTGACCCCTTTTTCATAGGGTCCACCTGAACAAATAAACATACAAGAAATCTAAACATTAGATTTTTTACCTTTCTTGTTTTTCTGAATGACTAACTAGCCCTCCTTGTTTTTAGGTTGAATTCCTAAGGAGGCATCTGTATCTAGAGCACATGGCTGATGTTTGTCTTCTACCGATAGTCCTAGAGGAGATTCTACCCTTGGACCTATAGATGTTCATTTATCTTTCAAGTAGGAAACTAGGGTTGGCCCAGTCTTCTTTGGGGAGATAAGTTCAATCAGCAGTTCATCTTCAAAATGAACTACATCTTTGGATTCCTTAGTTGAAGTAGAGGAAGTGGGATCTTTAGACAAAGATGTAAATTATTCATTTTTAAAGTCCCATTCTTCATCTACAGTCAGCATTGAGATATTTTTGGGGATGAAATCTTTCCACCAACAAGAGTCCTTTTTTCCTAAGGATGTTGTAGTTCTTGGTCAAATTACCAGTGGCAAAATAGCTATGGTAGCAAAATGGTAGGCCTTCATAGTCAATGGATTGAGACTAGGTGTGATCTCCAACCTTCAAGATGTTTTTTTTGGGAAGATTCTTGGAAGTATCAATACTTACTAAAATATTAGCAAAGGTAGTGAGAGAGAGTTGATTGATATCTAGATGCATACATAGAAAATATCCTAAAGAACTGGCAATAGCCTTCAGGGTGGTTTCTATCCAAAATTGAAGTGAAAGATTGGGTAGATGAACCTAGATGGGTTTGATATGCATGGGTTCATTGAGGGGATTGAAATTGGTAGAACAAGATCTCACTAGCAAGGGGTGATGATTCAATCTCCAAGCTTGATATCTGATTTCTTCCTTATCCTCGATATTATGGAAAATGATAATAAAATAGCCTTTAGCACAAGGGTAAATATCAAGTTTACCTTAGAGAATGGGTTTCCATTTCTATGAAATCCACCTATTGAGCTCCTAAAGCTTTGGCCAGCAATCTAAAAATTTATAGATTAGACCCCTAATAGAAAAATACTCCTCAAATCTTAGAACCTCCCTAGTTTCTTCTTCACCAAAGTATACCACATGGACATTAGATACCGGGATAAGAGATGGTTTCAATGAAATATGTGGGTTTGCTTCTGATCTCTACCTCCAAAGCCATAACATCCTAGTTAGGCTAGGCATAACTGCTAGGGTTTGAGGGTAAGATATTTTTTGGAGTATTTTTCCACATATGGGGATTAGATCTGAGTTGATTTTGTGGATATGAATTGATGGTGGTAGTGGTGGCTTGGGCTTAGAGACACCAAGCTGATCTAAGGCAATAAATAGATTGCCCTTCACAATGGAGATGAGCAAAAATTCTTCAAGGATGGAAGAAGATCCATTCACCAACAACAAAGGGGGAGGAGAACCAACATTATTCGTTGACATGGCCATTAGAGCCAAAGGTCCAGAGCCAATTGGGTGGGGGTGGGAGATGGTCGAGCCTTTCCCCATGGAGATTGTGAAACCAAGCAAGCCATTCATCAGACCCAATAATGATGACTCTGTAGCAATAATCGAGGTTTTCTTTAGAGCCAACGACTATGGTAGTAGGGGATGGAGAGGAGGAAAGTCACTCCCATTTAGTTGGGATCTGAATCAGGGGGAGGAGTCACCATTTGAAATTACTATAGGTGGTAGAATGTTGGGAGTCGCCATTTTAGTCCAAATAATCCAACACATTGATGACATAGATATGAGACATTTATGTTCTAAATTTTAACTTATTAATATTTTTTAAACATTATCAACATTTATAAATAATTTGAGTCATAAATAATATGAAAAAGCTATCGAGATCTAATTTGACAAAAGGTATTACCCATTGATATTATGCAAACAATTTTCACCCTTTAATTTCTTGAGACTACAATATGAAATATTTAATAATATAACGATGGATTCAGATTAATGTTATTAATAAAACATTATAAAGTCCATTTTCATGTATTAAAAAAAATTTAACAATTGAATTCAAGCATTTTTATGGTCTCTTCTTTATGGAGGTCTATAGGGTTTAGGTTTATTTCATGTCTTTGTTGGTTTTTTACTTTTCAGTTTGGATTTATTTTTTGTCTTGACTATGTTGTTAGTTTTAAAAGACGTAGACCCCTTTTCTATCCACGCTAGTTCCCAATCTAGTAAAAATTTAGTGTTTAGTTCTCAATCCAGTTAAAATTGATAGTGGGAGACTTAGGTCTCTTTCTCCATGAGTCCAGGTTAGTTTTCAGTCCAACTAAAACCA
>JARHVA010000503.1:2245000-2260000 GCA_037957365.1 Torreya grandis | reverse complement strand
ATTCAATTCATTTATTAGAGTTTTGACACAATAAAAATACTCAAACAACAGCCATGGTTATCAATCTAAATAGGATTTTTACTTGTTTAAAATGAACTTACTCAACACATATTAGTAACCATGAAAGTACCCAAAAAAAATCGCATTTATATTCTATTTTCTATCATAATATTTCTAAATAGTAAAAAGTATGTGATTCAATAATTAGAATGTGTAAGTATTAATATGTCAACTTTAGCATTTAAATTCAAACTAAAATTTTATAAGGAATGTAATTTTACATAATAAACAATTTTTCTATTAAAAGTAATTTGTACAAACTATTTTTAAAAAAAAAATTGATAGAGATATTTAAAATCATCTATTCAAATATAATAAGAAAAGATATTTTAACATTTATAGTATAGCTCCACATTCCTCTTCATCATAACTATGATAAATCTAAACTAAAAAAATTATATATATATATATATATATATATATATATGTTGTCAATGAAGTGTAATTACACAGACCTATAAATTAAAGTCAACATTACAATAGTCCAATCCAATAGAATTGCAACCAAATTGCCATTTCAAAAGTGGAATCTTCAACTGAAAGTGTTATGCCTTACGCACAACTTTTATGACATTTTTCACATGTCTTCCCAAAAAAAAAAAAAACATTCAGCATGGTTAATTTTCTTCCAACTTTACCATTCATGGGTTAGTGTAGCATCCTACACCAACCACACTAAACATTAGAGAAGCCATTCTAGGCATCACATGCAACCCCAAGGCTTACAACATATTTTCCATAACTCATGAACTTGAACAATGGTTCATGGATCTCAATCCCACCATCTTTCATCAACCATTTAAGGGCATTTACCCAAATTTTATTGCTATAACCAAGGTTTAAGTGGGTACCTAGGATTTCTTATCACATGGCTAGGATTTTACATTTCTCTAATTGAGAACAAGCATAAAATCTAGTCATGCTTTAAAACAGAATATAATATTCATTCTAGAATATCATTTTTCAACTAAAACACACATTACCTTACACATGAGTAATTAAAACCCATACATGTGCACTTTCAACAAGTACAACCTTGATGAATCTACAAAAGAGTCTAGCTCATAGGACCCAAAGTGCTTCACAATCAGTCATTTGAATTCTTAGATTACATCTTGTCTTAATCACTCAACCAATTGACATAGGCAACCAAAAAGCATAACTAGTTACATGCCCATAATATTCAATTATGGTTCTAAAAGCTTACCTTCACATCATCCAAGAGCGAGTTAGCCTTGAAACATCTTTGGCCATCACTAAACAACATATCCATGCTAATTATTTATAATCAGCTCAAAATTTTGCATTTAAACCCTTATCAAAAGCCAATATTGAACAATAGATCTGAATATTCCTATCACAAAAATTAGAATATGAATTTAGTGTTCCATTAGTACCCTTCTTATCATTCTCAAAATAAAATTAGTCAACAGCATAATAATGTTCTGACTGAACCAAGTTGAAAACATCAACTGTGGTAACTTTCTCCTTGCCAAATTCATGAGAAAAATCATGTTGTCAAAAGTTTTATGACTACAGTATGGGTGTGAGTGATAAGAATATTTATGCACATTCCAACATGGTTCCAGAATCAATTATTAAGCATAGCAGGTGTGAGAATAATACAATTTCATGTATTATCAAACATACTAACATACCATCACGTTCCTTCTAGTTGTCATAAAATAATGACAACATCATCAAACATCAACATCACCTGCTATGGTATCACTAAATTTCTATCTACACTATGCATTGAGTATGTTGGATGCACAAGTTCCAACAAATTTTGAAAGTTATGATGGTTAACTAAATCCATCATCTGATATAAAATGCTCAGCCCTAGCGGTCTTATGCATAATGTTTCCCAAGGAAGGGTATATTCCAATAAAGCCTATCATTACACATACATGCATCCAAGAAGGCTACCAACAAATATTCGTGTCTCATAGATTGTATGGCTTGCGATAGTCATTATAAATAGAGATCCCCCAAGCTTGTTGACTTCCCCAAACATGCTAATATTATTCACCCCATTAGGCCCTCCAAGCTTGAGTCACACCCTTGCACTTCCCAATGATAGTATACCTCAACATCATATGATGGATCACTCATGCAACCCATCAATGGACACTAAGATACATTCTTCTCTAATTCTAACATCAAGCTTCTATCGCTACTCTTCTCATTGAATTATTTTGAAAAGTCAATGATTGACTAGTGCTAGTTGTTTAGAAACAACATAACTCTGGGAAAGGGTGGACTTAGCCAAGGATCAAGGTAATTATCAATTTTTTTTTTAACATAATATCGATTTTCAAATGAATTTAATTGCTTCCATCCCTTCAAAGCTATGGAACAATAGGCTACTTTATTCAACCCATAAGAGGTTGAAGCTTTTAATAGGCTCACACTTTTATTTTAAAGTGAAACATTCTTATTTCAGTTTATTGCATAATAAATCACCTTGGTCCTTATCAAAAGGACCCCCAATGGTCATCAATAACCACTCATGTTTAACAAATTTACTAGCTCAAGATACTCCTTCATAATCAAAGATTTCCAAGTATTTATTTACCCAAGTAAATAAGATATTCTCACCCCATCTATCCCTCTAGATTTAAGCCAATCTCGTGGTCTTCCTAGGGTTATAATGTCCTAAGCATCTACTGATGACTTGCCCATACAAGTTAACAATATATAAAAAACATCATTTCCATATTTTCCAAGGTGTAATAATTATCACAAGTCTCTTATTGACTCACCCATACAAGTCAATAGTCAACATGTGATTCTTTCCATGACACAAATCAATTTGGGAAGGGTTGACCCAACCAAGGCTACAAGTAGATATCATAGTGTTGCTACAGAAAATTATATATTTTTATACATTCATTTGTTTCAATGGATGCAAGAATTTTCAGTACCTCAGTAATATAAAATAGATCACTGATCCATTCTATTTTAAGATAAAAGTGTCTTTAGACTATCAAGGCATATCCAAATCAAATGAGACTTTAATAGCGTCATGATAGAACAACTTCATGTCCAAAAGTTTCTTAGAGTAGAAACAATGCTCTGATACCAGATGAAATAACCCCTAATAATATTCTGGAGATTGCTTATCAGAGTGTAAAATAGATTAACATGTAAGGCTCATTACACAACTCCATGATGCACAATTCATCATTTTAGTTTTGTACAGCAATGTGTAAAAAACCAAAAGCATGATAGATCATAAAACAAGAATAAAATAATCATCATAATAAGATTTTGCTTATACATTCTTTACAATAATTTTAGATCATCTAGAAAATGTTAGAGGATAGTTACCAAGATAATCCGACATAAGCCCTTCAAACATTATAACCTTTTTATATTTACACAAGCAAATATTAGTTCAAGTATTACCCCCATTAGATCATTTTACCATGGTCCATAGTTATAGAGGTCAATGCACCCATATTCTTGTACTTAGTGAATGCCATCATATAACCTATAGCTCCATCATATGGGAAGTGATTATCATTGGAGTTAGAAAACCACATTCCTATTTACCAACATGAATTATTTAGACTTCACCATGTAGTAATGCACACACTAAAAAAATGAACATATTATCACTAACAATCTCATCAAACAAGTAGGAACTAAACCATAAGGATCTATCATCCAGTATAAAATGAATGCCACGAGTGTGATAGACCACCAACAAATGTTATACCAAGTCGAGATTATATGAATAAATCCTTGACCTTAGGATACTCACACCATATGGTCCCTTATATTCCTTTACTCAAGAGTATGTCACAATTTAACCAACCACATAAACAATAAATTATTAGTAATCAATTTTGTTATTAGACCATTAGCAATCTTCGTGAACTATCCTAGCTATGGGCTATACTTATGAATAGCTAGCTGCTACATCACACCTTGATCTCACATGGTCTCAAGATGACTAAACATGCATCCCAAACAAAAATTTGCCAAGCCTAATTAACACATCCAGGTTTACAACTTCTACCAAAAGTCCTACTATATTATTTAATACCCAATGTTCCAACAATAGAGTAAGGAAACTTAATCATAATTAAAGTTGTAGTAATCCATGTTTGAATTAAAAGAGGACATGTAATATAAGCTACTCTGATGATGATAACTGCTAAGATTATCTAAATTGTAATTTTTGGCTTAGTATCCTCGCACCATATCCCACAACAACCACGAGCATAACACTTAATATTACCACTTCTTGATTCCCCATAATCTACGATAGCATGACTAGCTATGGACTTCATCATAATGGGAAAACAACTGTCATAACAAGCACTGATCACATGGAGTCTCAACTTCACAAGCCGAAGTCAAGCTAAGAGATTTAAAACAATAAAACTGGACCACATAATTAATAATGCTTATCAAAGGTTAAACATACTTTTAACTCCATACAGGCAAGCAAGTTATTCAAGTAAGAATTCAGCTAAAAGAGTAGTAAGCATGTAAGAAGCTTCCTACCATGGAAAACTTTGAGCTCATTTCAATTTATTCAGTCAGCTGCCATATTAGAGACTGATTATGTATGGTCTGATGTTTACCAACATGCTTCCAATCACATATATTATTCATTAAGATTTAATGCACTCAAGGTATTGAACATTAGCATGACAAGTGGCCCAAATCAATAATTCAATTGGTAAAACTCAATGCTCACATGCCAGAAACACAACGAACGCCTTTGGTTTCCTATTAAAATAGTACAAACCATAGCCGCAATGCGAACCTGCATTTATATGGCTGTCGTGGCATTTGGAATGGGTGGGAAACATTTCTTCTATGTGCACAACGTTTTTCTCCAGTCTGCAAGCCATTTCAAATCATTTGTAGGTTTAAATGATATGTTTTTAGGAATCTTTGCCTTGCTAAAAATATTTGGTTTGGATTCAGCCCTTTTTGCGTAGTGTATTTGGGAAAGTTTCGAACACACTACAATTTTTTTGGAAAGTTTCCCAGTGGTCTTAATATGTCTTTGCTGGAATTATGCAGCTAAATTACACTAGCACACATGGATGTAATATTTATTATGCATTAGTTTACTAACTAATTTGATGGTAATATTTTATTTTATTTTTTTACTATTTATATATTTATGTTTGCTTTATATTTAATTTATTTTGTGTGTGTGTGTGTGTGTGTGTGTGTGTGTGTGTGTGTGTGTGTGTGTGTGTGTGTGTGTGTGTGTGTGTGTGTGTGTGTGTGTGTGTGTGTGTGTGTGTGTGTGTGTGTGTGTGTGTGTGTGTGTGTGTGTGTGTGTGTTACATACATACACACACACACACACACACACACACACACACACACATATATATAATTTTATTTTAATAAATGAATAATAAAATTAAAATTTAGGGAAACAATTAATTTATTTTAAAAAGTTGAAGGAATATTACATACATGATTTTTAAATTAAATATTTTATTAATATTAATTTCTTTGTTGAGTTTTTTTATTTATTTTTAAAAAATTAAAATTTTATGTATCTTCATTATTATAAATAATGTTATTGCTGTATATTTTTATACAATTATATATATGAAAAATAGGAAACATTTTATATGTAAATATAAATGAGAAAAATAGGGAAAGTGTGTGTGTGTGTGTCTACACACACACACACACACACACATTTCTTACTTACAACCTTTGTATAGTCGTTTCTCATTACGTTTTTGTTGCTGTTGCGATTTCCTGTTTCTTGTTTCTGATAACATAGACTCAATGTGGTAGTCGATATACAATGCAATATATTACAACAATGATTCAAAGAAGACTTAGACAATAAATGAACTTCTGACCCTATCATGTCTTGTGTTAGATGTCAAAAGGGTAGATCCAAATCCCAATGAATATATAAGGAAGTTAAAATACGATTATATCCATTACCACCACATACCATTTCAATCACCATTCTATACGAAATAGGAATGACAATATTAATTCTTTATCAACAAGTTCCATATTATCAACAAACACAAGTAATGGTAAACATCATCATCTCTACATTAAGGCAACAAGATAACCATAACCATATAAAACCGAATAATCGATTGCCATTGATTTAGCAATAAGGTAAGATTTCAATTTGGTTCTTCATTATTAAAAACAGTTCCAAATAGTTGTATGGCAAGAACTATTGTTGTACACTACATATATTTTTAAGCAACCACTACATGGTTGTACACACATATATTTTTTTGCCCAACAACACATTAGAATATTTGATAACGAGCTATAGATGACAAATTCACTACCCATAACTAGCCAGAATTGGATGAGTTTGGAACATGTTTACGGCGGAATGTCACAATGGCAAACAGGATTTACTCAGCACAGCCAGATCAAGAGGCAAACATTGACAGTAAATTAAGGAAACAAGGAATACGCAGTACAAGCATAAAATAGTCATGCACAACCGCTAATGGGATATATGGATTATTAAAAAGGTGATTCCCAAATCAGATAAACAATTACATGAGTCCACCAGCATTAACATGTCACCAAGGAGTTAAACAGCCGGACATTGCAAGCAAAGCAAAGGAGATTATGTGGACAGTATAAATACCTAGCTGAACACCAAGAAGTATAAAGAATAGCGGTTTTTAAAAGGGAGATCAATTCGTAGTGGCATGGGTTTCGAACTCTACTCAACCCGAATGAGCCAATCAAAAGTTCAAGTTATACCAGTGCAAGGAAAAGTCAATTTAAATGACGCTAACAAGTTACAGTTATGGCCAGAATCATTGCTCCCTGTGACTTAAATCGCCCACTAAGGGTTTCGAGAAATAAAGATATCCAATTTAGAGGATTAGAAAGGAAAATACCAGGCTAAGTTTAAAAGGTAGCAATCCCTTGTTAAAATCAGGTCTGCAGCATCAAAATGAATTTACATCTCCCTGCTACGTCCTTTCCCCCAGCTCGACTCTCCATTTCCTTCACGTCTTCTTGCTTTTTCTGCCCAAGTGTTACTCCAGCACAACGTCCTCTCTTCCCCTTCCATTCTCCTGCGTTCTCTCTACTCCTCACTGCGTCTTCTATCCCCTCCTCACTACTACGTCCCCCTCCATTCTTTCTATGCGGTCCTCCTTCCTCTTTCCTTGATACCGTCGACCTTCTCCTGCCAACACCCTCCTCAGAACTCTTTTCCTTCCTGCTGCGAGGTTACCTACAGCTCCGCCCAGCTCTCTCTCCATCTACACCGACTGTCATCCCGTCTGCACCACCCCCATGCTTTCCTCCCTTCGTCCTGCCATGCGTCCACCACCCTCGACTCATTGCCCCACACTCGAACTCACACGTCGTCCTCTCCCTCTCTTCCCCGACCAGGCCACATGATTTTCCTCCAGCCCATATTCTCCTCCTCCCAAAAATCTGCTGAGTGCCTTAGTTATTATGGCCAAAACTATAAACATTTGCCAGCTCGCCCAACAAGCATAATTAATAAAACAAGGTGGCGGACCAGATTTTAAAATATGAGGATGGCAAAATATAATATTTTTTTCTAAAATGCCTTTGAGATGCACTTTAATATTCTAAGCGCCCACGCAAATCACACACCAACCATTAATATTAAAAGAACACAAATTAATCCCCACAAGAATATATATATATATATATATATATATATATATATATATATATATATATATATGAGGTGAATAACATCACTTTTGTGTGCCATAGTCCACGTCATCATTCATGATTTCAAACCACCATTCGAGCCATTAAAACTACCTTGAAGGCATAGAGAGAGCTTGAAATTCAAGATGGAGATAACTATGGTGGTATAGACCTGAAAAAGGATTGGCGAAGAGGATAGGAAAGAGTATGATGACAAAATGACAATATCAATGACCAACACAAAAAGAGACAAGGACTACACTCGAGGACAACTAGACAAGCAATGAAAACTGACTGGTGACTCTATAAATCTCACACATAGCATTTATTACCTAACATGGTCCAACCAAATACATGTCGACCTTCCTTTATTATCCTGGTTTTTGAAGTCCACCTCAATCCTAGCTCATAATCCCATTCCTATAACCATGGAATGGAGTATCAACAACATATGATCAAGCATGAATCATCAAATATCGATATAATTTGGATAAAATAGAATTTTAAGACCAACAAGCATAATTAGGCTAATCATTAACTGTAATGATTAACCATACCAGTTACTTGTAACGATTAAATCATAGTAACTGAACTAGAATCCCATCTGTAATATATAGCCAATAACATGCTAAACAGAAAATAACATATGTATAAATCAGATAAGTGTCATCCAAAATTTTATACAACATGCTAATAGTCCCTTTGGACAAGCAACCATAAGGTGGTATCAAGTAGGGGAAAAACATCCTCCCCCTCTTAAAGAGGAACCATCCCAATGACTCATCATATCGCCAAGGAGTACATCAAAGAAGCCATTCAAGGCATCACACGCAACCCCAAGGGTTATAGCATGTTTCCCATAATTCGAGAGATCGCACGATGGTTCGTGGATCCTAATCCCATCATGTTTCATCAGCCATCTGAGGGTGTTTACCCAACTTTTATTGCTTTATCCAAGAGTTAAATGGGTACCTAGGATTTCTTATCATCTAGCCAAGATTTTACACTACTCTAACTAAGCACAAGCATACATTCTAGTCATGCTTTACAAAAGAATAGAATATTCATTCTAGAATATCATTTTTTAGGTAAAACACACATTACCTTGCACACAGTTACTTCCAACCCATATGTGTACACTTTCAACAACTGTAACCTTGTTGATTTCACAAAAAAG
Source organism: Torreya grandis (assembly GCA_037957365.1). Classification (NCBI taxonomy): domain Eukaryota; kingdom Viridiplantae; phylum Streptophyta; class Pinopsida; order Cupressales; family Taxaceae; genus Torreya; species Torreya grandis. Next base: position 2,251,086 of record JARHVA010000503.1, on the reverse strand, counting down.
TCTAGCTCATAGGACCCACAGTGCTTCACAAACATTCATTTGAATTCTTGGATTACATCTTCGCTCTAATCACCCAACTAACTAACATAGACAGCCAACAAGAATAACCAACTACATGCCCACAGTACTCAATCGTGGTTCCAAAAGCTTACCTTCATGCCATCCAAGAGAAAGTTAGCCTTGGAACAACTTTTCCCATCACTGAGTAACATATCCATGCTAATTATTTATAATCAGCTCAAAACCACTCAGAACAAGAGGATCATATCAGCTCCAAATTTTGCATTTGAGCCCTTATCAGAAGCCAATCTTGAACAACATATCAAAATATTCCTATCACAAAAAATATAATATTAATTCAGTTTTGCATTAGCACCCTTCTTATCATTCTCAAAATAAAATTAGTCAACATCATAACAATGTTTTAACTAAACCAGGTTGAAAACATCAACCATGGTAACTTTCTTCTTGACAAATTCATGACAAGAATCATGTTGCCAAAAAATTTCAAGACTGCAGCATGGTTGCCAATGATAGTAACATTTACGCACATTCCAACATGGTTCTAGAATAAATTATTAAGCACAATAGGTGTGAGAATAACACAATCACAGGTATTGTCAAACCTACTAAAATACCATCATATTCCTTCTAGTTGTCATAAATAATGACAACATCATCAAGCCTCAACATCACCTGCTAAGGTATCACTAAAAATTTTCCTGCACCAGGTAGTGAGAATGTTGGATGCACAAGTTCGAACAAATTTTGAAATTTATGATGGTTAATCAAATCCATCATCTGATACAACATGCTTAATGCTAGGGGTCTCATGCATAACATTTTCCAAGGAAGGGTATGTTCCAATAAAGCCTATCATTTCATATCCATGCATCTAAGAAGGTTACCAACAAATATTCATGTCTCATGGATTAGATAGCTTGCAATATTCATTATAAAAATAACTCTCCCAAGCCTACTGACTTTCCCAAACATGCCATTATTATTTATCCCATTAGGCCCTCCAAGCTTGAGTCATACCCTTGGACCTCCCAATGATAGTATACCTCAGTGTCATATGATGGCTCACTCATGAAACTCATCAATGGATACTAAGATATGCTTTTCTCTGATTCCAATAACAAGCTTCTATCACTATTCTTCTCATTGACTTGTTTTTATAAGTCAATGATTGACTAGCGATGCTTGCTTAGGTGCAACATAACTCTGGAAAAGGGTAGACTTAGCCAAGACTCAGGGTAATTATCAAAAGTTTTTTAACACTATATATTTTCAAATAGAATTTAATTGCTTCTAGCCCTTCAAAGTTACAGAATAATAGGCTACTTTGTTCAAACCATAAGAGGTTGAAGCTTTTAACAGGTTCACACCTTTATTCTAAATTGAAACATTCTTATTTCAGTTTGTTGCATAATAAATCACCTTAGTCCTTATCAATAGAATCCCTAATCATCACCAACAACCATTCATGTTTAACAAAATTTTTGGCCATGATACTCATTCACAACTAGAGATCTCCAATGTTGATTTACACAAATAAATCGGATACTCTCACCCCATTCAACCCTCTAGGTTTAAGCCAATCTCTTGGTATTCCTAAGTTTATAATGTCCTAAGCATCTACTGATAACTTGCCCATACAAGTCAACAATAGATAATGAACATCATTTCCCTTTTTTCAAGGTGTAGCAGTTATCACAAGTCTCTCATTGACTTTCCCATATAAGTCAATAGTCAACCTATGATGCTTGCCATGATGCAACTCGATTTGAGAAGGGTTGACCCAACCAAGGCTATAGGTAGATGTCATTATGTTGCTTCAAAAAAATATAGATTTTTACACATTTATTTATTTCAAAGGATGCAAGAATTTATAACACCTTAATAATATAAAATAGATCATTGTTTTAAGAGTCATATCTAGATCAAATGAGACTATACTAGTTTCATGATATAAAAACTTCATATCCAAAAGTTCCCTAGAGTAGAAACACCAATCTGATACTAGATGAAACAACCCCTAAAAATCTTCTTGGGATTGCTTATCAGAGTGGAAAATAAAATAGCATGTAATGCATGTTACACAACTTCATGATGCATAATTCATCATTTTAGTTCTACACAACAATATGTAAACAACCAAAATAATGATAGGTCATAAAATAAGAATATAAGAATCATCATAATAAGATTTTGCTTATACAATCTTTATAATAATTTTAGATCAGCTAGAAGATGCTAGAGGACTACCACCAAGACAATGTAACATAATCCCCTAAAACATTATAACCTTTTCATACTCGAACAGGTGAAGACCAATTTTGGTACAACCCCTATAGATCATTGTACAATGATCTATAGTTCTAGATGCCATTTCACCCATATTTGTTTGTTTAGTGAATGTCATCATATAACCTATAGATCCATCATATGGGAAGTGATTATCAATGGAATTAAATAACCACATTCCTATTTACCAATATGAATTATTTAGACTTCACCATGCAATAATGTGCACACTAAAAAATGAACATAGTATCACTAAAAATCTCATCAAAAAAGTAGGAACTAAATCATAAGGATCTATCATCTAGTATAAAATGAATGCCACGAGTATGATAGACCACCAAAACGAGTGCTACCAGGTTGGGATTATATGAATAAATCCCTGACCTTAGGATCCTCATAGTATATGGTCCCTTCCATTCCTTTATTCAAGAGTAAGTCACAATTTAACCAACTACATAAAGAATAACTTATTATAAATAAATTTTGTTATTAGACCATTAGTGGTCTTTGTCAACTAGGCCAGCTATGGGCTATACTTATGAATAGCCAGCTACCACATCACATCTTGATCTCACATGGTCTCAAAATGACTGAACATGCATCCCAAATAGTAATTTTCCAAGCCTAATTAACACATTCAAGTTTGCAACTTCCATCAAAAGTCCTTTTATATTATTAAATACCTAATGTTCAAACAATACAGTGAGGAAAATTAATCATAATTAAACTTGTAGTAATCCATGTTTGAATTAAAAGAGGATAACATGTAATATTAGCTACTATGATGATGCTAATTGTTGAGATCATCTAAATTTTAATCTCTAGCTTAGTATCCTTGCACTATATCCCATAGCAACCATGAGCATAAGAATTAACATTACCACTTATTGATTCCCCATAATCTACGCTAGTATGACCAACTATGGGCTTCATCATAATGGGAATCCAACTATCATAATAGGTACTGGTCACATGGAGTCTCAATTTCACAAACCAAAGTCAAGCTAAGAGATTTAAATTAATAAAACCAAACCACATAATTAATAATGCTTATCAAAGGTTAAGCCCACTTTTAACTCCATACAAGAAACCAAGATAGCCATGTAATAATTCAACTTAAAGAGTATTAAACATGTCAAAACCTTCCTACCATTGACAACTTTGATCTCATTTCATTTTGTTTAGCCTATTTCCATAGTAGAGGTTGATTATGCATGGTCTTATGTTTACCAACATGTTTCCAATTACATACATTATTCATTAAGATCTAATGCACTATTGGATGGGCTCATAACATTGGACCTTTGGGTTTTGACATCATACAGATCAATTACTCATCTTCTTTTGACTTGGATATCCATGCTTGCAGTTTGTTGTTCAATATATTGTATACTTGCAGATGTTGTAGTGTTTCCCTCAACAATTCTCATTGATTCAAATAGTTTTTTTATTCATGCTTGAATCTTATATCCTATATTGTGGGGTAAGAACTATACCATGTTATGTTCTTTGGATTTAATTTGCATGTATGTTGATGCATAATACCATAAAGTGTATCATCACAATACACAAGTATCAAACAATGGTTGCCTCTACACTTGTCTTACTTTATAGAGTTCTGATTTATCATTCCAGTTGTATGGTTACTCTTGTGATTACATTTGAAATATATGTTGGAACTAGAATTTTTGTTGCTATTATATTGGTAATGAATGCTTGATGAATCTGGATAAGAACAAAAGTGATATTTTGGGTTCTAATAACTCATGATTTCTATTTTTGAGATGATGTATCCTCTCATTTATGAAATCAAAGTATATTTCTATTTGATTTACTAGCCCAACAATATATGAAAGCTTATTTTTATACTTAAAAGATTTTGTTATATGTATTTAAAAATTCCATGATGAATGTTTAATCATGTTTAATAAAACTAAAATTATTAGTTTTTGATTACCAACAACTTATGAGGGTATATAATTTTGTTAATACAAATGAAAGGTTGTATACAACCAAGTATCATGTTGTCATAATTATTATTTTATCTTATTTGGTTTAAACTCCAACCTATAAAGTTGTACCTTGTTGATTATCATCTTCATTATGATCCATTTGTTGCTAATGATTTATTCTCTACTTTATGATTGCATTAGGCCTTAGTTGATATTTGTTTTTGTATTGAGGCTGGTATGGATCATTAAATGTTTCAGCTACAACACTATGTCCATTTCTATTAATTAAAGTAATGAAATGAAAATAATCAATTGGTACCAAAGTATTGTAAATACATATATAGATTAGATTGTCTTAACCAAGCTTGATCCAATTCAAGCCATATTGAAAAATATTACAATTGTCTAACTATATTAGAATCAGTGTGGACATTCACCGAAATATTGGTGGTTGTTTCCTCTTATTGTAATTTTAATTTTGGGCTCAATTTATATCATGAATCAATCAATAGTAGATAGTCAATTTATCTACACAATGATTATTTAATATGATTTAACAAGAATGGGAAGATATTAGTGTTATTTTGATTTAGTACTTATGAGGATTCCTTGGATTATGATGTTCATTGTGTCTAAATAGAATTGGTAAAGTTACGTACAAGTGTATTCTTTTTAAATGATTGCCTAGTTGGTTTTAAACCCTTATAATGGTTATTCAAACACTTTGCGTGAGTTGGTATTGCACATTAGATAGAAGGTGACCTCCTTAATGTTAATGGTTTCACTTTTGTGCGCATCATATTTCATAATGCAATGAAATGTAGACTTTCGATATGTGAGAATGTGCTAGCATATAGGTTTAGTTTAATGAAAGTTATGAATTGTCTATAAATTGCATTTCCTTAGAAAATTTGTGTATATTTTGACGAATTCATTTTGACACTTGGTGTATATATTTTAAGGTATCAACTTATGAATATATCTACATATATGTGTGTGTTAGAGTGGTTTTGTCATGACTTGATTAAATAATATCTTATGCCCTAGTTATATAATTACATTCAGGCCTATCTATTATAAATGTATTTATATTAATGTTATTTTCTATAGCATTAGGTTATTGAATCATAAGGTGAAAGTTATTATGTTGCCCCTCTTCCTTATTGGCTTTATCAATAAGGTGCTCAAGATAGTCATTTTTGATATCATGAACTTTTTATTTATTTATTAGTACATTTACTGCCAAAGCATTTAAGTGAAGAAGGTCAATTTTATTTGGGTATTGAATATGTCAAGCTAATTTAAACAATGGTGGAAATGAATTTAATATGGATGCATTTGTTATGGTAATGTGGGATTGTCATTAACAAGGAAATATGGTAGTTGTACACGTTTTGCATATTGCCTAGTGATTAAGGCCTAAAGTGAGAATCTATCATTGACTACCAATCCATATTAATAAGATTGATAATGAAACCATACTCCATTTGTGTAATTCAAGTAGGAAGGATTTTATGCAATGAGTAAACTAATATATGTTTTCCTATTGACTCATTATTACACAAAATTGTTTAAGACTAGTGGTGTAGTTAGACTCATTTTTGGTAATGGTAAAGTTACCAATAGTAATCCCTTGATATCTAATTCTCTCTCTCTCTTAGTTTATGGGATTATTTTTACTATCCAAAAGCTAAGCATGCCCTCAACTCTATAGAAGAGGTACGTGGTGCCATGACCAAAAAGTTTGAGATTTAATTTATAGAATCTCGACAAGTAGCACTATTGCGTTTCTTAGTCTACCATTTGTTACATTGGCAATCAATT
>JARHVA010000503.1:2230000-2240000 GCA_037957365.1 Torreya grandis | reverse complement strand
AAAGAAACATATTCAATGAATCTATTTATTTTTATATTATTATATATTTTTACCAAATCTCACATCCATGACCCTAAATAAGTAGTGGACAGATTCCACTGTCTTAATAATCACCATTAATGTAAGATGAGGTGTAATCCAATTGAGTCGTGTGTATGAATTTGATTGATCTTTGAGATCATTTATTATTGAAAACTTTGGCCAAAGTAATATTTTAATTAAACATTATCATTTCATAAGTTGATATAATTTTCATATTTATGCGATATCATAATAGAATAGATTTATATATGGTACACATTATGTCTTATATATATTTAATACATGGGTTTTGGTTTGTTACTCTAGATTCTTGCACCATCATTATCTACCCATCCAAGAAGGGAGAGCCATCCCCTTATTTGAGAGATAGTGTGGGGGATCTAGGGTGTGTGGTCGGTGTGGAAAATCACTCAAATGATGCTCTACCTCCTAGTTGGAGTACTATACTAGGGACTACACTTGAGATTATAGATTAATACTTGAGTCGTGGAGACTGTGCTCCGTAGAGTTTTGTATCATGTTTCATCATTTCAGATATTATTATGTCTTGTTAAGAAATATAACATTTATACATTATACTTATACAATAGTGATTGTAATATTGTATCAGTCATGAATGCAATTTTACTATCTCATATATGCTTAGATGAAATATTTATCATTTTTCAATTTTTTTCGGGATTGCTATATTTATTGATGGTGATCCTTAGCTAAGTGGATTAGCTATAAAACTATTAGTTAACTAAATTAATGTAGATAGTTAAAGATCACTAATTATATTTCTTGTGGTGAAATTTATATGTTGAATATGTGTAATTAATTTATTAGAAACAATTGTTATATTCTGATAAAACCTAATGGGGTTGTTACATTTAGATTAGGACTTAGCATTTGCAAAACTTATCAACATTATTATGTCATAAAATTTCTTGGTTTCATACTATACATGGTCAATGATTTCCTTTAGGGATAAATAGTGTTCCTCGCTTGAGACTTCTAAACAGTTTGATCATAGCTTCTAAACATTTATTTTACTACTCCCCTTGTGGCATCCAAAAAATTGTAGGGATGTTTCTTGTACTAGTCTAAGTCAGAGGTTTTAGTTTTACTTATTATTTTTTATATAGATAATATATTTTCTCTCTACTCCAACTCAACCTTTCCCATTCTACCATGATTTTTTTCATCTTTACCTTTCTTAAGGTGTTTATTTCCCTATCAAAGTGGAATTTAACCATTGGTTGCTCTAAAATACCAAATCTTACCTCCTTGAGTATTCTTATTATAACCTTTTAATCCATGAAGGGACATTCAATTCAATTGGATTCTCTATTTTCTCTATTTTTGTATTAGTAGAAGGTGGATGCACAAAGTTGGGGGACCAAAAAGGTTACACCAAGGGGGAAAGGATTTTTTTTTTGTAAAGGGTATATACCCTTTTTTGAATTAGGCATGGCACCAAGCCAAAAGTTTGCATGCCATTTAAAGGCCCACAAATGGATTACACACTTTGTGGGCCTATAAAATGCGTACGCCATTCATTTTTTTCAATATTTTTAACCTCTTCCTCCAAGCTAAAATCTGCATTTTTTGTTACCTTGAAGGAGCGAGCTTACATTTTAAGGAGGACATGTGTGCTTTGGTTTCCATCCCTCCATCATAATTTCATATTTTGGTTATGGTCTAATATATGTTGATTATTAAATTTAAATTTTTAGGTTTCAATTTATGTGTTTTATGCATAGGGTTTTGAAATTAAATTTGCATCGAAATCTCTTATATTATCTAAAAAGCTTGTATTTTTATAAATCTAGATATAAAAACTAATGGACACATTTTCTAAGGAAAATGTGGATTAAAACCATGATAAAAACCTTAAAAAATTTGACTTCTCAGAAGAAGAAGCTAAATTATCTCAATAATATAATCCAAATCATGAATAATTATAGATTATTATCAATGGTTTAAATCAATCCTCAACTTATAGTGAACGTAATTCACTTATAAGTACTTTGGAGGCCATTTTAAATGAAGTGATAATTGTCACATCATAACAATCATATGAGAACATTAAAGTATATTTATCATATGACATTGAATTATAGTATTGGGATTGAGTGTTATTATTTGGTTGTAGCATGTAGTCTTCAACAAAGACCACAGTCAAAACAATGATGCCAATTGGGAAGCTTGAATTGATTATTTAACCATTTTTTTTGTGTGTGTGTCTTGCATATTAGTAGATAATATTTTTTTTAAATTAAAACATGAAATTAGATACAAAACCTTTGGTCATAACCAACTCATATCTTTATGAATCTTTTCCATATTTTAACCCATACTTTACATATTTTTACTTCTTATAATCAACTAATTGATTTCCAAAATCATGTGAAATTTTGTCATGTATAAAACTGGGCAAATTTGACAAACCACCACAACTGTTACATGTTGCATCTAAACATTGTTTAGAAAAAAAATTATCCATCAGGGCTTTAACCAAAAAAAAATTGGATTAATTATCTTGATGTTTTAGGTGGGGAAGTCACCACACATTCTTGTGTAATATCATCAGTATGTAAAGTACAATGTATATGATGAAAAAATCAAAATTCCTAGCAAATTCAACATGCACCTTATAACATGTGATATGGGCTTAGTTTATTTTAACATCGAAAGGCTTGTACATCTCAAATGACCTTTGGTTAATTATCAATTAATCATTAATTTTTTTAATAACTTTTTTATAAAATTTTGTTTGGGTCATGTCCAAGAAATGTTTTGCATGTGACTCACAGTTTTTTAACATCTTCTTAATTTAACATCTTTTACATTAGATGAGACCCTTGTGTTATTGTAATAAAAAATTTCAATCAAATGTCTTATTCCTATAACTAATACCTTAAATTTTTGTAGGAGACTACCACTAAATGCCCAAAAATCTATAAGGAAAGGGTCTTCAAGGCTTCCTTAAAAAAAAGTTTATTTGCCTTTGAGTTTTTTTTGTTGGTATTCACTTACATCTCAACCTCTTAATAAAAATATTAAGGCCCTAAATTGTTCTCTCAAAATTTGTTGTTTTTTTAAATTAAGATAAGATCATCCACATACAGGAGTAGTTTTACCACATCGTTGGCTAAGTGAACACTCCCTCCACCACCTTTTTTAATCCACTCTTCTAGGTTATCTATGTATATCCCAAACAATGCAGGGGATAGAAAATAACCTTGTTTGACATCAATGTCACTTCAAAAAATTCTAAAATTTCCTTACGTATTATGATTTTCACTCAAAATTGATCATAAAGCATGTATACTATCACTGTATACTCATCCAAAACTCCAAGTTCCTCCATCTTACTCTAGAGTTTTCTTATGCGATGTCAAATGGTTTCTTTAAGTCAATGAAGCAATAAAAAACTTCTTCTCTATGTTTATCCCATAGTTTCTAAACCAGGTGCCTTAGTGTTAATGTTGTGGTCAATTATGGAGTGCTTTGGTTTGAAACTTGTGTGTCCTTCCCCTCTTTTTATAACCAATTGCTACTTTTGTGCTCTATTATGCTCCCAAATAGTTTTATAATAAGAGGATTCAATCATAAGAGTATAATGGTTTCACATATTGTTGATATCCCTACTTTAATAAAGAGGAATAATAACATTGATTTTCTACTCTATCGAGAAATCTTTCTAAATGACACCATTGAATATGCTTTTTGATGTGTAGTGTGAGAAATTTCAAAACCCATTTTAGAAATTTTTATTGCAACCCATCTATGCCTTATCTATTACTCCATGTTATCCTTTTTATACCTTATTTAATGTCCCATATAGAGAATATTTCAATTGTTGTGTTTGATTATGGAGGGATAGGCTTACCCTGGTCTCATTCATAAGGTACTTTTGAATATTATAACATTTAGATATTTTTAATATAGTCTCTATTTTGTTACACTTTTATCCAAAATCCTTTAGAGTTGTGTTTCCCAAGACAAATCAGTTCTTTCCTCCTTGCGCTCATATACTTTTCCTTTATAAATTATATCAATTTTTCATAAACCTTCTTATCTTCCCTATTCATCCTAGTTCTTTTGAAATTATCTTCATTACCTTGCACTCCTCATCATACAATAGATTTGTCAAAAAGATAATTTTATTTCCCCTCAAGTCTATATCTTTTATATTCACTTAGAGCTATGTAAATTAAGGTCAATATATTGGTGTTTCCCATGCCACTAGACGTATAATATATACTATTCTTTGCTTTTTGAAAATGTTTATCAAGTGTTAATTTAAATAATTCATGATTTTCATGATTCATGAGGATATAACCTTGTAGAGGTGTCTTCTTTTGGTATTGTTGTAAGTAATACAAGGTTAACACTAACAAGACACAAAAAATCACAACAGGGATAGAGAAAGGCATGTTATTCCATCCAAGTGTTTGTGATGAAAGCATTGTTTGTGCCCAAATAATAAGAATCTTTGTGATGCCATAAGCCATAATGTTGGACATTATCATGTATTAGCCAGGTATTGTGATCTAATATTTATATTATATTATTTATAAGTGACAATGTATGAAGCAGATTAGAAAATGATAGCTATGAACATGGAAAATTTTGGAATGGAAAGCATGTATCTATGCTCAAAAGTAAAAGTTAAAATAGTTAAAACTGATTGGTTGATCACTAGATGTCATAGTTTCATATAAAATTATTATCTTTATGAGTATGGGGTGTAAAGAGACACGATTAGACAGACGGTTATTGAAAACCCTAAAAATAATATTAGAGATGTACAAGTGAAGAAATCAAACCTAGATAATGGTATTTTAATAAACACAATTTGCAATCACTCTATTGCACCATTAATGAGTGTAATATTATTCTCATTAGTCTCATCGTAGAGACCTAAAGATGTGAAATATTGAAAATGATGAACCAAACATTTAACCAAAAAACATTTTAAAAGTCTTATTGATAGCATACAATTTTTCCATTAAAATCTTTATTTTAGGGCGACCTTATAGAAATATCTCTAAATAACTTTTCAAGGAGCATCCACTTAAAGACCAATGTAACCCTTCAATTATGCAAACCCTTCTAGGTCCTATATTCATCTTATAAAATTCCATGTCTCATTTTATTACTCTTACCCTTAGTATATTGAAATTCCATGTTTCATTTCATTACCCTTATGCTTATTATATTTAAATTTCCTTGTGATCTATTTCCTAGATCTCATACTTTAGATTAAAAAACAAATTGTTGCCATTTATCGATGTTGATCACAATACTTATATGCACATTGACTATGCAATAAAATTTGAAGAGCACTAGTTTAACATACAGAATAATTATTTCTTCTAATTTTATGGTAGATTTATTTTTAATATATTTCTACTAATAATAATAATGAATCCAAATATTATCAAAGGAAAAAAAATTAATAGGTATTATACAAAAAAATTTGGAAACAATAATCTGTATTGATTCATATTCAATGAATAAAATAATTACCTAAAATATCATAAATATAAATCTTAATTCAAAATTGGATTAGACATGTAAAATTTAAAAATCTAAAATAAAAAAAACTTGCCCTGCTATTTTTAAGAACAATTATTTTTATTATGTTTTGCATGCAAGCTTAAACAACCCTAAAAATATCCACATATCTCCCAAATACTAAAATTAACCTAACGGACAAATTTGAACTAAAATTCATGTTTGGTTACTAAAATATGTTAAGTTTAAAAATCAAAAACCTAAAAAAATATTAAAATTTAGTTTTTGACCCTTAGATGGTCATGTATGGCCTCTAAAAAAAATTTAAAACATCTTTAACCAAATAGGATGGATTATGGCTTCATTTTTTTTTTTGAGATGATCATTTTAGCATAAACGAGATCTCAAAAAGAGTTATTAATCAAAAGTTATGACCTTAGTTTGGACTCTACATCATTTACCTCTAGTTGAAAAGAACTCAACTTCTACGAATTGCTCTGATTTACTATTGATATTTATTTATGTCAATATTATTGAGCTCCCATTATGAAATCCAAGTATTATATGTCTATTCTAATCCTTTCCACTATACCAAATACTTTATATAACTTCATTGCTTTGTGTTCACTATCTTCTTATCCAAGAACTTGCACTATCTTTTCTTTCTTCTTCTTTGGTACCTATTATTGCCAATCTACTTCTTTGTCTTCTTTCCTTTCACCATATTCTCCATGGAAATCGTATAAATTTAAATCATTAAATACTGAAGAGATATCAAAATTATGTGGTAAACTCACTTCATAAGTATTATCATTGATTTTCTTCATAATTTTATATGGATCAATCTTTTCATTAAATTTTTTGAGACGGTCATTTTGATGCAAATGAGAGCTCAAATGGAGGTACGTATCAAAATCTATGGCCTCTATAAGTTTTGACTCCACATGAAATACTTTCTTAACTAATAGATATTAATGGTTTTTATTTTTCTTAGTCTAAACAACAATATATTTAAGATATACCTCGATACTAAGATTTGATATTAGCAAGGATCAAATTATTTCTATGAAGTTTATCGAGAATAGTCATTGTATCAAAGATTTGATTTGGAGGAAAAATAATTACAAAAGTTTTTTTCCCTTCAAATTGAAAAATTTATCAATCAAGAAAAAAATTTATGGTTTGAAACTAAAAAACAATTATCAATCAAGAAGATAATTACTTTATGGTTTTGTTGTTCTCATCTAGATTGTAATATAAATATTAAAAAATCACCTAAATATGATTTTTATATTAATATATGAAAATATTAAAAATATTTTGGCCTTTTCTTTTTAAAATTTCACTAACAACATTATTTTAAAAAAGATCAAAATATTCACTAAAAAGGAAAAATAAAAATATTTATAAATAATATAAATTCATATCATGGAGTTCAAGAATTAATATTATGCAAATATTTTTTTTTAATAAATTTTAAATTAGATATGTATCATCTAATTAAGATTTTCAATCCAATTGTATCATTATTCAATTAATGTTTTTAGTGTTGTGACATAATAAAAACACTACAATATTCATGATTATTTAGAATGAACTTACTCAACATGTTCATTACATATTAACAACCATGAAAATACTAAAAAAAAATAGTCACTTCTATATTCTACTTTTATCATGATATTTCCAAACAGTCAAAAATATGTGATTCAACAATTAGGATGTATAGGTAAAATATGTCAACTTTTAGCATGTAAATTCAAACAAATTATTGGAGATTTAATCTCACACAAATAAAAATATTCTCTATTACAAATACTTTGTACACAATTATTTTGTTAAAATTTTAATAAAGATTTTTAAAGTTATCGATTCAAACATAATAAGAAAAAGTATTTTAACATTTATAATATGACTCCACATTCCTCCTCATCATAACCATCATAAATCTAACCCAAAAAATATATAATTTAAATTTAAATTTAAAAATAAATATATAACGAAATATGGAGACTTACTCTAATCAAACAAAATGAACAACATACTTTCAATCATTTATTTACTCCTTGACAAAGTTGTTTCCCTCACATCACTTCATAATACTATAATTTTATCCAAATTCTAACATATTTAATAAAAAAAATTATATAGCTATCTTGAAATACTCCAACTACCGTATCTTTCAAGAGTTTAAGTCATTTAGATATCTCATATACACAAATGATGTATAAAATAAACTATCTGACATGACTTTATTAAAACCTAGTTCAGCAAAAGGAATGTTCCTTCATAATGAAGTTTAAAATTGAAGTATATAATATATTGATATACCCATATTTATTAATTAAAACCCAAATTTTTATTTATGAAATTGTTATATAATATCATGGAAAATATTAGTATTAGTAATATATTTGAAAAAATATTTAGTTTTGAATTTAAATTCTTCAAATAATCCAACACATTTTTTTATTTGATAGGCTAAAAATACAGGGTTTGAAAATCCCTGCAACTTTGTATAATGGATAAATCAAAAGATCAAGCGATAAAGCTCACATGGGATGCCTCAACTAGTGGCAATGAAAAAGGCAACAAGTTCCACACCCAATAGGAAATGTCATAAAAATTTAAAAAAAAACAAGGATCAAGTACAAACCAAGAAACTATTAATTAGATGATAAAGATTTAATTTAAAATTCATAAAAAAAAGTATTGACATAATATTAATTCTTGCACTCTATGATATGAATTTATACTATTCATGAATATTTTCATTTTTGCTTTATAATGAATATTTTGATATTTTTTAAAAACAATATTGTTAATGGAATTTCAAAAGAAAAAGTGGGCTTTTTTAAAAAAAATTAATGATTTTTTAATATGTATATTAGAATATAGATGAGAATGGAACAAACATAAAGTAATTATCTTTTTGATTGATATTTTTTTCATTTTCAAACCATAAAAAAATTATCTTCTTGATTGATATTTTTTCAGTTTCAAACCATAAAAAAATTATCTTCTTAATTGATTAAAAAATTCAGTTTCAAGGAGAAAAAAAACCTTTTGGAATTGTTTTTCCTCCAAATAAAATATTTCATATAATGACTAACCTTGATAAAATTCATATAAATAATTTGATCCTTTTTAATATCAAATCTTAGCATCGAGGTATATCTTAAATATTTTACTATTTAGACAAAAAAATAAAAACTATTAATAGATTAGTTAAGAAATTATTTGATGTAGGGTCAAAACTTATGGAGGATATAATTTTTTATTCTTTAATCCATTTGGGATCTCGTTTCCATCAAAATGACCATCTTTAAAAGTTTGATGAGAAGATTGATCCATACAAAATTATGAAGAAAACCAATGATAATGCTTATGAGGTGAGTTTACAACATAATTTTGATATCTCTCCAATGTTTAATATTTAAAATTAATATGATCTCTATGGAGAATATGGTGAAGGGGAAGAATATGAAGAAGTAGTTTGGAATCATCTGATACCAAAGAAGAAAGGAAGGATAGTGCATGTTCTTGGATAAAAAGAGAGTGCACATAAATCAAGGGAGTTGTAACAAGTATTTTGTACAGTGGAAAGGATTACAAAAGACATAATATTTGGATTTCATAATGGGTGTTGAATAATATTCACACACACACCCACACTAGGATTTTGGTTTAAGGATATGTAGTGGTAGGCAAGGAATAGGTATAACATGAAGATGCACTGCCCTTATCATGGCATAACCAACTACTTATGAGATTTCCAAAATGATCCCTTCAAAAAGACTCCAATTGAAACAATGCAATAAGTGTGCAAGCCAAAGTTGTATCATGCTCAAAGATAGATTAATCACTTTGCATATTATTTTACTTGACACAAATGGTATGATTTCAAAATCTTGACCTTTGACATTAATTTTTGTTAAAAAAAATCTTTCAGGATTGAACAAATTTGGTTCTTCCCAAGCAATTGGGTCTTTTCCAATAGCCCAAATGTTTACAACAACATAATTATTCTTTGGTATTTCATTGCCCATTAATATTCCATTTTTATGGATTATTATGGAAGTAGAATAGGACTATGTGGATACAATTTTAATGTTTCTCTTACCATTGATTGCAAATAGTGAAGATGAGGCAAATCAGATTCCTCTACCATACGATAATGACCCACTACAAAATCAATTTCTTCTTGAGCTTTATTCATCATAGAAGGATTTATAAATAATTTTGACATAGCCCAATTCATTTTACTTTCCAAAGTGTTTATATATTCGAAAGGGTCTAATAGATTACAATAAATTATAGAAAAATAAAATATGAAACATGAAAAATCAAGTTATAAATATTTATAGTGCCATATATATACTTTCTTCTCTTTAATTAATAAATTAAGGAAAAGAAAAATATGTTTGAAAGAATCAAGTAAATTTTATTT
>JARHVA010000503.1:2192500-2225000 GCA_037957365.1 Torreya grandis | reverse complement strand
ATTAGAAAATATTCTAAAATATATCATTTTCAATTCATATCTCAATTTTTTTTGGAGAAATATTCATTTTTTTTAAAGTTAAGAATTTAACAAAATATTAATTAAAAGAAAACTAAAACTATTTACTTCTTCTCAACTTCAAAACTATATAATAAAAAGTTGCCTATAAACCTATTAATGTAATATTAAAAGAAATAAAACTAATTTACATATATTGTGATGGCTCTTCAAAACTTGAAGATTAATACATAAAAGACTATGTATAAACCTATTAATGTTCAAAAAAAAAGTTTAAAAAAAAATCTACATTATATAATGGTTAAACAAAACTTTATAAAATGTGATCAATATATTTTAAATTGATATTATTAATTTTTATACAATTAATTTATATAAGAAAAGTTAATTGAAAAACCAAATATTCATTATATATATATATATATATTACGAGTTAAATGGTAACTTAATATTTATTTTTATTGAAAGAATCATTTAAAATATCATTTAATATTGATGTATGATTGATCATATAATAAAACAATTTTTACCAATTGGTTCCAAATAAATTATAAAATGAACAAAAAAAATTTATCCACAAAACTACAAACACACTCAAAACACAGAAATGCCATTAATAAAATACAAAGATAAGAGACGTGTATGTACAAAAATGGCATTCATGATGTGGTCTAGTGTAAGTTTTATCTCCATAAATTTATCTTTAGACAAAGAAAGTAGAACATCCAAAAAATCTTCACACTCCAAACCAAGCTCCATTTTCCTCCTTTCCAACTCACGTTTATCCACAATTATCTAAAAATACCCATTCAAAATATTTCTAATGTTAATCTATTATTTCTTGATTCATTACAAATCAAACCAATCCAAAAGAGGAATAAAATCCTTGTAATTAAAAATACTTAAAAAAAATTATTAATTTCATCCAAATACTCCTTGAATTTCCTCCCACCCGTATTTGTTTCATAGCATTTCTTCCCAAATGTCATTCTCGATACATTATTATGTTTAAAAATTTAGACAATATGAGATGTGGAACATGTCTTGTATGGAAATGATACTTGAATATTTGAAATGATATGAAGTTATAAAATAAGAATGATGTTTGTATGCCATCTTTAAAAAAGGTCATATAAAAATGATAGGATTCAATTGTTTGGATTAGGGACAAACCAACATTTATTAATGATGTGGAAATTAGTCCCAAATATAATATGAGGTTCGAGTCTCCTAACAATAGATAAAAGATAAAAATAGAGAAACTAAAAATTATAAATTAGGAGGATCACCAAATTAAACCCACAAGCTCTACATAATCCAGACAATAAATATGGCAAAGGCAAACAAAAACAAACCCAACAAGGTCCCAAGAGGGACCCAAACCTAACAAACCAAAAATAAAGAAAGAGCAATAACTACTTTTAATTGGTTTAGAAACCATGTGGTTTTAGTTGGACTGAAAACTAACCTGGACTCATGGAGAAAGAGACCTAAGTCTCCCACTATCAATTTTAACTAGATCAAGAACCAAACACTGCATTTTTACTAGATTGGGAACTAGTGTGGATAGAAAAGGGGTCTAAGTCTTTTAAAACTAACATAGTCAAGACAAAAAAACAAATCCAAACTAAAAAGTAAAAACCCAACGAAGACTTGAAATAAACCTAAACTGTATAGACCTCCATAAAAAAGAGACCATAAAAATGCTCGAATTCAATTGTTAATTTTTTTTAATACATGAAAATGTAGTTTATAATGTTTTATTTATAACATTAATCTAAATCCATCATTATATTATTAAATATTTCCTATTTTAGTCTCAAGAAGTTAAAGGGTGAAAATTGTTTGCATAATATCAATGTGTAATACCTTTTATCAAATGAGATCTCGATAGCTTTTTCATATTAGTTATGACTCAACTTGTTTATAAATGTTGATAGATGTTTAAAAAATATTAATAAATTAAAATTTAGAACATAAATGTCTCATGTCTATGTCATCAATGTGTTAGATTATTTGGACTAATATGGTGACTCCCAACTTTCCCCTGCCTGTAGTAGTTTCAAATGGTGACTCCTCCCCTTGATACAAATCCAAACTAAATGAGATTGACTTTCTTCCTCTCCATCCCCTACTGCCACAGTCGCTACCTATGAAGAAAACCTCGATTCTTACTGCAGAGTCATCATTGTTAGGTCTGACGAATGGCTTGTTTGGTTTAACAATCTCCATGGGGAAAGGTTCAGCCATCTCCCACCCCCACTCAACTGGATCTAGACCTTTGGCTCTAATGGCCATGTCAATGGATAATTTTAGTTCCCCTCCCCCTTTGCAGTTGGTGAATGGATCTTCTTCCATCTTTGTAGGATCTTCTTCCATCCTTGAATGGACCTTAGATCAGCTTGGTGTCTCTAATCCCAAGACATCACTACCACCATTTGTTCATATCCACCAGAAAAAACTTATATATAATCCACATATGTGGAAAAAGACTCCAAATAATATCTTGCACTCAAACCCCAACAGTTACACCCAGCCCAACTAGGATGCTATGGCTTTGGAGGTAGAGGTCAGACGTAGACCCACATCTTTCATTGACACCGTCTCTCGTGTAGCTCCTAGAAATGATCCTAAACCCCTTATCCCAGTCTCTAAAGTCCCTATGGTATACTTTGGTGAAGAAGAAACTAGGGAGGTTCTAAAATTAGAGGAGTACTTTTCCATTAGGGGTCTAATCTATAAATTTTTGGATTGTTGGCCAAAGCTTGAGGAACTTAATATGTGGATTTCATAGAAATGGAAACCCATTCTCTAAGGTAAACTCAATATTTACCCTTGTGCTAAAGGATATTTTATTATCATTTTCCATAATATCGAGGATAGGGAAGAAATCAGATACCAAGCTTGGAGATTGAATCATCACCCCTTGCTAGTGATATCTTGTTCTCCCAATTTCAATCCCCACAAGGAACCCATGCATATTAAACCCATCTAGGTTCATCTACCCAATATTCCACTTTAATTTTGGATTGAATCCACCCTGAAGGCTATTGCCAGTTCTTTAAGAGATTTTCTATGTATGCATCTAGATACTGATCAAATCTCTCTCACTACCTTTGCTAATATTTTAGTAAGTATTGATAATTCCCAAAATCTTCCCAAAAAAATCATCTTGAAGGTTGGATATCACACCTGGTCTCAAGCCATTGACTATGAAGGCCTACCATTTTGTTGCATAGCCATTTTTCCACTGGTCATTTGACAAGGAACTACAGCATCCTTAGGAAAAAGGACTCCTCTTGGTGGAAAGACTTCATCCCCAAAAATATCTTAACGTTGACTGCAGACGAAGAATGGGACTTTGAAAATGAAGATTCTGCCTCTTTGTCTAAAGATCATGCTTCCTCTACTTCAAATAAGGAATCCAAAGATGTAGTTCATTTTGAAGATGAATTTCTAATTGAACTTATCTCCCCAAGGAAGATTGGGCCAACCCTAGTTTCCTCCTTGAAAGATATCTAAACATCTATAGTTCTTAGGGCAAACTCTCCTCTAGGAATATCAGTAGAAGACAAACGTCAACCTTGTGCCCTAGATACATATGCCTCCTTAGGAATTTAACCTAAAAACAAGGAGGGCTAGTTAGTCATTCAAAAAAACAAGAAAGGTAAAAAAGCTAATGTTTAGATTTCTTGTATGTTCCTTTGTTCAGGTGGACCCTGTGAAAAGGGGTCAAGCCCCCTAGATAAGTTTGGTAGAAACTTCTTGAAAGTTTCTTGGTTTGTACTTCATCCTTGTTTTTTAAATTTTTGATGACATTTCCTATTGGGTGTGGAACTTGTTGCCTTTTTTGTTGCCACTGGTTGAGGCATCCCGTGTGAGCTTTATCGCTTGATCTTTTGCTTTCTCCATTGTACATAGTTGCAGGGCCTTTCAAACCTTGTATTTTTAGCCTATAAAATAAAAAAATGTGTTGGATTATTTGAATAATCTAAATTCAAAACTAAATATTTTTTCAAATATATTACTAATACTAATATCTTGCATGATATTATATAACAATTTCATAAATAAAAATTTGGGTTTTAATTAATAAATATGGGTATATCAATATATTAAATACTTCAATTTTAAACTTCATTATGAAGGAACATTCCTTTTGCTGAACTAGGTTTTAATAAAGTCATGTCAGATAGTTTATTTTATACATCATTTGTGTATATGAGATATCTAAATGACTTAGTACTCTTTCAAGATACGGTAGTTGGAGTAGTTCAAGATAGCTATATATAATTTTTTATTAAATATGTTAGAGTTTGGATAAAATTATAGTATTATGAAGTGATGCAAGGGAAACAACTTTTTCAAGGAGTAGATAAATGATTGAAAGTATGTTCTTCATTTTGTTTGATTAGAGTAAGTCTCCATATTTGGTTATATATTTATTTTTAAATTTAAATTTAAATTTTATATTTTTTTATTTAGATTTATGATGGTTATGATGAGGAGGAATGTGGAGTCATATTATAAATGTTAAAATACTTTTTCTTATTATGTTTGAATCGATAACTTTAAATATCTTTATTAAAATTTTAGCAAAATAATTGTGTATAAATTATTTGTAATAGAGATTTTTTTTATTATGTAAGATTACATCTCCAATAATTTGTTTGAATTTACATGCTAAAAGTTGACATATTTTACCTATACATCCTAATTGTTGAATTACATATTTTTTACTATTTGGAAATATCATGATAGAAAATAGAATATAGAAGTGACTATCTTTTTTTTAGTATTTTCATGGTTATTAATATATAACGAACATGTTGAGTAAGTTAATTCTAAATAATCATGACTATTGTAGTGTTTTTATTATGTCACAACACTAAAAACATTAATTGAATAACGATATAATTGGATTGAAAATCTTAATTAGATGATAAAGATCTAATTTAAAATTTATTAAAAAAATATTGGCATAATATTAATTCTTGAACTCCATGATATGAATTTATATTATTTATAAATATTTTTATTCTTCCTTTTTAGTGAATATTTTGATCTTTTTAAAAACAATTTTGTTAGTGAAATTTTAAAAAGAAAAGGCCAAAATATTTTTAATATTTTCCTATATTAATATAAAACTCATATTTAGGTGACTTTTTAATATGTATATTACAATCTAGATGATAAAAACAAAACCATAAAGTAATTATCTTCTTGATTGATAATTGTTTTTCTTTTTCAAACCATAAATTGTTTTTCTTGATTGATAAATTTTTCAGTTTGAAGGGAAAAAAACTTTTGTAATTATTTTTCCTCCAAATAAATTCTATCATACAATGACTATTCTCGATAAACTTCATAGAAATAATTTGATCCTTGCTAATATCAAATCTTAGTATCGAGGTATATCTTAAATATTTTGTTGTTTACACTGAAAAAAATTAAAACCATTAATATCTATTAGTTAAGAAAGTATTTCATGTGGATTCCAAACTTCTAGAGGCCATAGATTTTGATACGTAACTCCATTTGAGCTCTCATTTGTATCAAAATGACCATCTCAAAAAATTTAATGAAAAGATTGATCCATATAAAATTGTGAAGAAAATCAATGATAATACTTATGCAGTGAGTTTACCACATAATTTTGATATCTTTTCAGTACTTAATGCTTTAAATTTATATCATTTCCATGGAGAATATGGTGAAATGAAAGAAGACAAAGAAGTAGATTAGTAATAACATGTACCAAAGAAGAAGAAAGAAAATATAGTTCAAGATCTTGGATAAGAAGATAGTGAACACAAAGCAATGAAGTAATATAAAGTATTTGGAATAGTGGAAAGGATTACAATAGACATATAATACTTGGATTTCATAATGGGAGCTGAATATTATTGACATAAATAAATATCAATAGTAAATTAGAGAAATTCGTATAAGTTGAGTTCTTTTCAACTAGAGGTAAATGATGTAGAGCCCAAACTAAGGTCATAACTTTTGATTCATAAGTCTTTTTGAGATCTCGTTTATGCCAAAATGATCATCTCAAAAAAAGAAATGAAGCCATAACCCATCATATTTGTTTAAAGATGTTTTAAAAAGTTTCTAGAGGCCATACATGACCATCCAAGGGTCAAAAACTAAATTTTAATATTTTTAAGGTTTTTTATTTTAAAAATTAACATATTTTAGTAACCAGACATGAATTTCAGTTCAAATTTATTCGTTAGGTTAATTTTAGTATTTTGGAGATATGTGGATATTATTAGAGTTGTTTAAGCTTGCATGCAAAACATAATAAAAATAACAGTTGTTAAAAATAGTAGGCCAAGTTTGTTTGTTTTTTTAGATTTTTAAATTTTACATGTCTAATCCAATTCTGAATTAAGATTTATATTTATGATATTGTATGTAATTATTTTATTCATTGAATATGAATCAAAATAGATTATTGTTTCTAAAATTTTGTGTATAATACCTATTGATTATTTTTCCTTTGATAATATTTGGATTCATTATAATTATTAGTAGAACTATTTTAAAAATAAATCTACCATAAAATTAGAAGAAATAATTATTCTGTATGGTAAACTAGTGCTCTTAAAATTTTATTACATAATCAATGTGCATATAAGTATTGTGATCAACATCTATAAATGGAAACAAATTGTTTTTTAATCTAAAGTATGAGATCTAAGAAATAGATCACAAGGAAATTTAAATATACTAAGTGTAAGGGTAATAAAATGAGACATGGAATTTCAATGTAGTAAGGGTAAGACTAATAAAATGAGACATGGAATTTGATGAGATGAGTATAGGCCCTAGAATGGTTTGCATAATTGAAGGGTTACATTGGCCTTTAAGTGGATGCTCTTTGAAAATTTATTTAGATATATTTCTACAAGGTCACCCTAAAACAAAGATTTTAATGGAAAAATTGTATGCTATCAATAAAACTTTTACAATGTTTTTTGGTTAAAATTTTGGTTCATCATTTTTAATATTTCACATCTTTAGGTCTCTACGATGAGACTGATGAGAATAATATTACACTCATTAATGGTGCAATACAGTGATTACAAATTTTGTTTATTGAAATACCATTATAAAGATTTGATTTCTTCACTTGAACATCTCTAATATTATTTTTGGGGTTTTCAATAAACATCTCTCTAATCGTGCCTCTTTACACCCCATACTCAGAAAGATAACAATTTTATATGAAACTATGACATCTAGTGATCAACCAATCAGTTTTAACTATTTTAACTTTTACTTTTGAGCATAGATGCATGCTTTTCATTCCAAAAAAATTCATGTTCATAGCTATCATTTTATAATCGTCTTCATACATTATCACTTATAAATAATATAATATAAATATTAGACCACAATTCCTGACTAACATGTGATAATGTCCAACATTATGGCTTATGGCATCACAAATATGATTATTATTTGGGCACAAATGCTTTCATCACAAACACTTGGATGGAATAGCATGCCCTTCTCTATCCCTGTTGTGATTTTTTGTATCTTGTTAGTGTTAACATTGTATTAATTATAACAATATCAAAAGAAGATGCCTCTACAAGGTTATATCCTCATGACTCACAAAAATCAAGAATTATTTAAATCAACACTTGATAAATATTTTCAAGAATCAAAGAATAGTATATCTTATACGTCTAGTGGCATGGGAAACAACAATATATTGACCATAATTTACATAGCTCTAAGTGAATATAAAATATATAGACTTGAGGGGAAATAAAATTAGTTTTTTGACAAATCTATTGTATGATGAGGAGTGCAAGATAATGAAGATAATTTCATAATAACTAGGATGAACAGGGAAGATAAGAAGGTTTATGAAAAATTGATATAATTTATAAAGGAAAAGTATATGAGCGCAAGGAGGAAAGAACTGATTTATCTCAGGAAACAAAACTCTAAAGGCTTTTGGATAGAATTGTAACAAAATAGAGAACAATATTAAAAACATCCAAATGTTAGAATATTCAAAAGTACCTTATGAATGAGACCAGGGTAAGGCTATCCCTCCATAATCAAACACAAATATTGAACTCTTTTCTATATGGGACATTAAAGAAGTTATAAAAAGGCTAGCATGGAGTAATAGAAAAGGCATAGATGGATTGAAATAAAAATTTATAAAATGGGTTTTGAAATTTCTCACAGTACACATCAAAAATCATATTCAACGGTGTCATTCAGAAAGATTTCTTGATAGAGTAGACAACCAATGCTATTATTCCTCTTTATTAAAGTAGGGATATCAATAATATGTGAAACCATTATACTCTTATGATTGAATCCTCTTGTTAGAAAACTATTTGGGAATATAATAGAGAACAAAACTAGAAATTGGGTAGAAAAAGAGGGGAAGGACACGCAAGTTTCAAACCAAAGCACTCCATAATTGACCACAACATTAACACTAAGGAACCTAGTTAAAAAACTATGGGATAAACACAGAGAAGAAGTTTTTTGTTGATTCATTGACTTAAAGAAACCATTTGACATCGCATAAGCAAACTCTAGAGTAAGATGGAGGAACTTGGAGTTTTGGATGAGTATATAGTGATAGTATACATTTTTTATGATTAAATTTGAGTGAAAATCATAATACATAAGGAAATGTTAGAATTTTTCAAAGTGAAATTGATGTCAAACAAGTTTATCTGCTATCCCCTAAATTTTTTGAGATATACATAGATAACCTAGAGGAGTGGATAAAAAAAGGTGGTGCAAACGGTGTTCACTTAGCCAACGATGTGGTAGAACTACTCCTATATGTGGATGATCTTATATTAATTTAAAAAACAACAAATTTTGAGAGAAAATTTTAGGGCCTTAAGATTTTTGTTAAGAGGTTGAGATGTAAGTGAATACTAACAAAAAAAAAACACAAAGGCAAATAAACTTTTTTCTGAAGCAAGCCTTGAAGACCCTTTACTCATAGATTTTTGGGCATTTAGTGGTAGTCTCCTACAAAAAGATAAGGTATTAGTTGAATGAATAAGACATTTGATTGAAATTTTTAAGTACAATAACACAAAGGTCTCATCTAATGTAAAAGGTGTTGTTAAAAGAAGAAAATGTTCAAAAACCATGAGTCACGTGCAAAACAATTCTTAGACATGACCCAAATAAAATTTTATAAAAAAATTATTAAAAAAATTAATGGTTAATTGATAATTAACCAAAGTTCATTTGAGATGTACAAGCCTTTCGATGTTAAAATCAACTAAGCCCATATCACATGTTGTAGGGTACATTTTAAATTTGCTAGGAATTTTGATTTTTTCATCATATACATTGTAATTTACATACTAAAGATATTATGCAAGAATTTATGGTGACTTCCCCACCAAAAACATTAAAATAATTAATCCAATTTTTTTTGGTTAAAGTCCTAATGGATAATTTTTTTCTAAACAATGTTTAGATAGAACATGTAATAGTTGTGGTGGTTTGTCAAAATTTCCTAGTTGTATACATGAAAAGATTTCACATGATTTTGGAAATCAATTAGTTGATTATAAGAAGTAAAAATATGTAAATTATGGGTTAAAATATGGAAAAGAGTCATCAAGATATGAGTTGGTTATGACCAAAGTTTCTGTATCTAATTTCATGTTTTAATTCAAAAAGAGTATTATCTTCCAATATGCAAGACACACACACAAAACAAAATGGTTAGATAATAAATTCAAGCTTCCCAATTGGCATCATTGTTTTGATTTTGGTCTTTTTTGAAAATTACATGCTAAAACCAAATAATAAGACTCAATCCCAATACTATAATTCAATTCAAGTTGGAATTTCCATGCATATTACATTCAGACATGCACCTAATAACACAGACAACAACAAAAATATTTTGAATGAGTACTACTTTGATAAGTGATGACATATTGCCTTCACCATAATTTTTCCAAGGTTTTTTTGAGATATTTTATAGAAATATGAATTCAAGAGAAATCATATTTGATACACACTACATTTGGTCAGACAATTGTGCAAGACAGTTTAAGAATTCTCAAATATTTTACTGGTTAAGTAGAATGCATAAGAATAATGGGGTTCAACACTTTTGGAGATTTTACGAGGCTAAGAATGGAAAAGGAGAACATGATGGTGCAGGTGCATGTGTGAAAAGAGCCATTAAAAAGAGTGGAGAAATCACAAGGATGGTGCTAATCTTATTAATGCTATAAGTATTGTGACTTTGTGTAATAAATTTTTTTGTCATGGATTAGATAAATATTCTTATGTGTGAATATTCTTTTAGTTAATAGAGGAAAAAGACAAGGCAATGTATGAATATTGAAGTATAGTACATAGATCAGGGATTTTCCACTCCATTCAAAACTCAAATTCTAGTTCATGGACTATTTATACTAGGGATATAGAATGAATTTGTTCATGTTATATTTAATTTAATTGAAATGAATGTGAGTAAAAATAATATGTTGATGAATGGTATTATAGACCCATAATACCTCTATAGATTATCCATTCACTCCAATAATTGGCGGATCATGAAATGACATCATCGATTGATTTTGACCACATCTCAGATCTTGTGTAATCAGGTACAATTTATATCTAATTTAAGTACATCCTTAGCTATATTATTTATATCTTTTTTATTTTTATATGTAATTATAAATTGATTATACTTTAAATATAAAACATGTTTGTATTGTTATTGCACCTAAATATAATGATGAGAGAATAAACTACTACTTGTGTCATTGTGTAGAGGTAAAAAAATCTAACCATAAATGTCATGGATGGAGAAGACCTAGTTTATCCCACTAGATCTATAGTGGTTAAAGGATTTTGGTTTTATAAGTACTATCATAAAAAATAATAAAAATGTTATTTGAGGACTTTAAAACACATAGGGTGGTGCTTCATTATTCCAACTAGTTATTGCTACAAATATTTAATTGATCAAATATCATGGAAAGCCTATCAAAAAAATTTGTGAAAAATTCATGAATCTGAGCATGAAGTGATTCTTAAAACACTTTAAATAAATATAATCTTAAAGTTACATTGGATCATCTTGTTAAACTTAGTACGAACAATTCATCTTGCATTTCAAATTAATATAGTTAACTTATTTGATTTACTGTATTTTAATTTTGAATTATTTTATCATTAAGTGTTTATTTTTGTTTTAAATTTTTACAAACAATTTTAATGTAGGAAAGTGGCATTAGATAAGATTCCACCTTCACATGGTTGGTGTCATGAGTAGAGAATATTATCTTGTTGAAATAAAGAGAAGTGAAAAAACAATACATTCCTCTTTGTGATCTAGTCATTACTCATTTGGCTCTTGTGCTCGCAAACTTCCACTTTTATTTATTCTTAGTTTTAAAATAAGTCAGAAAAATTATGTTTTAGTGATGCAAGACTCAATGATCTCATACCAAAGTATGATGTGGGGTCTTCAAATCTCAACAATTACATCATGTAAATTTAGATAAGAAGCTGATCTATAGGAGTAAGATTGGATAGAATCACTACCTTCTCCTTTACGAGATTTAGTTAGTCTTATATTCTTAAATCAAGGTCAAAAAAATCTCTAAACAACTATTAAAACTCTATTTTATTAGGTTGGTTCATGTATCCACCTTAAAATAATAGGTTACAACTAGGTCTTCCCTTAGATTTCAATGCTTCTTTGGGTTTTAGTCCTATAAGGACCATCATGATATTGCTTAGAACTATTAGGATCCTATTCAATGTGGAATAACTCACTTTTAAAGCATTTGAGTCTCTTTCTATATCCAACTTGAGTTTTGTCTCGACTAGGCTTATTATGCTTGCTAGTCTCTTGTTAGGTTTTCAAAGGGTGGATTTCAAAATATGCACTCTCCTTGATTTTATGACTGTCATATGACTTATTTTACATAAATCAAGGCACTTTTAAGGATATCCATCTTCATCAGGATTGAATGGGCATCTAATGTTGTCATAGGGATATAAGGACTAAAATGAGTTCTTGAGAATTTTGTCAAACTCAAACTTGGATAAAAATTCCAAATGGTTTATAAAGGTTTATATACATCTTATGATGCTAATATAACAATATCATAACTCTATTTATATTCCAAGATCATGAAAATATAAAAATTGCACTGTCTAGGCTTTTAATTAGGTCTATTAACAACCTTGACACACATAGTCCCCTCCATATTGCATTGAAAAAACACTCAAAAACTCAAAAATACGTTATATGGAATAGAAACATACACAAAAGTCAAATTTTAGTAATTTTCACTAGAGGAATCTCAAGATATTCAAGTTTTTGTGAAAACACCTTACGTAAAGACTAGTACAGGCTAAGAGCAATAAAAATTCATAGCTTTAAAAAATCAAGGTTTCCTTACTTCATTCCAAAGCAAAAATTTATATTTTTCCATGCTAAAACATTTTTTTTTAGACACCTAAGTTTGATTATGTACAAATTTGCCTAAACTATAAGGTTTGGTTAAAATTGGGCTTGAAAATACCCTACTACAGCTATATATTCATGAAAAACAACTAATTCATGCACAAAAAAATTGTGGTAATTATTCAAGGAATAAAATATACATCTAATAAAACTTAACATGTGATTTCAACCCTTAACCATTCATGAAATTATGCTTGAGACATAGAATTGCAAGTTTTTCTCTGTCATTCTAAAATTTACCAATGCGAGATCAAGAAGTAACCACAACCACACAAATGAAATAGAATTTAAAACATGGAAAATACCCTGAAAGTGTTTAAAATCAGGATTATTTATTCATAATTACTTACAAACATTCATTCCTGGCCTTGAAGAGCCTTGCATTCCACTTCTTCTTCACCTATGCTTCTCCATCTCTCACCTGATTTTGTCCTCTCTCTATTTTTTTCATATAGATTATTCGAGATCTATCTTTACCAAATGATTTGTTTTCTTATCAAATATACCAATGTTTTCTCAAAAAACTTGTATACTTATCAAACACGTTAAATTTATCCTCTTTCCAACATTGCATATATTTTATCATGGCTAATAAGTGGTTGAGTATTGAGATATTGTTTACATAATAATTATAGTAATTAATTAGACCTTGAAGATATATTGCACATGAATTTAAGACCCTTACAACTTTAAAATCCTCTTAAACTATTTTCTAAGACAAATTCGATAATTTGAATTTCCCTTTTTGGGGGGAAAAAACATGAAATATGGCCTACAAGTGGCTTCTTCATGACTTGAATTAACTCCTAAAACTCTTTAATGACCAACACCATCATCATCATGATATTATGAACCTGCATCATTTATCCCTTGGTCTAGGATTTCATACTTGAGATTCTTCACTTACAGGTGCCCTCAAACATGAAATTTGTTTCCTCTCTGTGAAAATTATTTCCTCTATGTGATCTAGTCATTACTCATATAAAAACATGGAACTTAGTAGGATCATGGAACTTTGTCTTAGAATTGAAGCATCACATTTCTTACATTTCCTTTGCTTAAAAAATTATTTCATACTCTTCCAAAGCCTTATAAAAATTCTTGGATCCTACTTGATGTCCAAGAATTATTGAAACAAATGAACTTAATTGTGACAATCATCTTTCTTCTTTCATCATGCCTTAAACCTTGCTTGAGGCCTTAAATTATGTTCTTTTACCCTACAGACTTCCAACTATCATAGACATGCTCTATTCCTACTCATAACCTTATATACTTGCTTAGAGACCCTTGGTAACATTCCTACAGGCCTATAAAAACTCTCCAAAACTATTTTCTCATGCCCATGTTTGATTGACCTAAAAAATTTATCGACATGGTATTTTTAGATGCAAGGAGAAGTAAATAGTTTAAGAAACCATTATGAAACTGGGTCATGGTCCTGTGAGAGAGATTTTCCTATGTTGGAAGATGAAGGAATCTAGGAAGAGCTTGGGAGGAGGAGTTATAAATCTCTAAATACCTTCATGTTTCCCGTTTTAAAGTTTCACCTTTTTTATGCATCTGGTCAACTATAAATTAAGTCTTGGGCCCTGATTGAGATTGAATAATGACTATTCTAGCCTTAAAACACTCATTCAAACATGTATGCAAAGGCAGTTCATTTATTAGGCTAATGATCTGGAAGATATGCCCCTGAAGATAAGCTTTTGGTCATTTAAGAGACATTTGGATGTGAGAGAAAACTCGTTGTTATGTCTTATTCATGTCAATTGGGAGAAAATCCTCTGGGGGTTGCTTACAAGACTAATTCTTACAAGTGTAGGAGTTGATGGTTCATATCTATTCCTTACATTTATCCTACATTGCATGACTAAAGTTCACTCAATTTTCTCACTTTTAAAAGACAAGACTCTCTTAAGGGAGGCATCTAGTTAAGTGCAACTTTCAATCCTATGACCTGACCAAGACTAGATAATAATCATTTTAGCCTTAAAATGTACATCTAAATGTGTTTGCATAGACAATTCATCAATTGGGATAAGGATCCAAAAGATATGATCCCTCATTGAACAAGTTTTGGTCCTTTATGAGACATTTGGCTACAAGATTAAACTCATTATCATGTCTTTCCCATATAGAGTGAGAGAGAATCCTCTAGGGGTTGCTTAGAGGAGCTATCTATGCAATTTTAGGATATGAAAGTTTGAATCTATTCCTCATGGTTCTCCTACAACATGTGACTAAAATTTGCTCAATTTTCTCACTTTAGGATGATAAAATTCTCTTAAGGGACGTGTCCAGTTAAGTGCATCTTTTGGTCCCAGGGCCTGACCAACATTGGATAACAACCATTATAACCCTTAAATACCCATTTGGTCATGTATTAATAGATTTTTTATTTATTGTACTAATGATCTAGAAGATATTCCCCCCACTAACCATCTTTTTGTCCTTTAAGAGACATTTGGCTATAAGAGAAGACTCATTGTCATGTCTCACACATGTCGAGTGAGAGAATCCTCTAAGGATTGCTTAGAGGACTCATACATGAAAGTGTAGGAACTAATGGTTCATCTCTAAACCTCACAGTTCTATTTCAATGTGTGACCAAAGTATTCTTAGTTTTCTCACTTTGGGATGATAAGATTCTCTTAAGGGATGCATCCAGTCAGCTATAACTTTCAGTCCTGGTGCCTAAATAAGACTAAATAATGAATGTTATATCCTTAAAATGTCCATATAGATGTGTCCAAAAGGATGTTTTATTTATTGGGATAATGAGATAGAAGATATTCCCCCACTGACTAACTTTTTGTCCTTTAAGAGACATTTGTCTACGAGAGAAAATTCATTTTCATGTCTTTCTTATGTCTAGTGAGAGATAATCCTCTGGGGATTGCTTAGAAGACTCATTTGTGCTAGTGTAGACATTGATGGTTTGTCTCTAATTTTCATAGTTATATAATACATGACCTAAGTTTTCTCAAAATTTTCACTTTGGGATGATAAGATTCTCTTAAGGGAAGATTTTGATCAAGTGCAACTTTTAATCTTGGAGCTCAACCAAGACTGGATAATGACTGTTATTGCCTTAAAATATCCATCTAGACATGTTTGTGAATATGGTTTGTTGATTGGCATAATGATATAAAATATATGCCCCTCACTAACCAACTTTTTGTCCTTTAAGAGACATTTAACTTTGAGATAAAAATCATTATCGTGTCTCACCCATATTGAGTGAGAGAGAATCCTTTGGGGGTTATTTAAAGGACTCATCCATGCAAGCGTAGGAGTTGAAGGTTCATATCCATCCCTCATATTCATCCTTAAATGTGTAATCAAATTTCACTCAATTTTATTAGTTTAGAATGATAAGATTCTCTTAAGGGATGTGTCCAGTCAAGTGCAACTTTTGATACTAGGGCCCGATTGAGACCGAATTCCCATCTAGATGTGTTTGCATAGATGGTTCACTAATTTAGATAATGAGGCCCAATATATACCTACACTGACTAAATTTTGTTCTTTTAATATGTATTTAGCTATGAGAGAAAACTCATTGTCATGTCTCACCTATGTCATGTGAGAGAGAATACTCTTGGGGTTGATTAGAGGACTCATCCATGAAAGTTTAGGAGATGATGATTTGTCTCTATACATCATGGTTATCCTATAATACATGACCTAATTTTTCTTAGTTTTCTTAGTTTGTGATGATAAGATTCTCTTAAGGGACACATCTAATCAAGGGTAATATTTGATCCTAGGGCCTGATCAAGACTGTATAACAATTGTTCTAGCCTTAAAATGACCAAATAGATGTGTCCACATAGATGGTTCATCTATTGGGTTAATGATGCCCAAAATATGCCCCACACTAACCAACTTTTATTCTTTTAAGGACATTTGGCTGTGAGAGAAAACCCATTGTTATGTCTCACTTGTGTTGAGTGAGAGACAATCCTCCAGGGGTTGCTTATAGGACTTGTCCATGAAAGTGTAGGAGATGATGGATCATATCTATCCCTTATGGTTATCTTGTAATACACAACCTAATTTTTCCTAGTTTTCTCATTTTGGGATGATAATATTCTCTTAATGGAGGCATCTAACAAACTATAACTTCTAGTCTTAGGGCCTGATCGAGACCAAATAATGATAGTTCTATCCTTAAAATTCCCATTTAGATGTGTTTCTAAATATGGATCATTGATTGGGTTAATGAGCTAGAATATATGCCCTTCACTGATAAGATTTTGGTCCTTTAAGAGATATTTTTAGTCTTCTTCACATTGTAAGGCTTTGAGCATATGTTTCTAAGATTTTTAAGCTTATTATTGAAGTTTGCATATCCATAAAGTCAAGAGTGAGGGTTTCAAGTAAGAAAAAAAATTGACATATGGGTTCTTAACATAGCTTCATGACATAACCTACAGGCTTGTAGTGTGGTCTGCACATGAAAATAGTGAAGGTGTTCAAGCATCCTTTAGTTATAATCAGGTTTTAGCAAGATGATTTAAGGTCTAGTAGGTAGAATACATAGGTTTTAAGCCCAAAATAAAGAATTACAAGTTTTGATAAGTCTATAGTGACATATAACAATTTTTTATTATTTTAAAAGGTATAGAAACTAGGTTTTATCCCCCTCAAATCATCTTCAAACCACAAGGTAAGGTTTCCAACAAGGGTTTCCATGGTCTCAAGTTCATCGCCACAATGTTTAAATAGTATGTATATCTTCAAGACAAGGATTCCAAGATGCTTAACATGGAGAGGACAATGTTATAATGACTACAAACAAGTTTCAATGCTTAGAATCATTTAAAAGTGAGAAGTTGAATTCATGATCATGAGTGCATAATTCATGTTACAACAATAACCAACTTATAATCTATTAGATAATTGAATAAACTATAAGAAAATACTATAATATCCATAATGACATCATGCTCATAAGAAATTGAACTTCCATTCTAATCACAATAAAATTAACTAGAAAAGGGTGCACATGTGCATTCAATTAACGTCATCTATATTTCAAATAAGAGGAAACAACATAAGGATTAAACTCATCCCTAAAATAATAAAATATCAGTAGCACAAGTAGGGTAACAATGAATTCATCATAGTGAATTTATAATGTGTATAAATGGTTTTAATATTTAATAGATGATTAAAATGAGAATGTCAAATAGTATATATGTGTATATGCAAAGTTCTATGTCATAATTACATAAACAATAGGACAAATATTGATAAAAAATGTAGACCATAACATGTACACATATAAAATGTTTCATATAGGCATACAATGGGGGTGATATCAACATACAAAATAGATAGTGCATACAACTAGACCCCTATCACAACAACTAGCTCTCCTGCTCTTCATTGCCTCCAAATAAATTATGCTTCCTTGCCATAGATGTAGAACTATGACTGATACATGACTCATTATAAAGAGAAACTCACCTCTCATCCTGTGCATCATTGACTGTTTCTCTTGCAACATAAAAAACCCATGGCATTTTCACAACATATAAATTATAAATTATAATGCATTAAAGTGACATATTGTAGATGATAGAGTTTCTATGAAAAAAAAGTTACAACAAGGTGATTATAGACTCACTGCATGCCACCTAAATGGTTGTCTTGGGCTATGAGAACATGAATATACCCATGATGGAGATTCCTATAGAGAATACATGTATCTTTAGATCTAGATGTGTGTACAAATATGAAGCTAGAAAACAATTTTACTAATTTTTTTACTACATGTGTTCTCACCAATCTCTCTCTCTAAAACATGAGTTGTTTCATAGATAGTGGATCTCATCCATCAAGAATGCCCATAAAATATCTCATCATATATAAAACCAATAAATGAAAAAGGTAAATTATGAAACAAATAAAAAAAAACCTAATTTAAGATAAACAAATAAAAATGAGTTAATTTCAAGCTGTGATAGAGAAGTATTATTTATGAGTTTGTTCAAGTAGTCATGGAACATAATATTTTTATATGGATCTATGAATAGTGTGTGAATCCAATGAGCATGATAAAAAATATATGACTATAATATATCTTAAAAGATAGTTTTTTGTTCAAGGGATAATAAATACATGAATACATAAAAGTTCATTGATGGATTAAATTCAATGAGATAAAATAGTGGTTGAGTCCACTAGATGGATACATTGGTCTATTAGATAAATAAAAAATTGGTAATTAGTTTAATATTTTGACTATCGTTATTATTGGCATCATAGAGCTATTGTGTTATTATCATTCTAGAAACATCACATGACCTAGCTCTAATTTATTTTAGCTTAGGACAAGAATGCAAGATAGTAATGTAAGTTGAGAATGAAACACTTCTTTAAAATGAAACACAAATATGGTACGTTTACATGAGAGTTTTTCAACTCTATCTAGGATATTATGATTTA
This sequence comes from Torreya grandis, assembly GCA_037957365.1. Classification (NCBI taxonomy): domain Eukaryota; kingdom Viridiplantae; phylum Streptophyta; class Pinopsida; order Cupressales; family Taxaceae; genus Torreya; species Torreya grandis. Next base: position 2,206,009 of record JARHVA010000503.1, on the reverse strand, counting down.
TGTAATTTAACATTAAATAGAAAATTTATGTAATTTATAAGTTTCTAAACTTGAAAGTAGGGTACACTAGTACTAATTGCAACCTCTATAATAGAATCTAGGCTTGTTGAGGGACCCAGAATATTGGAAATCATCTATATAAGAAAAAAATGAAAAGTTCAATCAAATATTAGCCAATTAAGTAAATACATACTAGAAAATAAACTTAATATTATTTTGCTAACATAAATAAACTAAAATTAAAATGTAACCTGTATATCAAATATAGGTGATGAAGTAGATAAGTTATGTACAATAGGCTAACATGTCCTGATAAGGGGGTGGTGAAGCAATTAAAAATATAATCAAGTTTGTCATGCTAGTTTCATAAGTTGCTAAAGCATCTACATACAACGTATGCTCTAGCATGATGTTCTCCTAATGTCCTAAAGTAACAAAATATTTCATACACTTAGGCATGTTGGTGTTCAGAGGTACTGAATAAATTGTATTGGTGTCTTGAGATGTTGAACCAACTCTAAGTAGCATAAATTGCTAGGTATTAGTGTGATACACAAATATAGGTCTAGTCTCCATAGATGTAACCTATGTATGCCATACTTGAAAATGAGGTCTAATACACTTCCTCCCACATGATGTGAAATTATGTATAGTAATTGTAGGAGGGACACTAGCACCAATATCACTAACACCAATGCCACTACTAGTAGGAGGGACACTAGCATGAATAACACTACTAGATGTCCTACTACCTGTAGCCTATGTAGAAGTCCTCGGTGTATGCATCCCATGGTCAATCATAGCCTATGTGAGGTTAGTAACTACCTCAAGGGTATCCATCTATGTGATGTGATGCAAACTTTTAGGGATACAAATATGTGTTATTGTCCTTCTATTTATCTGAAATTGGTTAGGGTGATTTTGGTCCCACTTGGCACCAAGTCTATCAAATGAGGACCCATCTTACATACTTTGGGAGGTCTTCATGTAGAAATGATTTGGGATTTTAGGTAGCATAAACTCATAATATTTTTTTTGTCAAAAAGTATAATGGAACCTCATTATTATTGCATGAAAGTTCATCAAACACCATCCATGATCTTTCCCAGAAGTTATATTTTATATCCACATTAAGACACTAATCAATACTAATATGTTTGCAACTCATTGGTTGTGGTTGGTTGAATTTAGGCTTAATAAACAAAGAACACACATCTTCTTTTGTTATTTTTTTGATGTAGAAAAAATAGTCCAACCTTATGGAGGCCATAAATTTTGACTTGTAACTCCATTTGAGCTCTTCCACATGCCAAAATGATTGTATCAAAAAAAAAATTTCTATCCTAAGTCATTATATCAGTATAAAAATGTTTTTGATATTTTTTGGATGCCATATATGATCATCTGGGGGCCTAAAATTATGTTTTATTGATTTTTTTGGGTTTATTGTCTGGTATTAGAGCAAGTTTGAATCTTGAAGGAGAGAAGAATGGTGAGAGGATGAAGAGGTATGGCATAGATGAACTAGAATACACAAAAATTACAAAGACAAGTTCAACAATTAATAGATGTTATCACCAATAATGTAAGGAGACAAGGTGGTGATGAGAAAGACACAAATCATGATGAAGAAATTCAATAAGAAGAAGAACAGTAAGAGCAACCACCATCGGTGGAAGAGAGGATGATTTAGGCTTTAAAAGGAAGAAATGAAGGAATCAAGAGTGATGTTTTAGATTATAGAGGTAGTTTAAAACTATAGGTGTTGATAGATTAGATGAATAGCATGGAGAAGTTACTCGAGTGAAAGACTTTGAGAGAAGACAAGAAGGTAAAGTTTGCATGTACAAAATTGAAAGGTCATGCAATGATTTGGTGGGATCACCTATAGAAAGAGACATAGAGAAAAGGTAAAGAGAAGATTAATTCATAGAAAAATATGGAGAAGAAGCTAAGGGAGAAATTTATTTTTGTGGATTATGCACAAACCCTAAATAAAAAACTTTAGAATTTAAGGCAAAAATATCACATTATACAAGAGTATACAGATAAATTTTACTATCTTTCCATATGAGTAGATCATGATGAAATAGAAGAGCAAATGAATTCAAGGTATGTAAATGGTTTAAATTTTTTTCTTCAAAATGAATTAAGCATTCATAGAATACCTAACATTGAGGAGGCTTATTAATTAGCTTTGAAGGTAGAATAAAAATAAAATAGACAAAATTTTAAAAGCACATCTATTGGTCCAAAAAGAGGTAGATCCCCGCTAATAAGGGGATAAGAAGGGTTTAATACCATCAGAGGTGGTTTTAATGCCAATAAAGGTGAATCATCATGTGGTGTAGAAAGACAAGATGATAATAGGTAAGGGTTTCAATACCAACAAAGAGGAAGAGGATTTTAGAGAGGATGAGGTTACGATGGTGCTAGAGGATGGTTTTCAAATCAACGTAGATCTTATATTTGTTATAGATGTGCAGAAGAAGGGTACAAAGCATTTGAGTGTCTAAACTATCAAGATCAAGAAATGAGGCAAGAATATCATCCAAGAGTAAATTTAGTTGAGGCTAAAATAGAAGAATAGAATACTAAAGTTGCACCATCTAATGTTGGAGAGAATCTCATGATGAGAAGAACCATGATCGTTCCAAGGAATGATCAAGTGTAGAATAAAGAAGGTGGTGATACATGGCTATGATCAGATATTTTTTGAATAAGATGTACTTCAAGTGGAAATGTATGCAAAGTAATTATAGATGGTGGTAGTTGTGAAAATATGGTTTCTAAAGCAATGATTGAAAAATTAAATCTGCAATGTGAAAAAAATCCTAACCCTTATTAGATTTCATGGTTTAAGAAAGGGAATGAGGTTACAATATATAAAAGGTGCTTAATCAATTTTTATATAAAATAAAATTCTAATGATGAAATATGGTGTGATGTTATTCAGATGGATGCATGTCATGTGTTATTTGGGAGATCGTGGCAATTTTATAGGAAAGTAGTTTATGATGGAGCAAAGAACACATATATTTTTTTGAAAGGTGGTACAAAGGTAGTTTTTTTACCTATTAAAGAGGAAGAGAAGACAAAAAATATGCTCTATAATAAATAATTTATCCAAGATATGAAGGTAATAGATTATTTTTATACTTTAGTAGCATAGAATGAAGAAACATAAATGGTACCAATACCAATAGAAGCAAGAAGAGTGTTGAAATAATATGTAGATGTTATGCCTGATGAGTTACCAGATGGTTTACCATCGAAGAGAGATATTCAACATCATATTGATTTGATTCTAGGATCAGCTCTACCCAATCAAGCAACTTATAGGATGAGTCCAACAGAACATGTAGAATTAAATAAACAAGTTACTGAATTACTAAGGAAGAAAGTGATAAGATAGAGTATGAGTCCATGTGCAACACCAACATTGCTAACTCCAAATAAAAATAGAAGATGGAGAATGTGTGTGGATAGTAGAGTAATTAATAAAATTACAATAAAGTATGGGTTTCCTATACCTAATTTAGATGATATGATGGATGTACTTGTAGGAGAAAAATATTTTACCAAGATTGATCTAAGGAGTTCCTATTATCAGATTTGAATTGGTGAAGGAGATGAGTCGAAAACTACATTCAAGACTAGGTATGGCTTATATGAGTTGATGGTGATGCCATTCAGGTTATCTAATGAACCTAACACATTTATGAGGGTGATGAATATAATTCTATGAGAATATATTGGTAATTTTGTAGTTGTTTGATGATATTTTGATATTCAATAAGACTAAATAAGAACACTTACAACATTTGAGAATGGTAATGGATTTATTAAGAAATGAGAAGTATGCAAATTTGAAGAAGTACAGGGTTATGCATAATAGTTTGGTATTTTTGGAATTTGTAGTTTTAGCAGATGGTGTGAAAATGGATGAGTAAAATATAAAGGAAATTGTTAAGTGGTCTATTCCAAAAAGCATTACAGAGGTAAGAAGTTTTCATGGTTTAGCAACTTTTTACAGAAAATTTATTAAAAAATTTGGTAATATTGTGGCACCAATAACATATTGCGTGAGAGAGAATGAATTTACATGGACTAGAGAAGCCACATAAAGTTTTGAAATTTTTAAGAAGAATATTATAAAAAGTACAATTTTAGCATTACCAAATTTTAACAAAGTGTTTGAGGTTGATTGTGATGTTTTGTTTGTGGGAATTGGTGTTGTGTTGAGTCAAGAAGGAAATCCAATAGCATATTTTAGTAAGAAATTCAATGAGGTAAGGGAAAATTATTTTACTTATGATGTTGAAATTTATGCAATTGTAAAATCATTAAGACATTGGAGGCATTAACTAGTGCCTAAGGAGTTTATACTATTTATAGATCATGAAGCTTTGAAGTATGTGAATACACAAAAGAAGTTGAATAGTAGGCATAAAAATTGGGTTTTTTTTTGTAGGGGTATACTTTTGTGTTGAAACATAAATCAGAAAAGCAAAATCAAGTAGCTGATACATTGAGCAAGAGGGTAGTGTTATTAACTACTATGGTTAGTGAAGTAGTTGGATTTAAAGCTATTAAATAATTATATGATATTGATCCATATTTTAAAAGGTAGTTTATTAGTGCATGAATCCATTAACAGGTGGGACAAATGTTATTCATGATGAGTATCTCATATGAGAAGGTTATCTCTTCAAAGGAAAATAATTATGCATTCTAGTTGGGTCTCTACGAGATAATATAATAAGAGCATTACATAATGGTGGTTTGGTTGGACATTTTGGTAAGATGAAGACAACAGATTTAGTGGAGAAAAAATATTTTTGGCCAAAGATGAAGAGAGATGTGACAAGGTATGTTTCATGGTGCATAATATGTCAGGTGGCTAAAGGACATGCAAAAAATATTGGACTTTACGTGCCATTACTAGTTCCAAGAGGGCCATGGACAGATTTGAGTATGGATTTTGTGTTGGGATTGCCAAACACACAAAGAGGTAATGATTCAATTTTTGTTGTAGATGTATTTTCTAAAATGGTTCATTTCATTACATGTAAGAAAACCAATGATGCAACTAGAGTTGCAGAATTATTTTTAATGGATATTGTGAGATTGCATGGTGTTCCAAAAACAATTATTTCAGATAGGGACACGAAATTTCTAAGTCATTTTTGGAGGACTTTGTGGAAGAAGATGGGTACTAAGCTACTATTCAGTAGTGCATATCACCCAAAAATAGATAGACAGACAAAATTTGTGAATAACAGCTTGGAAAATTTATTAAGATGCATAGTGGGAGAGAAGCCAAAGCAATGGGACTTGGCTTTACCAAAAGCTAAGTTTGCATTTAAAATTTTAGTGAATAGATTAACAATAAGGTCACGTTTTCAAATTGTTTATGGGAGAAATCCTATGGGTATTTTATATTTGGTACAATTACCAATTACAAATTGAATTAGTGATGATGTAGAAGTGTTTACAAAAAATATGCAACAGTTGCAAGGAGTAAGAAGAAAGTTATAAAAAAGTAATGATAAATATAAAGCAATAGCAGATGTTAGAATACGATCCAAGGTATTTGAAGGAGATTTGGTAATGTTTTAGATTGGGAAAGAGATATTTTCAAAAGGCACATACAACAAGTTGAAGTACAAGAAAATTAGACCATGCAAAATTGTGAAGAAAATCAATGATAATGCCTCGAAGGTAAGTTTACCACATAATTTTGATATATATTTAGTTTTTAATGTTTTATATTTATATGAATTATATGGAGAAGATGGTGAAGATGATGAATATGATGAATATGAAGAATTAAATTGGGAGAAGTGGTTCTAAAGAAGAAGAAGGAAAAAATAGTACAAATTTTGGATATGAAGAGAGTGAACACAAGGCAAGGGAACTATAATAGGTATTTGGTGTAGTGGGAAGGACTGTAGCAAGAATAAAACACTTGGATTATAGAATGGGAGCTGAATAAGATTGAAAATGAAAAATGGCAACAATACAATTAGGGCAACTCGTTGGAGCTAAATTGTTTTCAACCAGAGGAGAATGATGTAGAAAAAATAAGCCAACCTTTTAGAGGCCATAACTTTTGACTCGTAACTCTGTTTGAGCTCTTCCATGTGCCAAAATAATCGTATCAAAAAAAATTCTATTATCCAAGGTCATTTTATCAACCTAATAAACTTTTTAATATTTTTGGAGGCCGTATGTGATCCTCTGAGGGTCTAAAATTATGATTTAATGATTTTTTTGAGTTTATTATTTTTTGAATGTTTTCATATGATAGTTTATTAGAATAATATTGTTTAATGTTCTCATATGATTGTTATGATGTGACATTTATCACTTCATTTAAAATGGCCTCCAAAGAACTTATAAGTGAATTGTGTTCACTATAAGTTGAGGATTGATTTAAACCATTGATAATAATTTAGAATTATTCATGATTTGGATTATATTATTAAGATAATTTAGCTTCTTCTTCTGAGAAGTCAAACTTTTTAAGTATTTTATCATGGCTTTGCTCCACATTTTCCTCAAAAAATGTGTCCATTAATTTTTGTATCTAGATTTATAAAAATACAAGATTTTTAGACAATATAATAGAATTCAATGCAAATTTAATTTCAAAACCCTGTGCATAAAACATATATATTGAATCCTCAAAATTTAAATTTAATAATCAACATACCTTAGACCACAATAAAAATATGAAATTATGCTGGAGGGATGAAAACCAAAGCATACATTTCCTCCTTAAAATGCAAGCTCGCTCCTTCAAGGTAACAAAAAATGCAGATTTCAGCTAGGAGGAAGAGGTTGAAAATATCAAAAAAAAAAAAATGGTGTACGCCTTTTATAGGCCCATAAAGTGTGTGATCCATTTATGGGCCTCTAAAGGGAATGCAACCTTTTGGATTGGTGCCGTGCCTAATTCAAAAAAGGGTGTATACCCTTTACAAAAAAAAATACCTTTCCCCTTTGGTGTCACCTTTTTGGTCCCCCAACTTTGTGTATCCACCTTCTACTGATACAAAAATAGAGAAAATAGAGAATACAATTGAATTGAATGTCCCTTCATGGATTAAAAGGTTATGATAAGAATAATCAAGGAGGTAAGATTTGGTATTTTAGAGCAACTGATGGTCAAATTTGATTTTGATAGGGAAATAAACACCATAAGAAAGGTAAAGATGAAAACAATCATGGCAGAAGGGGAAAAGGTTGAGTTAGAGTAGAGAGAAGACATATTATCTATAACAAAAAGAAGTAAAACTAAAACATCTGACTTAGACTAGTACAATAAATATCCCTACAGTTTTTTGGTTGCCACAAGGGGAGTAATAAAATAAATGTTTAGAAGCTATGATCAAGATGTTTAGAAGTCTCAAGAGAGGAACACTATTTATCCCCAAAGGAAATCATTGACCCTGTACAGTATGAAACCAAGAAGTTGTATGACATAATAATGTTGATAAGTTTTACAAACACTAAGTCCAAGTCTAAATGTAATAACCCCATTAGTTTTTATCAGAATATAATAAATTTTTTTGATAAATTATTTACACATATTCAACATACAGATTTCATCACAAGAAATATAATTAGTGATCTTTAACTAACTACATTCATTTAGTTAACTAATATGTTTATAGCTAATCCACTTAGTTAAGGATCACCATGAATAAATATAGCAATCATGAATAAAATTGAACAATAATAAATATTGCATCTAATCATATATGAGATAGTATAATTTCAGTCACGATTGATACAATATTACAATCACTATTGTATAAGTATAGTCTATAAATGTTATATTTTTTAAGAATACATAATAATATCTCAAATGATAAAACATGATACAAAACTCTGTGGAGCACAGTCTCCATGACTCAAGTATTAATCTATAATCTCAAGTGTAGTCCCTAGTATAGTAATCCAACTAGGAGGTAGAGCATCATCTGAGTGATTTTCCACACCAACCACACACCATAGGTCCCCCGCACTATCTCCCAAACAAGGGGATGGCTCTTCCTTCATGGATGGGTAGATAATGATGGTGCGAGAATCTACAGTAACAAACCAAAACCCATGTATTAAATATATATAATACACAATGTGTACCATAAATAAATCTATTCTAATATGATATCGCATAAATATGAAAACTATATCAACTTATGAAATGCTGATGTTTAATCAAAACATTACTTTGGCCAAAGTTTTCAATAATAAATGATCTCAAAGATCAATCAAATTCATACACACCACTCAATTTGATTACACATCATCTTACATTAATGGTGATTATTAAGCTAGTGGAATATATCCACTACTTATTTAGGGTCATGGATGCGAGATTTGGTAAAAATATATGATAATATAAAAACAAATAGATTCATTTAATATGTTTCTTTTTAGGTAATAAAAATTATTCTAAGTGCAAAAAAATCACATACATTCATAAAGTCCATCAAATCAAATGGAATGAATCCATAATATCTAGTTTATTACAAATATTAAACATAATAAAAAAAAATCTCAACATACCATATGGGTATGTTCATATCAAAATTTCCAGTTACCCAAACCACAAAGTAGCTTCTAATGTTATTTCATCCCTAAAATAATCATTATAACACATTTATTTGTTCATATTCCACATATAAAACAAAATCCAGTCCAAACATAATAATATGCTTTGTATTTAAACTCTTAAATACATTATTTTAATTCTTTAATCAACATTAGGATATATGCAAGTACCCACTTTCACACTTGTTAACATAACACAACTATATATCTGTGTGTGTGTGTGTGTGTGGTATAAACATTTCTAGATTGAATAGACAGTCAATCCACATTTAACTTATACCATTTATATGTATATTTTTAGAATTCACAAGTACAAATTTAATACAATATAAATAATTCATTTTATATTGTATACTCTTAATATGACATCCACTGTCATTAGTCTTAAAGTATATTGTATACATTAAGTACACATCTAGCTAACAAACAAAGGCTTCATAACCTTTTTATAAACTAGATAAGTCCCATTGTGCTTGTTAATTAAAACACACATAATTTTGATAATTATACACAACCAATCATTCATCCACCAAATCTATTTAATCAAATCTATAAAATTCATTGATTTAAATTAACATTTAGATTAAATACATATGATGAAACACATACTCAATCGACTATGCCCAATTGGGGTCTGCTATTATCACAACACAAATTTGATCATCTAAACCTCTCAATGCACAACAACATAAAAAATCATACACAGTCATGTTACTAATTGTGCAAAATCACAATCAAATCAAAGTCTAATCCAATTATGTAATCATACTACACAGTCAAGCTAAATAATTGTGTATTTCAAATATTATAAATTCAAAAGAAATCATAACTCTTCCATATCCATATTTAACCTTTGAATATATATATTTTATATTGAGCTAAGTTCATAAAAAATAGTTTGTTCATTCATCTACCCACTTTGATGCCAATGTCTAAGGATTAATACAATGCCAAATTTAAATCCATGTAGCTAATCTAAAAATGCATGCAGCCAAGCACGAAGACAAATGAAAAAGTCCTAGAGTCTACATGATAGAGGGACCACATGAAACCAAAACTTCAAGAAAGATGAATGGAATTGTTAGAATATATTTCACATAAGACATTCATTTCCCTAGATTTCAAAGTATGGAATGACTTAATAAAATGGGGCTAAATCCCAATATTTAGTCGATCTTCCCAAACCTATACTAGATTGAAAGTTGAAGACATGAGATAGAAACACTAGAAATCATTTTCCCAAACTTAATTACATTAATGAACAAGAATAATCTGTTTATTAGTCATTCATTAAGTGATAGAAATGCACACCATTAAAAAAATTCTGAACTTTGTTTATTGATATATTCTTTATAAGAAGGCCAATAAAATTTAATATTGAATTAATTATATATCAGGTTTCATCATCTATAAATCATATAAAGAATGGTACATTATGAAATATAGATACCAAGTCTTTCACTGAAAGGCCTTCTTTAATCTCATATTGTCAATGAATGTAACTCTTAAACACATTAATAGTGATTGGTTCGATAGTGGATAGAGTTACTTCTAGCTTTCATAGACACATAAAGATGAATTAAGCACAACAACAATTACGAGATGAATTACAATGGTTTTACTATCAATGCTTATTGAATTATACTTGGAGAGCAAAAAAAAAGGTTGATTAGCATTTTGACTAATTAATGCAAGCTATTTGATCCAATGAATTAGAATGCACAAATATTTCCAGACATTTATTGAAGGGAACTACAATGTATAAATCAATTTTCAATGAAATAAATCATATAGAATTAATCTCATTCCTTTTATTATTTTTAGGATAAAGAAGTATTAATTTATGCCTTAAGTCAGATAATGATTAATCATTTGTAAACTAGTTTAGATCTCACAGTTAATTAGGAATAAAATGTTAACTCTTAAAAATATTCAAAACCAATACTCAGATTTAATATCAATATTTTAAATTCATTAAAATGAAATATGAATCATTTCTAAATATGTAATTCATTCAAATTCATTCTATAATCTATAGGTATATCATTTTAGAGTTGTTTGTTCACAAGAAAAGATAATCTTCTTACCAAACATTTAAAATAGCTAAACCTCTTTCCCCAACTAATTGTCATCTACTCTAACAACATATATTAATAATATTCATTGAAAACTTAACACGATAATTACAATCCAATTTAATCTATTTCATAACATTCATCTCTTTCGTTATCATTAAAATAATATCACTACCATTGCTTAACATTATCTGAGGACTATGTAATTATTATCAATTATTGATGACCCTCCACCTAAACCATGTTCTTAAGGAGGAGAACATTTGCCAAACAAATGTATGTGGGAATAGACCACCTTATTTTTAATTAAATTTATTATATAAAAAATTACATGAAACATTCAATTGGAATACGATACATGTGAAAGTTTTCTAGTTCATTTTGTTCTCATCTAATCAAATATTAATGTAAATAGAATTTGGAGATGGAATTTTGTTGTAATTAAGAGTTACTAAGGTTTAATTCTGATGTATGAATCATCACATTGGATGTAAACAACATGATGAGGGATGCGAGGGAGGCCCAGTGAGACCCTTGAGTCTTTTCTTGGTTTCATAGTTACATCTAGGTGCTTCTTCTTATTTTCATACTCATACAACAAAATCAAAATTTAATTTTTGGACTTAAAATCGACTACATACATTATTTTCTTGCTTATTTTATCTCACATAGGTTATGTAATCAAGTGAATTAATCATATCTTCACTCTTATCACATACAAAAGACCAAACCACTTACACCTAATCAAGCATGAAAACATTGACATAAGGCCTAACAGAGATTTCGTCACCTAATGGTCACCTTTACCACCTACCCTACTTAGATTTCATCACCAAGGGGAGAACCAACTTAGTTTACTAGCTAATTATAATCTCTAACAATTGATATATCTTAGCTAAGCAACCATACCCTTATCACTACAGTGTGTGAAGTGAGGGGGTAGGCCCTAATATCAAGCCATGTATTGATTTCCAACACAAATCCATTTGAGATCCTAAACACAACCTAAAACCAACCATAAAATTATTTTATAGTACCTACTCTACAAGCCAAGTTGAGTCACATAATTCTTTAAACTTAAGGCATAAGCCACAAAAGAGACTAAAAAAGAACCTTAGGATTTAACATGATTTAGTGTTTGTTTCATTTCCTTGAATTTTTCTTGTCTTCTCTTTGTTTGAGTTGTGAGATTGCTTGTCTATTCATCTTTGCCTTATTTAAATGGTTTTAACTATGAAAGAACTAAGAATCTAAGAAAATCAAGATCCACCTCCTATTCATCCATCTTCCTCTTATCCCTCATCCATCGAGTACATCTCAGATGCATAGATTTCTCCCCATCCTTATGGAAGTCCTATTATCCCTCAGATGGTTGCCTAAGGTGATTCATCAATTCCTAACGTTTATCAAAACATAGATTCTTGTTGGAGCTTGAAATGGGAGCCATAAAAGATGTGTATATATATATATATAATTGTTTTTAATATTAATATATTATGTAAAATTAAAAATATTTTTTATTCATAAATGATGAACTATTAAATATTTGTTAGGATAAATTAATTGAACTAAATATTTTTATTATGAATAATTAATTTCTATAATATTTTATTATTTAAAAAAAAATTAATGTAATATAATAAATTTTAAGAAATTTATTTCCTCATCTTAATGTTTTTGAATAATTTAATATATATAAAAACACACCACCATTTTAAATAGTATTATTAACAAAATCTTAAAATTTTATCTATACATTTCGCTAATTACTTGGAAATTGTGTGCCCCCTCACACTCAAGTTTTAAAAATTATGTCTTTATCAATGCATGAAATAAGATAACTATTTTTTTAAAAATCTATGACTTTTATTGTGTCATTGTTTTATATCATCACATATAATCCATACTCATGATGTAAAAATGTAGATAGATAAATAAAACTTAAATGATTCTTTTAAACATTTTTTTTTCCTTAATTTATATATATATATATATATATATATATATATATATATATGGTAGTATAAATATTTATATATATATATATATATATATATATATATATATATATATATATATATATATATATATATATATATATATATTAGTATAAATATTTATCACTTGATTTTCTATGTTCTATGTTTTATTTTTCTATAACTTATTGTACTCTATTAGACCCTTTATATATATATATATATATATATATATGTATAAAGGGTCTAATAGAGTACAATAAGTTATAGAAAAATAAAACATAGAACATAGAAAATCAAGTGATAAATATTTATACTACCATATATATATATATATATATATATATATATATATATATATATATATATATATATATATATATATATATATATATATATATATATATATATATATATATATATATATATATATATATATATATATATATATATATATATGGTAGTATAAATATTTATCACTTGATTTTCTATGTTCTATGTTTTATTTTTCTATAACTTATTGTACTCTATTAGACCGTTTTCAAGATATAGACATTTCGGGAAGTACAATGGATTGGGCAGTGCCTGAATTTTTTAGAAATCCTTCAATGATGAATAAAGCTGAAGAAGAAATTGATTCTGTAGTAGGACATTATCATATGGTAGAATAATTTGATTTGCCTCATCTTCACTATCTGCAATCAGTGGAAAAAGAAACATTAAGATTGTATCCACTTGGTCCTCTTCTACTTCCACAACAATCCATAAAAAATTGCACAATAATGGGCTATGAAATACCAAAGAATACTCATGTTGTTATAAATATTTAGGGT
>JARHVA010000503.1:2145000-2187500 GCA_037957365.1 Torreya grandis | reverse complement strand
CAATACATAACCAAATTTGCTCATTCCACTCGATAAGAGTTGTCACATAGAATGAAAAAATGCACTAAGTATGACATCATTAATTGAAAAGATGTATAAAATTGAAGTACAAGTTAAGGAAGCTAAAATGAATTATTTACATCCATTGGTGTCAATACAATGTAAATATTCAAATGATTTTTGAAACCCTAAAGCATAAACTACAACTAAAATTTCAAATATTTATCCTATAAAATCCTTAAACCTAGGGTACCCTTAAGAGGTTATCAACAACACATTTTCAAATCACAATTAAAAAAAGGGTTTATAACCTAGATCTATGCCCAATATAATAACCATTCATAAGCATTAAACCAAATATCCAATCATCACAACATGTAAAACATATTGTTTCATTTCATTAACAAGAAAGAGTAAAAATCACAAATATTTTACATCATCTTGAAAGGTAATCTTACATACATCATTAATTTAGAATGCTACCATGGGGAAAATCATGGTGAGTTTACTCTTTTGACAGAAGAGAAATGTACAATGCTCTTAAAGCTTGTTAATGGTTGTACAACTGTAACCACCTTAGCAAGAGAGATAAGACATATACACAAGAAGGATCCTAAAATTTGAAAGAGCCTAAGACCTAGAAAGAACAATCACCAACAAAAACCTTTGACAAGAGAACAAGCCCTCTTTGTGTAAAAATTTATCACCCCATTTTCTCTATAAATATGTTTTGAATTTTTAATATTGCAAACTCGCAATCAGATCTCAAAGTTCCACCAAGATACTTCAACTAGAAGATGAAAATCATTGAAACAATTGCCTATACATGTAATGATGAGATTTGAAATAAACCCTTAGATTTTGTTGGCTATAAATACATCGCAGCTAAGTTTGAGGGATAATATTACCCTAGGAATAAAACCAACTCTTTATCTTCATGTGTAACTGCTTGTCTATGCCTTTGACCACTCATTTGCATAGCTAAAAACTTATAGACAATTGTCTTTCCTATTATGAATGCCAGAGAACACTCATTGCCTTATGGTGATGGCATTGAAAACACTCTAGCTATATAGGATATATGGTTGTTTGAGAAATCTCCTTGGAATGGTCCACCTTAGCCTCACAAACCCTACAACATTCCTTCCATGGAGGTGTTTAAAATAAGCAAAATATTAGTAATGGCAAAACTTATCTAATTTTTTTACCTTTTTTGCTTTCTTCTAGTCAATGTGCCTTTTTCCATATTTTCTTTTTGCCTTTGAACCTTTTAGTGTTTCCAACAAATATTATGGATCTTACATGCATTATTTTTCAATTTTTAGCCTTATCAGTAACATTGGGTCCCATTTGCAATTTTGCACTTCTTTTGTATGGTGGGAAACTAAAGCTCAACAACATATTTACAATTTGAAAATTTGCAACTTTTAATTTTCATTTGTAGTTCCCCTACAGACCTGGGAACTTTAATCACAACTTGTAATTTGTAAAAATGCAAACTTCCAATTTACATTGAAAGTTATGCTTTAAAATAGGACCTCATGTCGATTTTATGTTAACTATCAAGTTTCAGAGATCTTATTGCACTTTACAATTTGCACATTTACAAAAGTGTAAAATTACATTTTTTTGTGAAATCTCTGAGAGATATCCATCTAAGTTAGCTTTTCTTCTTGGCTGAGTTGATAGGTGAGATTGAGAAGTTGGATTACATATTACAACTTGCATTTTTCAAAACTTGATTTTGCACATTACTTTTCCCACTGAGATCTCCACAAGCTTTGGATCTCAAGAAATAAATTACAAGTTTGCATTTTTTCAAATTTTATATCCTATTAAAAACTCCACCAAGCATTACTTTTGCATGTTCCTTCATCCTTTCTTGACTTAACACTTGACTCCACTCAAACCTGGTTTGAAAAGTAACCTATATAAGCTCTTATCAGAGGCCAATTCTTTTATTTAACCATCATTTGCTTTGGTTTCTATAAATTCCCCTAGTATTCTAATATCGACTTCCTAAAAACTATCCATTAATTAAAATGCGTAAAACATGTCCCAAAGAGTCATATGAAGAACCAACTGAGTACCATCCTTAATAAATGATGCATCATCATCAACATCAATGATTGTTGTGTACCAAAAATAATCACTTAACTTCCTAATTGTATTTATTTATTCCACTAATCTATGCTTGGAGAATGCGTCCCTTCCCCAAATTCCTATTGGCTCATGCAGCTAACTCCACTTTGGCACTACCATTTTTCAGATATGAACTTTTCATGGAACTAGAACTTATCAATGTTGAATTTTCTAGATGTATTTATAAATATGTGGTATGGGAGGTAATCTTTATAGTAATAAAGATGACATTCTTGCAATCAAAAAGGATGTTGACTGACCAAGATGTCAAATTATAAGACAACCCAGTGAAATTCACTATTATATCACTACAAGAGTCTTGATTTCCAGGAAATGTTGAACATATTTATGGTCCATCTGAGTAAACATGTGCCTCTTGCCTAAGACCAAGATTAACAAACTTGGGTTTTGAATTTATCAAATCTCCTTCGCAAAGTTTAATGGCTTTGTGAATCTCCTTAAGGTGCCCCCATTTAGGTTGCATGAAAATTCCATGTGGAGAGGCATACAACCACACTTGGCACTTCTATTTTTTCTTCACATCACTACTACACAACAAAACAACACATTGATTATGTTTCCCTCCATAACACTACCACTTGACCAACCATATAGTCAACAGTTTCTTCTGCATGATTTAGAAGTATATCTACATAATGTAATTAAGACAACTTTCTAAGTTATACTTTCACATTATTTCTCCACCATTCACTTGTTATCCTGATGTGCTATAGATTTAAAAAGTCCAACCATAATTTTTAATTTACATTATGGGAAAGTATGATTTGCATAGTATTTATTCAAAACTTTTTTCCCTCTAGGAATGAGAACTCGAGAGACAAAGTTCAAGTTTGAAATTATAAATTTCAAATTTGAAATTATAAATTTCAAGTTTGAAATTGTAAATTTCAAATTTAAATTTTTCTTAGAAGTTCCATCATGTTATTTCTTGTTGGGGCCCATTCTTTAATTTTTACATGCTACATTTTATTCCAACCTCCCACGTGGACTCATCCACTTATAGCATGCTTCAAAACATTATGTTTTGATTTGTGACCTTGATGAAATTTTCATATATTTATACCTCCATGTGGGCAACTTGAATCCTTTAATTTTTTGCAGGATCCAAAAATTCAAATGCAATTTTTAGTTTGTATTTTTGAGACTGACATTTAGCACATTGTATTCCCTACTGAGTTTTTTGTCGAGTTCTTCTTCACACTGACTATTGTGAGTATGGGAGACTCGCACACAATTTTCAAGTTAGCATTTTTGAAAATTGCATTTCTCATGAAAAAATATACCAACCCTTTAAGCTTATAAATTTCTCCATTAAATTTTTTGTGTAGGTGTGGGAGTTCCATATGCAATTTGCACATTGCATTTTTAAACTTGCATTTTCCACATTGTTTTTCCACTTCATACCTCCATGGATGGGCTTTAGACATTGTCATGTAGATTGTCATTTTTATTTGCAAAAGCAATTTGTTTTTGCCCTGTGGAGTGCTGCTAACTCCCCACATGGATGTTGCATATCCATTCAAGCCTTTTCCATGAACTGGTGGCTAATTTAATCCAGTACCTATTCATCTAAGCCAATGTAGTAGACATAGACAAGCTTGTGGAAATATCTATAAGAGCAACATATGTTACCACAAACCTAATTCCTGATTTGGATTTTATTGTATCAATGTTTGGTATGGTTCGGGGCTCAGCTTCCTCAACTGAACACACATTAACTTCGTCCAAACATTTATTTTCATGAGATTCAACCTTGATTTCCAAGATAGTAATATTAGGAGTAGGACAAAGAGAGGAATCCTTCACATCTGAAACTACATCATGAACCATATGCTCAATATCCACATCTAATTTCCCCTTAAATGTACACAAATTGGGCTTAATTTTATCTTCAATAAATGAAAGAAAAAAATATTCACATGTACCTTGAACATCAAAAATATTCTTATGAATATGGAAATAACCTAAAGAAGAAATTTCTCTAACATGTTGATCACAAACCATTTTCTATAAAACCAAGGATCTTGATTGTCTAGAACATGATCAATCCTACTACACAGGGTTTTCATATGGAAATAATGGGATTTTACTTAGGGTGGACATTTTTTGATAGGATTAAAAATTAGACATTGAAGCTTTAATATTTTGACAAGGGCATAGATTGCTTAGTGCAGTTTTAGGCACTAACACTAGATCTCACTTGAGGATGTACACCCACTATGGGTATGCAAAGAGAGCCAAAAAATAAGACCAGGTGTCAATCCATTGGGACATGGAGTCAACACTTCAGTAATTTATCACCAAACACTCATGGAAAATCAACAAAACAAGGTTAGATCAACAAAAAAATATCATGAGGATCTAAAAATGAAAACATGGTAAAAAAATGAAAGGAACTATACAAATAAGGGCCCAAATTAAAGGGGAAACAAAACAACAAAATGATAAAACTATACACTATACAATTATTTTACACAGTTATGTACTCAGTCAAGGAAGTGCTTCATATGTCTACCATTAACTAGCAACTACGGTATCTCATCATCCCTTAGTCTCTTTAACTTTTATAGTAGTGTGGAGGCCAAGATGAGGTTAATCAATCTCTACATATGCATAAAAAAAAATTTCATAGGATATAATGGGATGACAAGTTGAAATAAATCCTTTATACATAATTTCATATCTAGATAAGCCAAGCCAGTAATCTTGGTACTTATTTCGTAGTTGTAAATAAGATTGTTTCTCAGCTACTTTCAAATGAGTACCAATCAAGAGTGACTCATTATTAGTGTTTTAATTTGTGAACTCTAAATACAATTTGAAAAAAAACTAAAAATATTTATTGTTAGGGGCATATAAGACAACTCCAACTCCATTTCCAAGATTAGAGCAAGCCCCATTAGAAGATATTCTCCAAAAAACACCTTCGTTGTCATATCCAACATCAAGAAAAACAATTTATTCAAAAAAATCCACATTTATAATAAATTTAACCATATCAACATCCATTTACAACACCTTACTTATAGGACATTTTAGATCTTGAAGTACATGCAACATCTTTAGCTCTCTGAAGTTTGACTATCTTACCTTCCAAAGTAATGGTGGCATAAGACAAGTCCATTTGCACACTTACACCCATGATAATAGCCCATTTTCATGATGGAATCATCACCCACTTATGTGGGTAGTCCAAAAATACCATACCCATATTCAAATATTTAATTAGATGCATGACTAACTACACTACCAACCCTTTGACTTGTCCCACAACTGGTACCTCTCATGAATCCATGGTAAAACACTTGCCAAAGGTAGATGTTATTTTCACTACAAAATCATTAAGGAAACCTAGGGTCATCATATTTCAAGAGGCTTCAAACTCAAACATGCAATTGTGAATAATCAAGCCATTAATCAGCAAGGTTGTGTAAAATATATGCACATTTAGCTGACTTTCTACCAATGCAGTCCCCAAATAAACCTCTAGGGCTGGTTTAACAACCTCAACTAATTCTTCATCATCATCTAGGATTATTGGGGTGAATTCATCTCATTTGTAGAATAATTTTCACCAAATTCCAAATAATCAAATGCCCTCTTCCTATGTTCAGGTATTCATAATAACTCAAAAAGTGGCACAATGATTTTAAGTTGGCTCAACACCTAGGCCATATCAAACACACCATACTAAAGAAAGGGAGTATTAGGAGGAAGGGTGCTAACACATTTAGATAGGATAGAATCATTTATTTCCATAGGTGGAGTAGGCTAGGATTAATTTTCATGTTTAACAACAATCTTTAAGAGCAGATTATTTCTAATAGCATTCACACCCTTAAGGATACTAGACAACAAAGGTACTCTATTCTTAGCTAGAACATCTCTTTGTTTGAAAAATTGAGAAATAAGTGCTAATTTTGAATAATTTTGGACCACTATATTTTTTTTAACTTCCTTACTTGTATTTCCTACCCTTGGACTTGCAAGGGTAATCTCTTGAGGAGAAACACCTTGTTGCCTACTTCACAAACTATATTATTTCTCTTGGGAAATTGTTACATTAATTATCAATTGCCTTTACTAAACTAAAATAATTCCCCCATCATATTTCTTAAGCATCATGGAATGTAAGAGTTCAAAATCATGATTGGGTAATTCATATGCTTGTGTTATATTAACATCAGGGTAAGTGCATGGAGTTGGTGGACAATTTCATGGATATTTTAGGTAACATGATTACATTAATAAATAACACAATCATGATATTTAATTAACATGATTAAATTATTTAAATTATGTCTTTATAATTAATGAGCCATAAAATTATCACGTAAATGTCTAACATGATCACATTATTGTAAAAATAATAATGCATGCACATTAGTTTTGTTTTACACATTAAGCCAACATTTTGAATTCAAATTCAACTTAAGTGTACATCTTATATAATGCGTATAATATTCATGCATTTTATAATGTATTATACAATGTGTACGTATTATACAATGCGTATGCATTATTTTGTAATAAGACAAAAAAACATCTCTAGAAGCATGTGGGAAGTTGCACATGGAGGCATGTTTGGCCAGTAGCTTATTTTACTACTCAGCATAAGTTTACATTTATATTATTACATTTCTTTTATTAAAATATAAATTTATTTTAGTAAATATAATAAATTAGGTTTAATCAACATTTGATAGATTCAATTTTATAGATGCATGCCTTACAATATGGAAAATAGTTTTTCAAAATCCAATCTGCTCAGTATTTAGGCATTTTTAGGGTCTAGGTATTAAACCTAGGGATTCTAGTATATAAATTTTGTAATTTATATCCATTTTTAGTAAACATATAGTCATTTTTTAGGTTTGTGTGCTTTCCATATTGATTAATTGTATTTATAGGAGTCAGGTTTATCAAAATAAAATTTTGAAAACTACTCACTTGAACTTGATCTAAAGTGGTGTGATTGGGGTAATGTAGGTCATGTTGATGACCTGCACACATCAAATGATGGATTTGTGTTAATTTCACTTATTCATCATCCCTCCCTCATCCTTGATCAATTCTTACTCATTCCTAATTACCCCTAATCACTCTCTCATATTTCCTCATTGTCCCTAATCACTCCCTCATTGACCCTCACTATCTATAATCATCTCTAATCACTCCCTTATTGACCCTCACTATCCATAGTCATCTCTAATCAGTTCCTTATCATCCACAATAAATCCTCCATTGATCCTCACTATCCCTCATCGTCCCTAATCATTCCCTCCCTATATTTCTCATCCTTCATCATACTTAATTCCTTCCTCATCCCTATTAACTCCCTCCTCATCCCTCCTCATCTCTAATCACTTCCTCATTGACCTTCATTATCTTTCATCATCTCTAATCACTCAATCTTATCATCCCTAATCACTCCATCATAATCTAACACAACTATATACTCTATATATATATCTTTGATTCCAATCATATGTTGTTTAATATTTTATAATATAAATTAACTCTTTTCTAGGACTTGTGTTATCAATACCCATTTGTGATAGCCAATTTTATTATTGAATGAATTGGATGATCTTCCAAATTTATAGTCAATTAACATAAGTACTAGCACAAAATAGAGTTTAAATTTTAGTCCATATAATTATATTTTTTTTACATCTAACTAGATGAAAATTTATTTAGTTCCATATTTTGTAGTTTGGTTCAAAATATAAAAATTAAAGACAAATCTCTTGTATAATTTTCTAATTCTAAGAAGATTTGAATCAGATAAAAAATTATTTAGTGTTTTCCATTCCTATATGACTTGAATCTTGGTTAGGTTCACACATGCACTCCTTGTGTGCATAATGAGTCCCAAATATTTTATCTGTTGCATGAAAAATTAACATTTATCCATGTTATCATAAAAATATGTTTTTTCAAAATGTGATACATTAGTTCAGCATGATGTGGATGTTCATCCCATGTGGTCTAAAAATTAATATGCCACCAAAGTAGATTTTTAAAATGACATAGGTAAAGGGCCTGATGATGTCATTCAACATCTTGAAATGAATGAATTCATTACATGAGTTAGCCTAAAAGGCATAACCAACTAGTCAATCAATCCTTCTTTTATTTTTAAGACTGTATTCCAAATGTCTAGAGGATTAACATGAAGATGATGCTACCTGAACTTAAGATTAATTTTGGAAAAAGACTTATACACCATGGATATGGAAGAAAAATTCCTTAATATTTAAATGAGGATAATAGTTCTTTACTTTAATCTTTTTAAGATTTTATTAATTGATTCACAACTTTAGCACAAACATAATTAGGCTTCTACAAGGCAATGATTTGAGCATGATGTGTCCATTATCCATGATTTCATAGATCTACCACTTTAAATATTCACTGTTTACAAATGATATGTTTGATAAAAAGGTTTAAGGTAGAGGTTGTTAAGGGATCAAATCAATAGTATTGTTTAGTGTACAGTATGTAGGAACTTATTTAGGTGACTGAAAGATATCTTTGTATTCATCTAGTTTATGGTTCAATTATTTTGTCATTGTTACTATTGGATAACCCACACTATTATATGGTGACATAAGGATGTTATTACATTTAATTATTAACATTAAGAGTATAATTCTTACTATAAATGACAAGATTCTTGCACTTCTTGGCATTAATGATTGAAAGATTATGCACTAGATACAATATATGGTATTTTAGATCATGATAATCTATCACAAAATTTCAAGGATTTACTTTATAGACTACATGTCAATGGAAAATATATTTTTTGCCACATTTAAAACATCATACACCTCTAATCGTGAGATTTCAAAGAGGATTGCATCTTTAGAAAGTTTGATTTTGTACACCAAGTGACACTACTCGGTGATCCATTTCTCAAGTCCTACACTAGACCATTGTTAGAAAATTTAATTATTTTTCATTGATTTAATTCAATGATTATATATATATATATATATATATATATATATATATATATATATATATATATACACACATATATATATATATACATATATATATATATGTATATATGTATGTATGTATATATATATATATACATACATACATACATATATATATATATATATATATATATATATGTATATGTATATATATATATATATGTATATATATATATATGTATATATATATATATGTATATATATGTATATATATATATATATGTATATATATATATATATGTATATATATATGCATACATACATACATATATATATATATATATATACATACATACATACATATATATATATATATATATATATATATATATATATATATACATACATATATATATTTATATACAATGAATTACTAAAAATATGATAATTTTTTTACATGAAGAGTGTAGAGGATTAGTTTAGAAAAGACTATGACATTCCTATAACTGACATTCTACAAATTTTTGTAACTGACATTCTAGATTATTCAGGGACCAACATACAACCTAGAATAATGTACCAAAACAATTTTTTATATGTTATGCTATAATTCCCAATTATTACATTAGTTTTAAAAATTTACTCCCTAAATAGGTCAAATTTCACCTTTCTAAGGGATTTGGTGAGTAAAAATGCTATCTATGCATATGTAGGGTAGTAATAGAGTTGGATGTGGTGGTTTAAAACTTGATCTTGAATGTAGTGATAGTTGACCTATATATGTTTCATTTTTTCATGATAAATATGATTCTTCACAAGTTTTAACACACCTTGGTTGTCACAATGAATGATAGACGGCTTCTTTTCAGTATAGCCCATATCATTTAGTATGCGACATAACCATATCGCCTTACACACAACTACATGTGTGGCATGATAATCTATCTCAATGGATGAGAGAACAATAATATTTTTCTTCTTACTAATCCATGAGATTAGTCCAAATCCAATATGAAATATGTATCATAAGGTTGACTTTCTATCATCAATAGATTTGGTGTAGTCCGATTTGGTATATCCCTGCAAGAAGAACTCACTATTCTTGTATTCTAGACCATTCTAAAGTTTACCTCAGACATATCTCAAAACATGATTTGATATAACCCAGTGACATTTATTTGACTCCTACATAAATCTAGAGAGATATCTTACAACAAAACATATATCTAGTTTGGTGTAGGTCAAGTAGATGAGACTCCCAACAAACTATCTATAAAGAGTTAAATCTACTTGAGGTGAATCCTAGAATCGAGGGAGTTGCAAACCTTTCTCCAGTAGTGTTAAAAGTGAATTATAATCTAACATTATGTAATTTTTCAAGAGTGTCTTGGCATATTTCATCTAAGAAATCAAAATGTGATTTGGTTTATGCCATATTTCCAAGCCAAGACAATAATGTAGTAGCCTTAAATTGGTCATGTCGAAGGATATTTTGAAGTCATTCTTCACAATATTAACCTAATCTTATGAACTTTTAGTGATCACAAGATCATCAACATATAGAACAAGAATGACAATATATGTTTCTACATTTTTTATGTACATGTTAGAATTAGAGGGGTTATGATTAAAACCATGCTACAAAAGGTGATCATCTATTTTGGTGTGCCATTCCCTACGAGCTTGTTTTAGTCCATAAAGTGATTTGATGAGATGAAATACCTTTTTAGTATGTTTTTCATCAAAAAATCCTTTCGGTTGGGTCATGTATACTTCTTCCTTTAGATCACCATTAAGAATATCACTTTTGATGTCTATTTACTGAAGTTACCATCTATTTTGTGTTGCCAATGTACAAACAACTCTAATGGTCTTGACCTTTGTAGTGGGTGAAAGGGTCTCTTTATATTAAATGCCTTCCTTTTGAGCATATCCTTTTGATACAAGTCATGATTTGTGTTTATCAATAGATCCATTTGCCTTGTATTTTGTTTTGAAAACCTAGTTGTAGCCTATGGGTTTCTTTCCTATAGGTAGATCAACCAGTTCCCAAGTTTGATTCTTCATGAGTGAGTCATACTCGAAATCCATTTCTTTCTTCCATTGTGGTTGATTTAAATCTTATCGAACATTATTAGGTTTGGAGCTATTAACAATTATACTCATGAGTGAAAAATTTACCTCATGTCTTGTCTGACTCCTTGTTTTGACTTTGGATGAAGTATGGGAGCCTTTACTAGTGTCTAGTACCAACTTCAGATGAGAAATCTATTATTATGGTGAAGAACTACTTGGTGGATGTGAATAACTACCTGGTAAATGTTCTAAATCTCTAAGATCAACATATAGTTCTCTTTGTAGTTCTTCTTCCTAGTGAGGAGTCTCCTCATCATCTAACTCAAGAAGTAATCAGTGAGAGGTTGTTGGTATTGACTTGCCATTTTGCATCTCAAAGGATGACTCATCAAAAACCACATCTCTAATTTCATATATTTTCCTCAACTCGGGATCCTTGAGATGATATGCCTTTGAGGTTGTGTTATAGCCTAATAGGATACATGAGAGTGTTTTAGACTCGATTTTACTCCTATTTTGAGCTGGTATATACATATATGTTATGCAACTAAATAATCATAAATGAGAAATAGATGGCCTTTTACCACTCCATACATCTTTAGGCATTTTTTAATTCAAAATTTTCATTGGTGCCCTATTGATAAGATACACAACTATCTATACTACTTATACCTAATAGCATTTCTCTACCCTCACTATTGATAGCATGTAGTGAGTCATTTACATCATGATATGATTGCATCGCTCAATAATGCCATTATGCTGGGGCGTGGAGGGAGTAATCAAACTCTATTTTATTACTTGATTGTTAAGGAATGCCAAGAATTTATTTGACATGAATTCCCCCCTTGATCTGAGTAGAGGTGAAGTAGAGGTTTCCCGATCTCCTTCACAACTTGTTAATAGAATGAAAAAATGCACTAAGTATGACATCATTAATTGAAAAGATGTATAAAATTGAAGTATAAGTTAAGTAACCTAACATGAATTATTTACATCTATTGATGCCAATATAATGTAAATATTCAAATGATTCTTGAAACCCTAAAGCATACACTACAACTAAAATTTCAAATATTTATCCTATAAAATCCTTAAACCTAGGGTACCCTTAAGAGGTTATCAACAACACATTTTCAAATCATAATGAAAAAAAGGGTTTATAACCTAGATCTATGCCCAAGATAAAAAACATTCATAAGCATTAAACCAAATATCCAATCATCACAACATGTAAAACTTATTGTTTCATTTCATTAAAAAGAAAGAGTAAAAATCACAAATATTTTCCATCATCTTGAAAGGAAATCTTACATACATCATTGATTTAGATTGCTACCATGGGAAATAGCATGGTGAGTTTACTCTTTTGACAGGAGAGAAATGTAAAATGCTCTTAGAGCTTGTTAATGGTGTACAACTGTAACCACCTTAGCAAGAGAGATAAGACACACACAAGAAGGATCCTAAAAATTGAAAAAGCCTAAGACCTAGAAAGAACAATCACCAACAAAAACCTTTGAAAAGAGGACAAGCCCTCTTCGTGTAAAAATTTATCACCTCATTTTCTCTATAAATATGTTTTGAAATTTTTAATATTGCAAAATTGCAATCAGATCTCAAAGTTATACCAAGATACTTCAACTAGAAGATGGGAATCAATGAAGCAACTACCTATCCATGTAATGATGAGATTTGAAATGAAGCAGCTAGGTTTGAGGGATAATATCACACTAGGAACAAAACCAACTCCTTGTCTTCATGTGTAACCACTTGGCTATGCCTTTCACCACTCATTTGCATAGCTAAAAACTTATAGACAATTGTCTTTCCTATTATGAATGCTAGAGAACACTCCTTGACTTGTGATGATGGCATTGAAAACACTTGAGCTATGTAGGATATATGGCTATTTGATAAATCTCCTTGGAATGGCCCACCTTGGCCTCACAAACCCTGTAACATTAATTCCATGGAGGTGTTTAAAATAAGCAAAATATTAATAATGGAAAAACTTAGCTAATTTTTTTACCCTTTTTGCTTTCTTCTAGTCAATGTGCCTTCTTCTATATTTTATTTTTGCCTTTGAACCTTTTAGGGTTGCCACCAAATATTATGGATCTTACATGCATTATTTTTCAAATTTTAGCCTTATCAATAACATTGGGTCCCATTTGCAATTTCACACTTCTTTTGTATGGTGGGAATCTAAAGCTCAACAACATATTTACAATTTGAAAATTTGAAACTTGTAATTTTCATATGTCGTTCCCCTCAAAAGTTCCCCTACAGACTTGGGAACTTTAATCACAACTTGTAATTTGTAAAAATACAAAATTGCAATTTACGTTGAAAGTTATGCTTTTCATTGGGACCTCATGTTGATTTTATGTTAACTAGCAAGTTTGAAAGATCTAATTGCACTTTACAATTTGCACATTTACAAAAGTGTAAAATTGCATTTTTCCTTGAAATCTCTAAGAGATATCCATTTAAGTTAACTTTTCTTCTTGGATGAGTTGACAGGCGGGATTGAGAAGTTGGATTGCATATTACAACTTGCATTTTTCACAACTTGATTTTGCGCATTACTTTTCCCACTGAGATCTCCACATGCTTTGGATCTCAAGAAATAAATTACAAGTTTTGATTTTTTCAAATTTTATATCCTATTACAAACTCTGCCAAGCATTGCTTTTGCATGTTCCTTCATCCTTTCTTGACTTTCCACTTGACTCCACTCCAACCTGGTTTGAAAAGTAACCTATTAAGCTCTTATCAAAGGCCAATTATTTTCTTTAACCATCATTTGCTTTGGTTTCTATGAATTCCCCTAGTATTCCAATATCGACTTCCTAAAAACTATCCATTAATTAAAATGCGTAAAACATGTCCCAAAGAGTCATATGAAGAACCAACTGAGTACCATCCTTAAGAAATGACCCATCATCATCAACATCAATGATTGTTGTGTACCAAAAATAATCACTTAACTTCCTAATTGTATTTATTTATTCCACTAATCCATGCTTGGAGAATGCATCCCTTCCCCAAATTCCTATTGGCTCATGCAACCAACTCCACTTTGGCACTACCATATTTCAGATATGAACTTTTCATGGAACTAGAACCTATCAATGTTGAATATTCTAGATGTATTTTTAAATATGTGGCAAGGGAGGTAATCTTTATAGTAATAAAGATGACATTATTGCAATCAAAAAGGATGTTGACTGACCAAGATGTCAAATTATAAGAAAACCCATTGAAATTCACTATTATATCACTACAAGAGTCTTGATTTCTAGGAAATGTTGCACATATTTATGGTCCATCTGAGTAAACATGTGCCTCTTGCCTAAGACCAAGATTAACAAACTTGGGTTTTGAATTTATCAAATCTCCTTCACAAAGTTTAATGGCTTTGTGAATCTCCTTAAGGTGCCCCCATTTAGGTTGCATGAAAATTCCATGTGGAGAGGCATACAACCACACTTGACACTTTTATTTTTTCTTCATATCACTACTACATAGTAAAACAACACATTTATTATGTTTCCCTTCATAACACTACCACTTGACCAACCTCATAGTCAACACTTTCTTCTACGTGATTTAGAAGTATATCTGCATAACGTAAGTAAGACAACTTTCTAAGTTATACTTTCACATTATTTCTCCACCATTCACTTGTTATCCTGATGTGCTACAGGTTTCAAAAGTCCAACCATAATTTGCAATTTACAATATAGGAAAGTATGATTTTCATGGTATTTATTTGAGACTTTTTCCATCTAGGAATGAGAACTCGAGAGACAAATTTCAAGTTTGAAATTGTAAATTTCAAGTTTGAAATTTTAAATTTCAAATTGAAATTTTTCTTAGAAGTTCCACCATGTTATTTCTTGTTAGGGCCCATGCTTTAATTTTTACATGCTACATTTTATTCCAACCTCCCACGTGGACTCATCCACTTATAGCATTCTAAAAAACATTATGTTTTGATTTGTGACCTTGATGAAATTTTCATATATTTATACCTCCATGTGGGTAACTTGAATCCTTTAATTTTTTGCAAGATCCAAAAAGTCAAATGTAATTTTTAGTTTGTATTTTTGAGACTGACATTTAGCACATTGTAGTCCCTACTTAGTTTTTTGTCGATTTCTTCTTCACACTGACAATTGTCAGTATGGGAGACTCGCACACATTTTTCAAGTTAGCATTTTTGAAAATTGCATTTCTTATGAAAAAATATACCAACCCTTTAA
Source organism: Torreya grandis (assembly GCA_037957365.1). Lineage (NCBI taxonomy): Eukaryota > Viridiplantae > Streptophyta > Pinopsida > Cupressales > Taxaceae > Torreya > Torreya grandis. Next base: position 2,172,040 of record JARHVA010000503.1, on the reverse strand, counting down.
GCTTATAAATTTTTCCATTAACTTTGTTTTGCAGGTGTGGGAGTTCCATATGCAATTTTCACATTGCATTTTCAAACTTGCATTTTCCACATTGTTTTCCCACTTCATACCTCCATGGATGGGCTTTAGAAATTGTCATGTAGATTGCCATTTTTATTTGCAAATGCAATTTGATTTTCCCCTGTGGAGTTATGATAACTCCCCACATGGATGTTGCATATCTATTCAAGCCTTTTCCATGAACTGGTGGCTAATTTAATCCAATACCTATTCATTTGAGCCCAATGTAGTAGACCTAGACAAGCTTGTGGAAACATCTATAAGAGGAACATATGTTACCACAAACCTAGTTCCTGATTTGGATTGTATTGTATCAATGTTTGGTATGGTTTGGGGCTCAACTTCCTCAAATGGACACTAATTAACTTCCTTCAAACATTTATGTTCATGAGATTCAACCTTGATTTCCAAGATAGTAATATTAGGAGTAGGACAAAGAGAGGAATCCTTCACATCTAAAACTACATCATGAACCATATGCTCAATATCCACATCTAATTTCCTCTTAAACGTACACAAATTGGGCTTATTATTATCTTCAATAAATGAAAACAAACAATCTTCACATGTACCTTGAACATCAAAAATATTCTTATCAATATGGAAATAACCAAAAGAAGAAATCTCTCTAACATGTTGATCACATACCATTTTCTATAAAACCAAGGTTCTTGATTGTCTATAACATGATCAATCCTACTACATAGGGTTTTCATAAGGACATAATGGGATTTTACTTTGGGTGGACATTTGTTGATAGGAGTAAAAATTAGACATTAAAGCTTTAATATTTTGACAAGGGCATAGATTGCTTAGTGCAGTTTTAGGCACTAACACTGGATCTCACTTGAGGATGTACACCCACTGTGGGTATGAGAAAAGAGCCCCAAAAAATAAGATAAGGTGTCAATCCATTATGACATGGAGTCAAAACTTTATTAGTTTATCACCAAACACTCATGGAAACTCAACAAAACAAGGTTAGATCAACAAAAAAAATCATGAGGATCGAAAAATGAACACATGGTAAAAAATGAAAGGAATTTTACAAATAAAGGCCCAAATTAAAGAGGAAACAAAAAAACAAAAGGACAAAACTATACACTATACAATTATTTTACATAGTTATGTACTCAGTCAAGGAAGTGTTTCATACGTCTACCATTAACTAACAGCTATGGTATCTCATCATCCCTTAGTCTCTTTAACTTTTATAGTAGTGTGGAGGCCAAGATGAGGTTAAACAATCTCTACATATGTATAAATTTTATTTTGATAGGCTATAATGGGATGACAAGTTGAAATAAATCCTTTCTACATAATTTCATATTTGGATAAGACCAAGCCAATAATCTTGGTACTTATTTAGTAGTTGTAAGTAAGATTATTTCTTAGCTACTTTCAAATGAGTACCAATCAAGAGTGACTCATTATTATTATTTTAAGTTGTGAAATCTAAATACAATTTGAAAAAAATATATATATATTTATTTTTAGGGGCATATAAGACAACTCCAACTCCATTTCCAAGATTAGAGCAAGCCCCGTTAGAAGACATTCTCTAAACAACACCTTTGTTGTCAAATCCAACATCAAGAACAACAATTTATTCAACAACATCCACATTTACAATAAATCTACCCATATCAACATCCATTTACAGCAACTTATTTATAGCACAATTTAGATCTTGAAGTACATGCAACATCTTTAGCTCTTTGAAGTTTGACTATCTTACCTTCCAAAGTAATGGTGGCATAAGACAAGTCCATGTGCACACTTACACCCATGATAATAGCCCATTTTCATGATGGAATTATCACCCACTTATGTGTGTAGTCCAAAACTACCATGCCCATATTCAAATATTTAATTAGATGCACGACCAACTACACTACCAACCCTTTGACTTGTCCCACAACTGGTACCTCTCATGAATCCATGGTATAACACTTACCAAAGGTAGATGTTATTTTCACTACAAAATCATTAATGACACCTAGGTTCATCATATTTCAAGAGGATTCAAACTAAAACATGCATTTGTGAATAATCAAGCCATCAATCAGCAAGGTTGTGTAAAATAGATGCACATTTAACTGACTTTCTACTAATGCAGTCCCCAAATAAACATCTAGGGCTGGTTTAACAACCTCATCTGATTCTTCATCATCATCTAGGATTATTGGGGTGAATTCATCTCATTTGTAGAATAATTTTCACCAAATTACAAATATTCAAATGCCCTCTTACTATGTTAAAGAATTCATAATAACTCAAAAAGTGGCACAATGATTTTAAGTTAGCTCAACACCTAGGCCATATCACACACACTATACTAAAGAAGGGGAGTATTAGGAGGAAGGGTGATAACACATTTATATAGGATATAATCATATATTGCAATAGGTGGAATAGGCTAGGATGAATTTGCATGTTTAACAACAATCTTTTAGTGCAGATTATTTCTAATAGCGTTCACATCCTTAGGGATACTAGACAACAAAGGTCCTCTATTCTTAGCTAGAACATCTCTTTGTTTGAAAAATTTAGAAATAAGTGCTAATTTAGAATAATTTAGGACCACTATATTTTTCTTAACTTCCTTACTTGTATTTCCTACCCTTGGACTTGCAAGGGTAGTCTCTTGAGGAGAAACACCTTGTTGCCTACTTCACAAACTATATTATTTCTCTTGGGAAATTGTTACATTAATTATCAATTGCCTTTACTAAACTAAAGGAATTCCCCCATCATATTTCTTAAGCATCATGGAATGTAAGAGTTCAAAATCATGATTAGGTAATTCATATGCTTGTGTTATATTAACATCAGGGTAAGTGCATGGAGTTGGTGGACAATTTCATGGATATTTTAGGTAACATGATTACATTAATAAATAACACAATCATGATATTTAATTAACATGATTAAATTATTTAAATTATGTCTTTATAATTAATGAGCCATAAAATTATCACGTAAATGTCTAACATGATCACATTATTGTAAAAATAATAATGCATGCACATTAGTTTTGTTTTACACATTAAGCCAACATTTTGAATTCAAATTCAAATTAAGTCTACATGTTATATAATGCGTACAATAGTCATATAGTTTATAATGTATTATACAATGTGTACGTATTATACAATGCGTATGCATTATTTTGTAATAAGACCAAAAACATCTCTAGAAGCATGTGGGAAGTTGCACATGGAGGCATGCTTGGCCAGAAGCTTATATTTACTACTTAGCATAAGTTTACATTTATATTGTTACATTTATTTTATTAAACTTTAAATTTATTTTAGTAAATATAATGAATTAGGTTCAGTCAACATTTGATAGATTCAATTTTATAGATGCATGCCTTAAAATATGGAAAATAGTTTTTCAAAATCCAATCTAGTTAGTATTTAGGCATTTTTAGGGTCTAGGTATTAAAACTAGGGATTCTAGTATATAAATTTTGTAATTTATATCCATTTTTAGTAAACATATAGTCATTTTTTAGGTTTGTGTGCTTTCCATATTGATTAATTGTATTTATAGGAGTCGTAGGTTTATCAGAATAAAATTTTGAAAACTACTCACTTGAACTTGATCCAAAGTCGTGTTATTGGGATAATGTAGGTCATGTGATGACCTGCACACATCAAATGATGACTTTGTGTTAGTTTCACTTATTCATCATCCCTCCCTCATCCTTGATCAATTATTACTCATTCCTAATTACCCCTAATCACTCTCTCATATTTCCTCATTGTCCCTAATCACTCCCTCATTGACCCTCACTATCCATAATCATCTCTAATCACTCCCTTATTGACCCTCACTATCCATAGTCATCTCTAATCAGTTCCTTATCATCCACAATAAATCTTCCATTGATCCTCACTATCCCTCATCATCCCTAATCACTCCCTCCCTATATTCCTCATCCTTCATCATACTTAATTCCTTCCTCACCCCTATTAACTCCCTCCTCATCCCTCCTCATCTCTAATCACTTAGTCTTATCATCGCTAATCACTCCATCATAATCTAACATAACTATATACTCTAGATATATCTTTGATTCCAATCATATGTTGTTTAATATTTTATAATAGAAATTAACTCTTTTCTAGGACTTGTGTTATCAATACCCATTTGTGACAGTCAATTTGATTATTGAATGAATTGGATGATCTTCCAAATTTATAGTCAAGTAACATAAGTACTAGCACAAAATAGAGTTTAAATTTTAGTCCATCTAATTATCTTTTTTATACATCTAACTAGATGAAAATTTATTTAGTTCCATATTTTGTAGTTTTGTTCAAAATATAAAAATTAAACACAAATCTCTTGTATAATTTTCTAATTCTAAGAAGATTTTAATCAAATACAAAATTATTTAGTGTTTCCCATTCCTATATGACTTGAATCTTGGTTAGGTTCACACATGCACTCCTTGTGTGCATAATGAGTCCCAAATATTTTATCTCTTGCATGAAAAATGAACATTTATTCATGTTATCATAAAAATATGTTTTTGCAAAATGTGAAACATTAGTTCAGCATGATGTGGATGTTCATCCCATGTGTTCTAAAAATTAAGGTGCCATCAAAGTAGATTTTTAAAATGACATAGGTGAAGGGCCTAATGATGTCATTCAACATCTTGAAATGAATGAATTAATTACATGAGTTAGCCTAAAAGGCATAACCAACTAGTCAATCAATCCTTCCTTTATTTTTAAGACTATATTCCAAATTACTAGATGTTTAACATGAAGATGATGCTACCCAAACTTAAGATTAATTTTGGAAAAATAATTATACACCATGGATATATAAGAAAAATGCCTTAATATTTAAATGAGGATAATATTTCTTCACTTTAATCTTGTTAAGATTTTATTAATTGATTCACAACTTTAGCACAAACATAATTGGGCTTCTACAAGGCAATGATTTGGGCATGATGTGTCCACTATCCATGATTTCATGGATCTACCACTTTAATATTTATTATTTATAAATGATATGTTTTATAAAAATATTTAAGGTAGAGGTAGTTAAGGGATAAAATCAATAGTATTGTTTAGTGTATAGTATGTAGGAACTTATTTAGGTGACTGAAAGATATCTTTGTATTCATCTAGTTTATGGTTCAATTATTTTGTCATTGTTATTGTTGGATAAACCACACTATGATATGGTGACATAAGGATGTTATTACATTTACTTCTTAACATTAAGATTATAATTATTACTAGAACTGACAGGATTCTTGCACTTCCTGGTACTAATGATTGAAAGATTATGAACTAGATATGATATATGGTATTTCAGATCATGATAATCTATCATAACATTTCAAGGATTTACTTTATAGACTACATGTCAATGTAAAATATATGTTTTACCACATTTAAAACATCATACACCTCTAATGGTGAGATTTGAAAAAGGATTGCATCCTTAAAAAGTTTGATTTTGTACAACAAGTGACACTACTCGGTGATCCATTTCTCAAGTCCTGCACTAGACCATTGTTAGAAAATTTAATTATTTTTCATTGATTTAATTATATGATTAAATATATATATATATATATACAATGAATTACTAAAAATATGATAATTTCTTTTACATGAAGAGTGGAGAGGAGTAGTTTAGAAAAGACTATGATATTCCTATAACTGACATTCTACAAATTTTTGTAACTGACATTCTAGATTATTCAGGGACCAACATACAACCTAGAATAATGTACCCAAAAAAAAATTTATATGTTATGCTGTCATTCCCCCTTATTACATTATTTTTACAAATTTACTCCCTAAATAGGTCAAATTTCACCTTTCTAAGGGATTTGGTGAGTAAAAATGCTATCTATGCATATGTAGGGTAGTAATAGAGTTGGATGTGGTGGTTTAAAACTTGATCTTGAATGTAGTGATATTTGACCTATATATGTTTCATTTTTTCATGATAAATATGATTCTTCACAAGTTTTAACACACCTTGGTTGTCACAATGAATGATAGACGGCTTCTTTTCAGTATAGCCCATATCATTTAGTATGCGACATAACCATATTGCCTTACACACAACTACATGTGTGGCATGATAATCTATCTCAATGGATGAGAGAAAAATAATATTTTTCTTCTTACTGATCCATGAGATTAGTCCAAATCCAAGATGAAATATGTATCCTAAGGTTGACTTTCTATCATCAATAGATTTGGTGTAGTCCGATTCGGTATATCCCTGCAAAAAGAACTAACTATTCTTCTTGTATTCTAGACCATACTCAAGTTTACCTTAGACATATCTCAAAACATGATTCGATATAACCCAGTGACATTTATTTGATTCCTACATAAATCTAGAGAGAGATCTTACAACAAAACATATATCTAGTTTGGTGTAGGTCAAGTAGATGAGACTCCCAACAAACTATCTATAAAGAGTTGCATCTACTTGAGTTGAATCCTAGAATCGAGAGAGTTGTCAACCTTTCTCTATCAGTGTTAAAAGTGGATTATAATCTAACATTATATACTTTTTCAAGAGTGTCTTGGCATATTTCATCTAGGAAATTAAAATGTGATTTGGTTTATGCCATATCTCCAAGCCAAGACAATAATGTAGTAGCCTTAAATTTTTCATGTCGAAGGATCTTTTGAAGTCATTCTTCACAATATCAACCTAATCTTATGAACTTTTAGTGATCACAAGATCATCCACATATAGAACAAGAATGACAATATATGTTCCTACATTTTTTATGTACAAGTTAGAGTTAGAGGGGTTATGATTAAAACCATGCTACAAAAGGTGATCATCTATTTTGGTGTACCATGCCCTAGGAGCTTGTTTTAGTCTAGAAAGTGATTTGATGAGACAACATACCTTTTTAGGATGTTTTTCATCAACAAATAGTTTCAATTGGGTCATGTATACTTCTTCCTTTAGATCACCATTAAGAATAGCACTTTTGATGTCTATTTATTGAAGTTACCATCTATTTTGTGTTGCCAATGTACAAACAACTCTGATGGTCTTGACCTTCATAGTGGGTGCAATGGTCTCATTCTATTCAATGCCTTCTTTTTGGGCATATCCCTTTGATACAAGTCATGATTTGTGTTTATCAATAGATCCATCTACCTTGTATTTTATTTTGAAAACCTAGTTGTAGCCTATGGGTTTCTTTCCTATAGGTAGATCAACCAATTCCCAAGTTTGATTCTTCATGGGTGAGTCATACTCAACATCCATTTCTTTCTTCCATTGTGGTTGATTTAAATCTTATTGAACATTATCAATTTTGGAGCTATCAACAATTATACTCATGAGTGAAAATTTTACCTCATGTCTTGTCTGACTCCTTGTTTTGACTCTAGATGAAGTATGGGAGTCTCTACTAGTGACTAGTACCCACTTCAGATGACAACTCTATTGTTGTGGTGAAGAACTACTTGGTGGATGTGAATAACTACTTGGTAGATGTTCTAAATCTCTAAGATCAACATATATTTCTCTTTGTAGTTCTTCTTCCTGGTGAGGAGTATCCTCATCATCTGACTCAAGAAGTAATCAATGAGAGGTTGTTGGTATTTATTTTCCATTTTGCATCTCAAAGGATGACTCATCAAAAACCACATCTCTAATTTCATATATTTTCCTCAACTCAGGATCCTTGAGATGATATGCCTTTGAGGTTGTGTTATAGCTTAATAGGATGCATGAGAGTGTTTTAGACTTGATTTTACTCCTATTTTGAGCTGGTATATACATATATGTTGTGCAACTAAATCATCGTAAATGACAAATAGATGGCCTTTTACCACTCCATACCTCTTCAAGCATTTTTTCCTTCAAAATTTTCATTGGTACCCTATTGATAAGATACACAGCTATCTAGACTACTTATACCCAATAGCATTTCTCTACCTTCACTATTGATAGCATGTAGTAAGTCATTTACATCATGATATGATTGCATCACTCAACAATGCCTTTATGCTGGGGCGTGCAAGGAGTAATCACACTCTATTTTATTACTTGCTTGTTAAGGAATGCCAAGAATTTATTTAACATGAATTCCCCCCTTGATCTAAGTAGAGGTGAAGTAAATGTTGCCCGATCTCCTTCACAACCTGTTAATAGAAGACCTAGAAATGGAGGGCCTCACTCTTCCTTTTTGGGAAGAATACCCACATCTTCTAGGAGTAGTCATCCATGAGAAGTTGAATGTATTTGTATCTAGAGAGTGAAGTAGGTAATGAGCTATTCAGATCAATATGAAAAACCTCCAAATGCTTCTTAGCATGAAAAGAGATATCTTTGAATGGATCCCTATGTTGTTTACCTATAATGCATCTAGGGTATATGGGCAAGGAACTGGATAATTTTGGAAGTTTATTTACCATCCCTTTAGAACTTAGTTAGTATAAAGATCCAGCTAATAAATGACCACAATGGTAGTGCTAGAGAGTAGTGGATTATACCATTGAGGTAGATAAAGCTACTATAGAAGATTAAATTACATATAAAGTAAACAAATTATCTTTTAGAAAAGATTTTACAATAACTTTACCTTTTCATGAAATTAGGTAGGTTTTGATGCCATTTTGACAAGAAACTCTACTTTCAGTTGATGATTCAAGAGATGAGTGACTGATAAGAGATTGGATATCAATATAAGAACATATAGTAACTTTTTAAGTGTAAATTTTCATGTTTTAAAGGGAATGGTAACTTGATCTATTCCTACTACAACATACTCTTTACCATCAATGGTATTAACCTAATCTCTAGTGGGTTGGTTTGTAAATGAATCAAATATATTTTTGTTGCTTGTCATGTGCTTAATGGCACCTGAGTCAATCAACCATATATTCCTCATGGGATATGAGGTCTAGGAGACTAGTAATGCATTCTTGAGTTCATCAATTGTTACTTCATTAGATTCATCATCTTATTAGGCAATGAGATGCCCTTTCTACTTCCACTAGTGGGGATGTCTTTTTGAATTTTGAGTATCATCATGCCTTGATGTGCTTGGATTAATAGTAGATCCTTTGTTTTGGCTATTCTACCAGTAGTTATTTGTGTTATGATTGTTTATGTGATAAATGTGACACCACCTCTTTGACTTGTGATGACAAGTTAATTCTTGTTGTTACTATTTATGTGGTGGCTTTTTTGGAGGTCCCTTATGTGATGTCTAACCTCATTGCTACTTCATTTTAAGATATTTATCTTGAGACTCATATTATGATGATTGATAGCTTCTTCCTACTACAAAAGGTTCTCTAGCTCTTTAATGATACTTTTTGTTTAGAGACATTCAGTGTTGTGATGAACACTGTGAATGAATAAGGGAGTACTCATAAGGTGATCAAGACCAAAGTTTGGTCATCTATCATTTCACTAAGACCTAACAACTCTATTCATATCTCAGCTACTCAACGTACTAATTCCTCAACTATTTCATTAGACTCTCTAGTAAGCATATGAATTTTTGATCAAAGATGGAGTATCTTAATCTGATTTTTTGCCTCATATATAGTTGTTAATTTGTTCCATACTCTCTTTACTTGGTTAGCATCCCTGATATGTGGTTGCATGTTGTTAGTGACTCTTAGCATAACCAACATTAGGGCCTTTGCATTAGCATATTCATATTTTGTGAGTGCATCAGGATCAATGAGAACTTGTACATTCCCTATCGTGATACCCCATAATCCTTCTAACTGAAGGATCATATGATTTTTTATTTTATAGGTAGCGTAATTTTCCCCTTTAAGTATTTGGGTGTCTCAGAGAAGTAATTTTGGAGTAGACATATTTGATTTTTACTTTACTTTATCAAAATAATATTTAAAACTATATGTACCTTTTTTTGATTCAATCTTCTTCCACTATTTTGTCTTCAGGTCATGGATCTTGCTTTAAGTCTATGTTCATATTTAACATGTTCAATCTCAAATTATTTTAGTGACTTTATCCACAAGAACTACTTCCTTCTCCAAATTCAACTACTTGTGGCTTGGACTTCACTCGATGATCTTTTTTGACTCTTCAATGTGGGTTTCAAACCTCGGTCATCTCAATCTAATCTTCAATATTATCAAGATTAAACAAATAATATGGCTCTTTTAATACTAATAAGAACACTTAAGATCATCTTTGTGTCAAAATGGGACCCTGTTGAGCGTCTTGGTGTCTCAAACTTGATTCTTGTTCAAATGGCACATGTTTCTACTTAGACTTCATTATTCACGTTCTTTTGGATTGTAGCAATCTATTTCTTCCTACCATGTTGGTCTATCCCCAATGCTAGACTTCCATGTGATAGATCTTACTTCAGTTCCTTCAATTGTTTCACTTCAATAGCTTCTGAAGAAGCAAATGAAAGCTCTTTAAGTCTTTGCACCTTTTTTTAGTGTTTTTCATGCTCAGGATTATTGGCTAGTGATTGCACCTTGTCTCAAGTAGATTTCCATGATTTTATTTGATATTTTATTTTACTACAAGGATCAACCAATTTATATCACAATTGTGCTTTCTTCTTGCATCAAATCTTCTACTACAGGCTTCACTCCACGTCACATGTCTAGAGTGGAGAGGAGTAGTCTATAAAATACTATGGCATTCCTATAACTAATATTCTACAAAAAAAATTAACTGACATTCTAGATTATTCAAGGACTGACATATAACCTAAAATAATTTTCTATATGCTACGTTGTCAAGCATACACTAGCATATGGTTATGGATGATGTATAAATTTCAAGTTAAATTTTTAAAAATATGCCTTAGGAGAAATTAAATTCTTCTAACTTCTATTGGAAATGATGAAGTGTATTGGCTCACCATTGGTCTACATTTATTAATGAAACAATATTTTTAATACATATAATTTTTTGTTTTGGGAAGTAGAGATATTTTAAGTACCAACCATATCAATGGGTTCATTATATATTGTGCTAGATAACTCTTACCTACTTCTCAAGATGTGCAAGTAGAGAGCTCATAGTGTGACACTCTTCATTGGATTAAATATCAAAGTTATTAATTAAGAACCACTTTCCAATCTTGGACTATTTGTTCTAATCATTTGAAAATTATTTTCCACTCTCTGGTATGATGACTCAATCAATAGACATATATATAGAAGTCCTTCAATGTAATTATTCAGATCATAGAATGTCCTCATATGGAAAGCAATTAATTGGTTTTAGGAAATCACATAGTTTGGTGATCCTAATGTATTCACTACCCATTTTTGTGTTATGGTGGTTTTAATTGCTTCTCTTTTTTTGACATATTTTTAATTATTAACTATATCATTTCTAATAGGACCATATTTTTTCATAGGTGTTAAATATTTATGTTTCAAATTTACTTCCACATCATTTTGATCACTATGTCTTATACTTTATGCCAGCATTCAAATCTCCACTTGTAGCTCCTAACATTGTTAAACCCCAACAAAATACCACCATAAAGGTATTAGATGGAGTGATTAAGGATGAGGAGGGATGAGAAGGAATTGAGTAGAGATGATGAGGGAGTCAATAGGTATGATGAGGGATGGTGAGGGTTAATGAGGGACTGATTAGGGAGTATGAATGGATGATGAATGATGGTGAGGATTAATTAGGGATTGATTAGGGGTAATGAGGGATGAGTGATTAAAGATTATGAGGTATGATGAAGAAGTGATTATAGATGATGAGGTGATGCAGAAGCATCACTACCCAATGTAAATAGTGATCTATTTTACATGTTTTGAGTCTTTTAAAGGTGGTCAAGGTCATAGTAAGTCTTTATGAGTATTTATAAGTTTCTATTTTTGTGTCAATCCTGAATTCAAGTTGTATTAAACTTTCTCGCTAAATCTTTCATTTAATTTTTTAAACTTTCATAGAGATTTAAATTTTGTTTCAAGAAGTCCAAAGTTAAATTTGGTGTGGTTAGATTTTAGTGAGGAGTTTATTATGTTAAAATACATATAACTAAACTAATATTTAAGAAATATGTTAGTAGTTGACCTATTTATGGACACTCTCAACATACAAAAAAGGTTAGAATTCAGTTAGGATGGTTATTTGGTAATAAGAGTCTTGTCCATGCCTTATTTTGTATTCAGAGTCAGATTCAAGAGAGTTGGAAGGGGTAGGATTAGAAAGGATGAATCTAAATAAATCCAAAACAAGTTAATAAAGACAATTTTTGATTATTTTTAGATAATAAAGTAAACATACCATGCATCTTCTTGAATATGTGCAAAGATAGTTGACAGTGTGCATGATCAATGGTGAAACATGATTATTAACCAGTTTTTTTTTATCTTGTTGTGAGTGATAAGTTTAAAATACCTCTTAATTTATGGTTATTATAAAAAAATTCATTCAAGTTTCAAATCTTTTGAGTGTTCAAATTACAAACTATATACCATGTGCTTTTACAAATTATGCCTTGAAATATGAGTGAAGGTCTGAGTATTATGGAAGAGGAGATTCTATTTGGTGTAATTTTGAAACATATGAGTAATTAATAACTTGAAATAATAATTCCTTAATATTATTTAAACATTTTATGTTGATATTCTTCTAAGGACATTTTGTGTTAAACAACACAACCCTATTTTCTGTGAGTAAAAGTTTTGAGTATACATCTATGTGAGAAGGTATACGCATGTATTGAACATTAAAATGTATATGTTTGTTATTTTATTATAATATGATCATGAATTATTATAGTATTTCAATTATATTTCATATATTTGGATGAGCAAAAAGAAAACTAACACAGTCCTATAGTCATCAAGAAACATAACACATTCAAATTGGTATGTCATGAAAATTGGTAAATAGAGTGTTATAGATGGAAGTAATTGATTTTTTAAAGTGTGTAAAAAATTTTAAAATTAGATTCAAACTTAATTTTGGTTTATAACCCTATTTGGAATTAATTATAATAAATAACCTCTTCTTGGATTGCTGCAGACTTGTGACTGAGTACATAGTCTATTTAAATTTGGTTAAGTCAATATACTATAGATTAAATAGGTAAATATAACAATTAAAAAACAATAATAGGATAAAATAAGATGTAATATAATATTAATATTCATTGGATATTCATTTGGAAAATTAAAATCTCATTTTGACTCTTCTTGAGTATGGAAAACTAGTCCAAACCCTATATTAGGGTTTGTACTTTCAAAGTGAAGTTTTGGAAGTTGTAACCATAAATAATTCATAAAATTTTGTGAAAATTTTGATTTATACATACACAAAGAGAATAAAATTATTTAATTTGTGTAAGTATAGATAAGTATGGATGGGGGAGGACTGTGTGGTAAATATGGTAGAATGAAACCTCAAGACCTAATGTGAGAGTAGAAAGAGCTAGAGAAAGTTATCAAATAGTTAAACCAAATCCTAAAACATCTTGAAGATATGGGATACATTATAGGGTATCCATAAATGAGGTTTATTTGAATATTTGAGTCTTTACAAGACCATACCAAGGAAATTATTCCAAAAAAAGCTACAAGAAGAGTCTATGACATAGTAAAGGTTAGTGTATGATATGAAGATTATGTTGAGAATTTAAGTAGGGTTGATAAGAAGTTATAGAGGAATAAAAGGAGTGGAAGGATTTTTTTTAGATCCCTACTAAACCCTAAGGAACTAGAGACAAGAATTGATCCAAGTTGTTATAAAGCATAAAGACTAATGAGGGGGATTGTCTCAAAGCAAGAGAGATTGAATGTATTGAGTAAGGAGAATAGAATGAAGAGTTTAGTGAGAGCATATGGAACATGGTGGATAATAAATTGAATTAATAAAATTCAGATGTGAATTTTAAATGTATGTATGGTCCAAAGATAAACATCAAGCAAGAAAAGACAAAGTGAAAGTTAGGTGGATATTGGTAGAGAGCTTAGACAAGTAGAGAATGAAATAGGGATTTTCATTATGAGGGATGGTGAGGGGTGATGAGATATTTATTAGTAATTATGAAAGAGTGATTATAAATTATGAATAATGGTGAGGGTCAATAAGGGAGTGATTAGGGATGATGAAACAATGATTAATGATGATGATATCTAATGAGGGAGTGATTAGGGATAATGAGGGATGGTGAGATCCATTGAGGGAGTGATTAGGGATGATGGAGTGATTAAAGATGATAAGGGATGGTGAGGTTCAATTAGGGAGTGATTAAGGATGAGGAGTGAGTGATTAGGGATGATGATGGATAGTGAGGGTTAATGAGGGAGTAATCAGGTATCATGAGGGAGTGATTAAAGATGACTAGGGATAGTGAGGGTTAATGAGGGAGTGATTATGGCTAATAAATAATGATGAGAGAGTGATTAGTGGTGATAAGGAATGAGTTTTAAGTGATCAGGGATGAAGGAGAGATGATGAACAAGTGAAATTAACACAAAGTTATTGTTCGATGTGTGTAGGTCATCAATGTGACTTATGCTACCCCAATTACATGAATTTGCATCAATTTTAAAGTGAGTGGTTTGAAAACTTCAATTTTTATAAACCTAAGACTCTTAAAAATGCTAGGAATTAATTTAGAAGGCACAAAAACCTTTAAAATGACTATATATTTACAAAAAATGGATATCAATTACAAAAATTATGTCTTGAAATCCATAGGTTTATTACTTAAACCCTGAAAATACCTAAGTACTGACCAGATTAGATTTTGAAAAACTATTTTTCACATCATAAGATGTGCATCTATGAGACCAACTCTATCAAATGTTTAGTGAACCTAATTTTTTATATTTTTACAAAAATAAATTTAAAGTAAAAGAAAATAAATGTAAACTTATAAATGACATTTAGAGTAGTAAATATAATCTTCTAGCCAATGTTGCCTTCATGTGCAACTCCCACATGCTTCTTAATATGTTTTTGGCTTTATTACAAAACAACACATATGCATTTTATAATAATTTATATAATGTGTATACTTTATATAGTGAATACATGATATTTGAATTTGAATTCAAAAATGAGCCTTTAGACTCTGAAATAGCTTGGATTTTGAAGACAAAGACTTGTGACTATGCATCTATAGTCAAGACCAAGAGTTTTGACAAAAACCAACAAATTTCAACTTAAATCACCCAATATGCTATGTATTTCAAATTCAAAAAATTATTACTGTCATGACAAACACGCTCTCCTCTTTCCAAATATATATTTTCTTATAATTTTTGAGTTATTTTAAGGGTTCAAACTATATTTATTTCTAACTACACCTTTTTTAGACCACTACAAGCCACACCTATACATGTCTAATCATGTTTATGTAATTTTTTTTCATTGATCCAAGTGAAAAACAAATTTTATGGTAAAAAAATAGGGATTACTCTACACGCATTCCAAAAAAATCAAATTTTAATTTTTTTTGTGGTGTTAGGTGGAGGCTGCATGATCAGCTATCTATTTTTTTAATTATTTTTTAGGATATAATTAATTAAAAAATTAATAAAAAAATATATAAAAAAATCATAACATTCTAGAAGATCTTATCTATATATTTACCAAAGGGTTTCAAACAATATTTAATAATGCTAAAAAAATGGTGGGTTGCACGACCATCTATCTGCTATGTTTTCTTTAAAAAATGGAAGGTCCTATTCAAATTTTAAATGTTTGACCTATTTATACTTAACCATTTTTCAAAAAAAATAGTTTTTTGGAAACTAGACTTGAAATTATACAATTCATTTTTTAATACCATCTTCAAATTTTGAGTATAGCCCACTCAAATTATCTATAGAAGTTCAAATTTTTGAAATTTTATAAAAATCGTGTTGTTGGGTAGGCCCTTTTTAATTCCCCAATATTTTTCACTTACCCATCACAAATAACTTCATAATTTAGGACACATATCCTTTTGACTACATTCCAAACATAATCAGTAGTTTTATCACTCAACAATTTCATGGAGGCATACAACTTACCTTGGGAGACTAGATAATCAAGTATCAAAATCTCATCATCTTCAGACGCAGACTCAAATTCCTAAGCATATTCATCAGTGTTTTTAGTAGTATCACATGGAAGATTGGGAAGGAAGCATTTATCACACCAATCAATGTCAATGGCATAATTTACAGTGTTCACTTTGGCATTTAATAGATTAGGCACTTCTTTCCTAACTCCTCTAGTCTAATTTCTATCATTTATTTCATCATGTGCAGGCCTTTTCTCTCTATCATTATCACGACCATCTATCTGCTATGTTTTCTTTAAAAAATGGAAGGTCCTATTCAAATTTTAAATGTTTGACCTATTTATACTTAACCATTTTTTTAAAAAAATAGTTTTTTGGAAACTAGACTTGAAATTCTACAATTCATTTTTGAATACCGTCTTCAAATTTTGAGTATAGCCCACTCAAATTATCTATAGAAGTTCAAATTTTTGAAATTTTATAAAAATCGTGTTGTTGGGTAGGCCCTTTTTAATTCCCCAATATTGTGCACTTACCCATCACAAACAACTTCATAATTTAGGACACATATCCTTTTGACTACATTCCAAACATAATCAGTAGTTTTATCACTCAACAATTTCATGGAGGCATACAACTTACCTTGGGAGACTAGATAATCAAGTATCAAAATCTCATCATCTTCAGACGTAGACTCAAATTCCTAAGCATATTCATCAGTGTTTTTAGTAGTATCACATGGAAGATTGGGAAGGAAGCATTTATCACACCAATCAATGTCAATGGCATAATTTACAGTGCTCACTTTGGCATTTAATAGATTAGGCACTTCTTTCCTAACTCCTCTAGTCTAATTTCTATCATTTATTTCATCATGTGCAGGCCTTTTCTCTCTATCATTATCTCTAATGTGAAAATAAGGTCTCCCTTGTGCTTGATTCATATTTAGATCTCTCTCTTGACTTGTAAATCCATGAAGTATCCCTTTCTCAGCTCTAACAAGCTTATAAGACATCCCTTTGATAACAGAGGCCAAAGATTTCATTGTTTCCTTAAGGTTGGTTGTCTTAGTGGACTATTTTTTTTAGGATTAACAAATCTTACATCAATCTACTTGTTTAAGGACTTTCCCATAGCCTTTATGTTATTTTCAATTTGGATGGCCATATTAAATGCCAATCTCAGGTTTGTAGGAGCCTTGTCCCTCAAGTAGGAAGCTACCTTTTTGTCAAAGGCATCACTTGGCCTAATATTCTCATATAGCCTCATCATAGCCTTGTTAAACCTTCAATTAAATTACTTAACACACTCATTAGGGTTCCTTTTGATTTTTTTGAATTCTATAAAAAGAAACCTAAGATCACTCCTATCACCATACTAAATTTTGAAAACATTCTTCATTTCTTCCCATGAATCAACGCATCCATGGGGAAAGGAATTAGACCACTCACGAGCATCTTATTCCAACGTGTGTATCAAAAAATTAATGCAAACATCCTCATGTTCAACCTCATAATCTTCAATGATAATTTGGAAAGTCCTCAGGTATTGATCGCCAGTCACTACATTGTTCCCTTGAAACTTAACAAGGTGGTTCCTTAATTCATTTGGGACCTCATTAAGATAACCATCCATTTCATCAAAATTAATTGGTCTAAATCTAAAAATCTAGAATATAGGACTCTCATTCTCATCTTGATCCCTATGCATCATGATTGGTTCAATTTTGAGTTCAAGATCAAATGGCAAAGTGATGTGAGCGGTTGAGAGAGGTGGACTTGGTGGATCAAATGTAGGATGAGATTCAACTAGTTGAGAATGTGTTGGGAAATAAATTGGACTATATAATTATAAATGATCAAGAAAAATATGATAATATTTAATAATAGTAAGTTCAAAAAATTAACGTTTAGGTGTACCAGAATCTTGATAGTCCAAAGACTCATTAGCCATTTAATTTTGGCCTTCAATTCACCTCCAAACTTGCCTCTTTCTTCTTTTATTAAAATTGATGCAGAAAAAAAAAGGTCTAGAAATTCAGTTTAATATTTTTTTGAGATTTTTTTATTTTTATAAATTGTATATTTTTGGATCTAAAAGTCAACTTCAATTGAATTCCATCCTATAGACTAATTTCCATGTTTAAAATATTTAGATATATTTTTAGAGCTGCTAGCGCTTGCATACATGACTTACTAAAAATAGAAGCTGCTAAAGATAGAAATTTTATTTTAGACATTAGTTTTTTTTAGAATTTTCACATGTCAACTCTAAATTCTGAGTTGAAGCTTATTTAAGCATGGTGTGGGTTTGTAATTATTTCAAGTAATCAATATGAATTAATTTTGAGTATTATTTCAAGATCTTGGCCTATTGGTAATTTTTCTTGTTCTTGTTAGTTTTTGGGTTCGTTATCTAGTATCAGAGCAAGTTTGAATATTGGAGGATTAAATAATGATGAGAGGATGAGGAGGTATGTCATAGATAAATCAGAATATACAATAGCTATAGAGGAAAGTTCAAAAATTAATATAGGTTATCACCAATCAACAAAGAAGACAAGGTGGTGATGAGAAAGACACAGATCGTGATGAAGAAATTAAAGAAGAAAAACAACAACAACAACAACAACAACAACAACAACAACAACAACAACAACAACAACAACAACAATAACAAGAGCAGCCATAATTGATGGAAGAGAGGATGGTTTAGGATTTAAAAGGAAGAAATGAAGGAATCAAGGTTGATGTTTTAGATTATGGAGAAAGTTTAAAACTAGAGGAGTTGATAGATTGGATGAATAGCATGAAAAAGTTCTTCGAGTGGAAGACTATGAGAGAAGACAAGAAGGTAAGGTTTGCATGCACAATATTAAAAGGTCATGCAATGATTTGGTGGGATCACATGCATAAAATGAGACAAAGAAAAAATAAAGAGAAGATTAATTCATGGAAAAAGATGGAGAAGAACTTGAGGGATAAATTTCTTCCTATGGATTATGCACAAACCTTATACAGAAGATTTTAGAATTTGAGGCAAAAAAATCATAGTATACAAGAGTATACAGATGAATTTTATAAACTTTTCATATGAGTGGAGCATGATGAAATAGAATAATAGATGGTTTCAAGGTATGTAAATGCTTTAAAATTTTCTATTCAAGATAAATTAAGTATGCACAGAACACTTAACATGGAGGAGGATTATCAATTAGCTTTGAAGGCAGAAGAAAAACAAAATAGATAAAAGTTTAGAAGGACATATACTAGTCTAAGAAGAGGTGGATCCCCTCTAATAAGTTGATGAGGTGGGTATAATACCACTAGATGTGGATTTAATTCCAATAAAGGTGAATCATCACGTGGTGCAGAAAGGCAAGATGATAATAGGCAAGGGTTTCAATACCAATAAAAAAGAAGAGGATTTTAGAGAGGATGAGGTTATAGAGGTGGTAGAGGATGGTTTATAAATTAGTGTAGATCTTATGTCTATTATAGATGTGGAGAAGAAGGTCATAGATAATTTAAGTGTCCAAACTATCAAGATCAAGAAAGAAGGCAAGAAGATTACCCAAGAGTAAATCTAGTTGAGGTTGAAATAGAAGAGCAGAATACTAAAGTTGCACCAATAGATGTTGGAGAGAATCTCATGATGAGAAGAACCATGATCAATCCAAGGAAGGAACAAGTGTATAATAAATAAGGTGGTGATGCATTACTATGATCAAATATTTTTTGAACAAGATATACTTCAGGTGAAAAGCTATGCAAAGTAATTATAGATGGTGGTAGTTGTGAAAGTATGGTTTCTAAAGAAATGATTAAAAAACTAAATCTACAATGTGAAAAACATCCTAACCCTTATCAGATTTCATGATTTAAGAAATGGAATGAGGTTATAGTAGATAAAAGGTGCTTAATCAAATTTTTTATAGGAAAAACTTATAATGATGAGATATGGTGTGATGTTATTCTAATGGATGCATGTCATGTGTTATTGGGGAGGCTATGGAAATTTGATAGGAAAGTTGTTCATGATGGAGAAAAGAACACATACACTTTTTGGAAAGGTGGTACAAAGGTAATTTTGTTACCTCTTAAAGAGGAAGAGAAGATAGAAAGCATGCTTTGTATAAAATAATTTATCCAAGACATGAAGGTATCAGGTTGTTGTTATGCACGAGTAGCAAAGAGTGAGAAAATAAAAATGGTGTCAATACCAAAAAAAGAAACAAAAGTGTTGAAAGAGTATGCAAATGTTATTCCTAATGATTGATTAGATGGTTTACCACCGAAGAGAGATATTCAACATCACATTGATTTGATTCTAGGATTAGCTCTACCTAATCAAGCAACTTATAGGGTGAGTCCAACAGAACATGCAAAATTAAATAAATAGGTTATTGAATTGTTAAGGAAAAAAGTGATAAGGAAGAGTATGAGTCCATGTGCAAAACTAGCATTGCTAACTCCAAATAAATATTGAGGATGGAGAATGTGTGTAGATAGTAAAAAAAATCAATAAAATTACATTAAAGTATAGGTTTCTTATACCTCATTTAGATGATATGATAGATGTGCTTGAAGGAGAAAAATATTTTACCAAGATTGATCTATGGAGTGGTTATTATCATATTCAAATTCATGAAGGAGATGAGTGGGACACTGCATTCAAGACTGGGGATGGATTATATGAGTGGATGGTGATGCCATTTGAATTATCTAATGTACCTAGCACATTTATGGGGGTGATGAATACAATGCTACAAGTATCTATTCATAAATTTATGGTTGTTTATTTTGATGATATTTTGATATTCAGTAAGACTAGAGAAGAACAATTACAACATTTGAGAATGGTAATGGATTTGTTAAGAAAGAATAAGTTGTATGCAAATCAAAATAAGTGTAAGTTTATGCAAAATAGTTTGGTATTTTTGAGATTTGTAGTTTCAGTAGATGGTGTGAAAATGGATGAAGAAAAGATAAAGGTAATTGTTGAGTGTCATGTTATAAAAAGCATTACAAAGGTAATAAGTTTCCATGGTTTATCAACTTTTTACAAAAAAATTATTAAAAAATATAGTAGTATTATGGCACCAATAACAGATTGCATGAGAGGTAAGGAATTTACATGGACTAGATAAGCCATAGAAAGTTTTGAAATTTTGAAGAAGAAGATTATAGAAAGACCAAATTTAGCATTACCAGATTTTTAAAAAGTGTTTGAGGTTGATTGTGATGCTTCATTTGTGGGAATTAGTGTTTTGTTGAGTCAAGAATGGAAGCCAACATCATATTTTAGTGATAAATTGAATGAGATAAGAAGAAAGTATTCTACATATGATTTTGAACTTTATGAAATTGTACAAGCATTAAGACATTGGAGGCATTATCTGATGCCTAAAGAGTTTATACTATTTATAGATCATGAGGCTTTGAAGTATGTGAAGACACAAAAAAAGTTGAATCGTAGGCATGCAAAGTGGGTTTCTTTCTTGAAAGGATACACTTTTGCATTTAAACATAAATTATGAAAATAGAATCAGGAAGTTGATGCATTGAGCAGGAGGGTAGCATTAATAACTACTATGGTGAGTGAAGTAGTTGGATTTGAAGCTATTAAAGAATTATATGATATTGATCCATATTTTATAAACGTAATTGAGTAGTGTAGGAATTCATTAATAGGTGGGACAGATGTTATTCATGATGAGTATCTTATACAGGAAGGTTATCTCTTTTAAGGGAAACAATTATGCATTCCAGTTGGGTCTCTATGAGACAATATAATAGGAGAATTACATAGTGATGGTTTGGCTGGATATTTTGGTAAGACGAAGACAATAGATTTAGTGGAGGAAAAGTATTTTTGGCCAAAGATGAAGAGAGATATGATAAGGTATGTTTCAAGGTGAAAAACATATCAGGTAGCTAAAGGACATACATAAAATACTAGACTTTACATGCCATTACTGATTTCAAGAGGACCATGGATATATTTGAGTATGGACTTTGTGTTGTGATTGCCAAACACACAAAGAGGTAACGATTTAATTTTTGTTATTGTAGATAGATTTTCTAAAATGATTCATTTCATTGCATGTATGAAAACCAATAATTCCACTAAAGTTACAAAATTATTTTTTATGAATATTGTAAGATTGTATGGTGTTCCAAAAACTATTACTTCAAATAGGGACACAAAATTTCTAAGTCATTTTTGGAGGACTTTGTGGAAGAAGATGGGTACTAAGCTACAATTCAGTAGTGCATATCACCCAAAAATAGATGGATAGATAGAAGTTGTGAATAGGAGCTTGGAAAATTTATTGAAATGCATAGTGGGAGAGAAACCAAGGCAATGGGACTTGGCTTTACCACAAGTTGAGTTTGCATATAATAGTTGAGGGAATAGATCAATAGGAAAGTTACCTTTTCAAATTATTTATGAGAGAAACACTATGGGTATTTTAGATCTGGTACAAGTGCCAATTGTAGATTGAATTAGTGATGATGCAGAAGCATTTACAAAATGTATGTAATAGTTGCAAGGAGTAAGAAAAAAGTTGCAAGAAAGTAACGAAAAATATAAGGTAGTATCAGATGTTAGAAGAAGATATAAGGTATTTGAAGAAGGAGATTTGGTAATGGTTTACTTGAGGAAAGAGAGATTTTTAAAAGGCACATACAATAAGTTGAAGTACAATAAAATTGGACCATGCAGAATTAAATTGGCAGCAATAGGTTCTAAAGAAAGAGAAGGATAAGATAGTGCAAGTTTTGGATATGAAGATAGTGAACACAATGTAAGGGAATTATAATAGGGTTTTGGTCAAGTGGAAAGGATTGCAGCAAAAATACAACACTTGGAATTATAGAATGGGAGCTTAAGAATATTGACAAAGATAAATAGTAGAAGTACAATCAAGACAACTTAAGAGAGCTGATTTTTTTTGAACCAGATGAGAATGTTGCAGAAAAAATAGGGTCCAAAAATTTAGTTTAATAATTTTTTGAGGGATTTTTCTATTTTTAGAACTAAAATTCAAATTCAATTGAATTTTGTCTCATAGGCTAATTTTAGTGTTTAAAATATTTCAAAATATTTTATACCTTCATGCGCTTCCATGTGTGACTAAAAATAGCAGCTACTAAAAATAGAAGTTTTATTTTAGATGTTAGTTATTTTTAGAATTTTTGCATGTCAACTCTAAATTCTGAGTTGAGGCTTATTTAAACATGGTGTGGGTTTGTAATTATTTCAAGCAATCAATTCTGAGTATTGTTTCAAGATCTTGGCTTATTGGCAATTTTTCTTGTTCTTGTTAGTTTTTGGGTTCATTAGACACTTAAGGGTGAGACAAGTTGCTTTGATGAGTCACCTTTGAAGGATAATCTCAGTCCTTCTAGATTTACAAATAAAAGAATACTAAAAGTTAAAGATATTCCAAATAGGCACTGATCTTTCTTTGAAACCAAACGATGTGACAGAGTCGCCACTAGAAGTAAACTTCTAGAATATAGCAATTTACAAATACATAGTGATACATAATGAAACCATACCTTGGTGAAATTAGTGATGAGATATGAAAGCAAAGACACTAAAAATTTCAGATTCATATTCATAAAGGGGAAACCTCCTCAAAACATGACAAATTTACAGTTCTTTGTAGTAAATTCAGTAGATGTCAATTTACCAAATCTTTGAAATCCCCAACAACATCGGCAATGGAGTGGTACATAATTGATGACCCAAAGTAGTAAACCACACTCAAATAACCTCAGATTTAAAAAATATAAGATAATATGGATAAACATTGTCTCAAAATATGTAATTGAGGTTAATGCACCAATTATTCCAAGGTAGAGAACTTGATAACCTAAACTGATAACAATTATCTGCAAGAGTCCCTAGCAACATGGGTGATAAGGATTTGTCCCTAGCAATGGCACCAATTGGGTGTTGGTTCCTAATTGTACACCTCTTGTACTCAACCTTGCACACTTTGAGAAAATGGTAAATGAAGATGAAAAACCCATAAATATGTCATTATAGTTGGGGATGGGTTTACCATCAGGGTGGATCAAACACATATAACAACTAAAATAAACTGACAGAAGGTATGGTTAGATCCCTGCTCCTTCTGGCTCTACCTAAACCAAGGTGAGAGGACTTAAGGGGTAGCTTGCTCACATAGAGGGATACTACAATTCAATCTCCATGGAGATTATTGGGACACAAGAACAAATATGACAAGGGCATAACCAAATTTTCTCACTCCACTCGGTAAGAGTTGTTAGATGGAATGATCAAATGCACTAAGTCACACATAAGCTACTAAAGATAGATAACAATGTGATTGCAACCTTTATTTTTAAAGAAATATTCAACAACAAAGGGTCAAATAGAAATTGCAATGCTGGGATAAGCACAAAACATAGATACATTTTATATATGCAATATTTTATACATCTATAGGCAAATAACACTTAAAATATGCAACAAGGTGTATTACTTGTAGGGTAGAACAGGGTAGGATGAGTTAAGTATTATTAAAAGAGTGGTGTGGTGGTATGGTTTTTCAAACAACAGAATTTCTTTCAACAAGCATGACATCATTCATTGAAAAGATGTAGAAAATTGAAATACAAGCCTAAAAAGCTAACAGGGATGATTTGCATCCATTGGTACCAATAGAATGCAAATATTCAAATGATTCTTGAAATCCTAAAGCATACACTACAACTAGAATTACAAATATTTAGCCTATCAAATCCATAAACCCAGGTAGTTGTTTTATTACTAATTTACTGCAGATCTATCATCCATCAAGGAGGCTACAACCAACTTAGTTTGTTGTAAGCTTTATTTTTCATCAATATCTAGCTAGTGATCTCATAATTTATCATCATAATCTTCTTTGGTGAAGCCACAAATATTTTCATCTTCTCATCTTATTTTATAAGATATACATTTATTTTTTCATCTTTATCATTATAATATATGTTCATAAACTCTTGGATTCATTGCATTCAATTACAAAGTTATGTGAAACACATGATTCTGAGCGGTGGGATTGTTTATTTTTGTGTTGTGGCTTGATTTATTAATCCATGTGGTGACATGCAACTGCTTTATAGGATCATAGTCTCCCTTACTACAATGACCTTACCTAAAAAAACACGAAACTTTGACTAAAGGCACGGTTGACAAGTAGGAAACTCAGACTGCCTCAAAACCCTATAATCATCCGTATTTGTTCCAACTTACTTAGAAATTTTCGAAGTGTGTGAAATTATGAAATGTGGCACTGAGCGAAGAGGAGTCAGATTCATTTGGACTAGGATTATGCATTGTGATGCTACTAAGCCAACCCACGTGGCAGAAACTAATTGATTCACAAGCCCCCAAACTGCTTTGTACAGAAATCCTAG
The DNA here is from genome assembly GCA_037957365.1 of Torreya grandis. Lineage (NCBI taxonomy): Eukaryota > Viridiplantae > Streptophyta > Pinopsida > Cupressales > Taxaceae > Torreya > Torreya grandis. The sequence continues at coordinate 2,146,525 of JARHVA010000503.1, read as the reverse complement.
TCAATGGTGGTAAAGTTTCAAAAACTCAAAGTGGCAGGATGCGAAAGAAGTGAAGGCCTATTACAAGTCAGCAATCTAATGCTTTTAAAATCGACTATGTAAATTAGACCAAGCATGAATAAACATGAATACATAAAGGAAAGGCCAAATACCATGGTTCTATACGTGGACGAGCACGAAGATATATGATGAAATGAATGTCAGAGATATCAAAAAATTGCTAAGTAATAAAGCAACTGAAAGGGCACACAGTCAGATTAGCGGAAAGAAATTGGACAAAAATGCATGCAACCAAGCATTAAAATGAATCCAACTACGATGCCAATGGCTAAGGATTAATACAATGCCAAATTTAAATCCATGCGGCTAATCTAAAAATGCATGCGGCCAAGCACGAAGACAAGCGACTATGTCCTAGAGTCTACATGATAGAGGAACCACGTGAAACCAAAACTTCAAGAAAGATGAAGGGAACTGTTAGAATATATTTCACATAAGACTTTCATTGCCTTAAATTTCAGAGTATGGAATGACTTAATAAAACGGGGCTAAATCTCTCAATATTTAATCGATCCTCCCAAACCAATACTAGATTGAAAGTTAAAGACATGAGATAGAAACACCAGAAAGCATCTTCCCAAACTTCATTACATTAATGAGCAAGAATCATCTGTTTATTAGTCATTCATTACGTGATAGAAATGCACAACATTAAAAAAATTCTGAACTTTGTTTACTGATCTATTCTTTATAAGAAGAACAATAAAATTTAAAATTGAATTAATCATAGATCTGGTTTCATCATCCATAAATCATATAAAAAATGGTACATTATGAAATATAGATACCAAGTCTTTCACTGAAAGGCCTTCTTTAATTTCATATTGTCAATTAATGTAACTCCTAAACACATTAATAATGATTGGTTCCATAGACACATAAAGATGAATTAAGCACAACAATAATTACGAGATGAATTACAATGGTTTTACTATCAATGGTTATTGAATTATACTTGAAGAGCAAAACAAAAAGGGTTGGTTAGCATTTTGACTAATTAATGCAAGCTATTTGATCCAATGAATTAGAATATACAAATATTTCCAAACATTTAGTGAAGGGAACTACAATGTATAAATCAATTTTCAAGAAAATAAATTAAATAGAATTAATCTTGTTCCTTTTATTATTTTTAGGAGCAAGAAGTATTAATTTATGCCTTACATCAAATAATGATTAATCATTTTTAAACCAATTTAGATCTCACAGTTGATCAGGAATAAAATGTTAACTCTAGCAATATTCAAAATCAATACTCAGATTTACTGTCAATATTTTAAATTTCATTAAAATAAAATATTAATCATTTTGAAATATGTAAATCATTCAAATTCATTATATAATCTATAAATATATTAATTTAAAGGTATTTGTTCACAAGAAAAGGTAATCTTCTTACCAAACATTTAAAATAACTAAACCTCTTTCCCCAACTAATTTCATCTACTTTAACAACATATATTAA
>JARHVA010000503.1:2125000-2140000 GCA_037957365.1 Torreya grandis | reverse complement strand
GTTGGCATACTCTAGCTCGACTAACACAGTACCAACCCAACTCCACATGCTTGATTTAGCCCAAACATGGCATTTGATTGTATCCAAATCACCTTAAGCTTGTAGCTATCATATCTCAATGTAGGCCACATAGAAACACAGGAGTTCATGTAGCTTCCTTTGAGCTAGCCAACATGTTCTCATAAAGAAAAGATGTTTCTTTTAAGTACATGTAAATAAGCTTATTATTTATTAAGTTTTTTTGTTGGTCAATTTATTTTTAAGTTTGTCTGTAATTATTGAATTTCTAAATGTTAATTGAAGGCAAGTGAGTGCTAATTGGAAGTTTATTTGTGTTTAGATATGGTCATATTAGTTTGATTTTTATTTTTAGTTATAGTGTATACCTATATTATTATGTTTATTGACTTAATTGTAGTCACCATCAAGTCAAGAGTAAAAATAATAAAGTCTATGTTTTTTTTATTTTGAGAGTCAAACATCTAAAGTATTTTTAAGTCTAGAGTTTCGTACTTGGGTCTAATTTGTTATATTCTCAAAAATTCAAAAGTGTTAAGTATATTGAGTATTTTAATGTTTTTAGTTTTTAGGGTCCATAGCTAGATATTAGTCAAAATTTTCAAAAGTATTGACATTAATAGTTAAGAGTCATTTTTTGTCAAAAGAGTCAAAATTGAGTCATTATTGTCAAAAATTGTAAAATATGAAAATATTTATTCTACGGATGCATTTTCATTGGTATGAAACATCCACATTATAAGGCAATTTATATTTTAATATGTATTTGAGATTCATGATCCATCTAGCTATTTGAGCTAAAGTCTAATGGAGGATGGAGGAAATGGATGTTGGAGGTTCTAGAGCCTCTCGTCAGTCACTAGCGATGAGGCTCAAAATGATTTGGTGATGTTTGTGTGTGTGTTTGAATAAGAATATAAGGACATTTTTATTCACATGTGTGGTGTGTTCTACACTAAACTACCTAATTCCAATGACATTTCTTCAGTGGCAGTGTAGACTATCTATGCTAGTTTTGTTTGACTGACAAAAAACATTAATAGAGGCTGCATAAGATGACAATGAGGATTTATTTTTCATGATGTTTATTTTTCATATTTGTCTATTTTTTCATACCCCTACTTGTTTATACATCCTCTGAGATTTGGAGAAAAGGGAGAGTGTGGATATAATGAAATGTGGCATATAGTTGTATAGAAGGGCAGTTAACTATAGAGATCTTATGACTGCCTTACTTAGTTATGGAGATGACACTAGTGACACATACGTATGGTCATGTAAAGTAAATTTGGGATGCATTCCTTCCCATAATAGTGGTCAAGTACAACAAGATTGAGTCAGTAGTATGTAGACCTAAAAGTATGCATTGACATATGATTTTATTCGTTCGAGTTCTTGAAGATGTATATTTTCCCTATGCTCACATTAAGGGAATGTAGATAGGATTAATAATTTTCATAATGGGTTGAATGTTGAGGTATGGTGTGTAAACATTATTAATTTAACACTACTATTATTAGTTATAATAATACGTTAATAAATTTATTATGGGTTAGTTTGTTACATTAATATATTGTTAATAATTAAAAATATATCTCATATTAGTGTAGGTTAGATAAGTGAGATTTTATATGGATTTTAGTATCCCCATTTATAGACTAATGTTTGCCTATATATTAGTCTCTACCTATGGGTTAATGTAAGAGAGCAATAGAAGAATATTAGTGAGAAATAATATATTGGATTAAATTATTATTCATGTGTATTTGTCTCATCTTCAAGATTTAAATCTGTCTAATAAAATCATCCATATCCTATCAGTCTCATCGTAAAGACCTAAAGATGTGAAATATTAAAAATTATGAACCAAAAGTTTAACTAAAAAACATTGTAAAAGTCTTATTGATAGCATACAATTTTTCCATTAAAATATTTATTTTAGGGTGACCTTGCAGAAATATCTCTAAATAACTTTTAAAGGAGCATCCACTTAAAGGCCAATGTAACCCTTAAATTATGCAAACCCTTCTAGGTCCTATACTCATCTCATTAAATTCCATGTCTCATTTTATTACTCTTACCCTCAGTACATTGAAATTACATGTCTCATTTTATTACCCTTATACTTAGTACATTTAAATTTCCTTGTGATCTATTTCTTAGATCTCGTACTTTAGATTAAAAAACAAATTATTGCCATTTACAGAAGTTGATCACAATACTTATATACACATTGACTATGTAATAAAATATGAAGAACACTAGTTTAACATACAGAATAATTATTGATTCTAATTTTATGGTAGATTTATTTTTAATATAGTTATACTAATAATAATAATGAATCCAAACATTATCAAAGGAAAAAAAATCAATAGGTATTGTACAAAAAAAATTGGAAACAATAATCTGTATTGATCCATATTCAATGAATAAAATAATTACATACAATATCATAAATATAAATCTTAATTCAGAATTGGATTAGACATGTAAAATTTAAAAATCTAAAAAAAAAAAAAAATTGCCTTGCTATTTTTAACAACTGTTATTTTTACTATGTTTTACATGCAAGCTTAAACAACCCTAAAAATATCCACATATCTCCCAAATACTAAAAATTAATCTAACAAACAAATTTGAACTAAAATTCATGTTTGGTTACTAAAATATGTTAATTTTAAAAATAAAAAATATTAAAATTTAGTTTTTGACCCTCGGATGGTCATCTATGGCCTCTGAAAACTTTTTAAAACATCTTTAACCAAATAGGGCGAGTCATGGCTTCATTATTTTTTTTGAGATGATCATTTTGGCATAAACGAGAGCTCAAAAAGAGTTATGAATCAAAATTTATGACCTTATTTTGGGCTCTATATCATTCACCTCTAGTTGAAAGAACATGAATTCTAAGAATTGCTCTGATTTACTATTGATAATTATCTATGACAATATTCTTTAGCTCCCATTATGAAATCCAAGTATTATATATCTATTGTAATCCTTTCCACTATACCAAATACTTTATATAACTTCATTGCTTTGTGTTCACATCTTCTTATCCAATAACTTAAACTATCTTTTCTTGCTTCTTCTTTGGTACCTGTTATTGCCAATCTACTTCTTTGTCTTCTTTCCTTTCACCATATTCTCCATGGAAATCATATAAATTTAAAGCATTAAATACTAAAGAGATATAAAAATTATGTGGTAAACTCACTTCATAATTATTATCATTGATTTTCTTCATAATTTTATATGGATCAATATTTTCATTAAATTTTTTGAGATGGTCATTTTGATGCAAATGAGAGCTCAAACAGAGTTATGGATCAAAATCTATGGCCTCTTGAAGTTTGGACTCCCCATGAAATACTTTTTTAACTAATAGATATTAATGGTTTTTTTTTTTTTTTAGTCTAAGCAAAAAAATATTTAAGATATACCTCGATACTAAGATTTTATATTAGCAAGGATCAAATTATTTCTATGAATTTTATCGATAATAGTCATTGTATGAAAGATTTTATTTGGAGGAAAAATAATTACAAAAAAAAATTCCCTTCAAAAAGAAAAGAATAATCAATCAAGGATTTTTTTTTATGGTTTGAAACTGAAAAACAATTATCAATCAAGAAGATAATTACTTTATGGTTTTGTTGTTCTCATCTAGATTGTAATATACATATTAAAAAATCACTTAAATATGAGTTTTATATTAATATAGGAAAATATTAAAAAGATTTTGGCCTTTTTTTAAAAAAAATTCACTAACAACATTATTTTTAAAAAGATCAAAATATTCACTAAAAGGGAAAAATAAAAATATTTATAAATAATATAAATTCATATCATGGAGTTCAAGAATTAATATTATGTCAATATATTTTTTAATAAATTTTAAATTAGATATTTATCATCTAATTAATATTTTCAATCCAATTATATCATTATTAAATTATTTTTTTTAGTTTTGTGACATAATAAAAACACTCCATCAATAGTCATGATTATTTAGAATGAACTTACTCAACATGTTCATTAGATATTAATAACCATGAAAATATTTAAAAAAATAGTCACTTCCTTTATTCTATTTTCTATCATGATATTTCCAAACAGTCAAAAATATGTGATTTAACAATAAAGATGTATAGGTAAAATATGTCAACTTGTAACATTTAAATTCAAAAAAAATATTGGAAATGTAATCTTACATAATAATAAAAATCTCCATTACAAATAATTTGTACAAATTTATTTCATTAAAATTTGAATAAAGATATTTAATTTTATCAATTCAAACATAATAAGAAAAAGTGTTTTAACATTTATAATATGACTCCACATTCCTCCTAATCATAACCATCGTAAATCTAAACCAAAAAATGTAAAATTAAAATTTAAAAATAAATATATAACCAAATATGGAGACTTACTCCAATCAAACAAAATGAAGAACATACTTTCAATCATTTATCTACTCCTTGACAAAGTTGTTTCCCTTACATCACTTCATAATACTATAATTTTATCCAAATTCTAACATATATATATATTATCTTGAAATACTCCAACTACCATATTTTGCAAGAGTACTGAGTCATTTAGATATCTCATATACACAAATGATGTATAAAATAAACTATCTGACATGACTTTATTAAAACCTAGTTCAACAAAAAGAATGTTCCTTCATAATGAAGTTTAATTGAAGTATATAATATATTGATATACCCATATTTATTAATTAAAACAAAAATTATTATTTATGAAATTGTTTTATAATATCATTATTAGTAATATATTTGAAAAACTATTCAGTTTTGAATTTAGATTATTCAAATAATCCAACACATTTATTATTTGATAGGTTAAAACTACAGGGTTTGAAAGGCCCTACAACCTTGTACGATGGAGAAAGAAAAAGATCAAGAGATTAAATCTCACACGAGATGCCTCTACTAGTGGCAACAAAAAAGGAAACAAGTTCCACACCTAATAGGAAATGTCACCAAAAAAATAAAAAAAAGGATGAAGTACAAACCAAGAAACTTTTAAGAAGTTTCTACCAAACTTATCCAGGGGGCTTGACCCATTTTTCACAAGGTCCACCTAAACAAAGAGACATACAATAAATTTGAACATTAGCTATTTTACCTTTCTTATTTTTTTGAACCACTAACTAGCCCTCCTTATTTTTAGGTTGAATTCCTATGGAGGCATCCATATCTAAGGCATAGGTCTGATGTTTGTCTTCTACTGATAGTCCTGGAGGAGAGTCTTCCCTGGGAGCTACTGATGTTGGGATATCTTTCAAGGAGGAAACTAGGGTTGGCCAAGTCTTCTTTGGGGAGATAAGTTCAATCAGTAGTTCATTTTCAAAATGAACTACATCTTTGGATTCCTTGTTTGAAGTAGAGGAAGCAGGATCTTTAGACAAAATCTATAGCTAGCATTGAGATATTTTTGGGGATGAAGTCTTTCCATCAAGAGGAATCCTTTTTCCTAAGGATGTTGTAGTTATTGGTCAAATGACCAGTGGCAAAATAGTTGTGGTAGTAAAATGGTAAGCCTTCATAGTCAAATGATTAAGACCAAGCGCGATCTCTAACCTTCAAGATTATTTTTTTGGGAAGATTCTTGAAAGTATCAATACTTACTAAAATCTTAGCAAAGGAAGTGAAAGAGAGTTGATCAGTATCTGAATGCATACGTAGAAAATCACCCAAATAATTGGTAATAGTCTTCAGGCTAGATTTTATCCAAAATTGAAGTGGAAGATTGGGTAAATGAACCCAGATGGTTTTAATATGCATGGGTTCAATGAGGGGATTGAAATTGGGAGAACAAGATCTCACTAGCAAGGGGTGATGATTCAATCTCCAAGCTTGATATCTAATTTCTTCCCTATCCTTGATATTATGGAAAATGATAATAAAATATCCTTTAGAACAAGGGTAAATATCAAGTATACATGAGAGAATGGGTTTCCATTTCTGTGAAATCCACCTATTGAACTCTTGAATCTTTGGCCAGTAATCCAAAAATTTATAAATTAGACCCCTAACAGAAAAATACTCCTCTAATTTTAAAACCTCCCTAGTTTCTTCTTCACAAAAGTATACCATGGGGACTTTGGAGGCCAACATAATGTGTTCAGGATCAGTTCTAGGAGCTGTATGAGAGATAGTGTCAATGAAAGATGTGGGCCTACTTTTGATCTCTACCTCTAAATCTATAACATCCTAGCTAGGTTGGGTGCAACTGCTAGGGTTTGAGGCCAAGATATTTTTTAGAGTCTTTTTTCACATAGGGTGATTAGATATAAGTTTCTTCTCATGGATATGAATAGATGGTAGTAGCGGAGGCTTGGGCTTAAAGACACCAAGCCAATATGAGGCAGTAGATAGAATGCCCTTCATAATGGAGATGAGCAAAAATCTTGTAAGGAAGGAAGAAGATTCATTCACTAACTACAAAGGGTGAGGGGAACCAACATTATCCATTGGCATGGCTATTAAAGCCTAAGGTCTAGATCCAGTCGGGTGGGGGTGGGAGATGACCAAACCTTTCCCCGTGGAGATTGCAAAACCAACCAAGCCATTTGTTGGACACAACAATGATGACTCTGTAGCAAGAATCAAGGATTTCTTCAGAGGAAATGACTATGAAGTAGGTGATAGAGAGGTATAAAGTCACTCCCATTGAGTTGGGATCTGCATTGGGTGGAAGAGTCACCATTTGAAACTACTACAAGTGGGAGAATGTTGTGAGTCACCATTTTAGTCCAAATAATCCAACACATTGATGACATAGACATGAGACATTTATGTTCTGAATTTCAACTTATTAATATTTTTAAAAATTCTATCAACATTTATAAACAATTTGAGTCATAACTAATATGAAAAAGCTATCGAGATCTCTTTTGACAAAAGGTATTACACATTGATATTATGCAAACAATTTTCACCCTTTAATTTCTTGAGACTACAATAGGAAATTTTTAATAAGATAATGATAGATTAAAATTAATATTATAAATAAAACATTATAAATTCCATTTTCACGTACTAAAAAAAAATTAACAATTGAATTCAAACATTTTTACGGTCTCTTTTTTATGGAGGTCTATAGGGCTTACATTTATTTCGAGCCTTTGCTATTTTTTTACTTTTCAGTTTGGATTTGTTATTTTTCATGACTATATTGTTGGTTTAAAAAGACTTATACCCCCTTTTCTATCCATGCTAGTTCCCAATCTAGTAAAAATACGGTGTTTGGTTCTAGATCCAGTTAAAATTGATAGTGGGAGACTTAGGTCTCTTTCTCCATGAGTCCAGGTTAGTTTTCAGTCCAACTAAAACCACATAGTTTCTGAATCAATTAAACGTGGTTATTTTTCTTTCTTTATTTTTGTTTTGTTAGTTTTAGGTCCCTCTTGGGACCTTATTGGGTTTTTTTTTTCTTTGAATTTGCCCTATTTATTGTCTAGATTATGTTGGACTTGTGGGTTTATTTTGGTGATCCTCCTAATATATAATTTTTAGTTTCTCTATTTTTATTTTTTATCTATTGTTAGGAGACTCAAACCTCTTATTGTATTCGGGACTGATTTCCATATCATTAATAAGTGTTGGTTTGTCCCTAATCCAAACAATTGAATCCTATCATATTTTATGACCTTTTCTAAAGATGGCATACAAACATCATTCTTATTTTATAACTTTATATCATTTCAGATATTCAAGTATCATTTCCATACAAGACATGTTCCACATCTCATATTGTCCAATTTTTTTAACATAATATTGTGTCTAGAATGACATTTGGGAAGAAATGCTATGAAACAAATATAGGTGGGAGGAAATTCAAGGAGTATTTGGATGAAATTAATAATTTTTTAAAGTAGTTTTAATTACAGGGATTTTATTCCTCTTTTGGATTGGTTTGATTTGTAAAGAATCAATAAAAAATATATTGACATTATAAATATTTTGAATGGGTATTTTGAGATAATTATGGATAAACGTGAGTTGGAAAGTAGGAAAATGGAGCTTGGTTTGGAGTGTGAAGACTTTTTGGATGTTCTGCTTTCTTTTTCTAAAGATAAATTTATGGAGATAAAACTTACACGAGACCACATCAAGAATGTCATTTTTTTACATACACGTCTCTTATATTTTTATTTTATTAATGGCATTTCTATGTTTTGAGTGTGTTTATTATTTTGTGGATATAATTTTTTTGTTGGTTTTATAATTTATTTGGAACCAATTGCTAAAAATTATTTTATTATATGATCAATCATACATCAATATTAAATGATATTTTAAATGATTATTTCAATAAAAATAAATATTGAGTTACCATTTAACTCACAATAATTTTATATATAATGAGTAGTTGGTTTTTCAATTAATTTTTTTTATATAAATTAATTTTATGAAAATTAATAATATTAATTTAAAATATAATGATCACATTTTATAAATTTTTGTTTAACCATTAAATCATGTAGAGTTTTGTTTAATTTTTTTTTTAAACATTAATATGTTTATATGTAGTCTTTTATGTATTAATCTTCAAGTTTTGAAGATCCATCACAATTTATGTAAATTAGTTTTATTGCTTTTAATATTACATTAATAGGTTTATAGTTAAATTTTTATTGTATAGTTTTGAAGTTGAGAAGAAGTACATAGTTTTAGTTTTCTTTTAATTAATATTTTTTAAAATTCTTAACTTTTTAAAAAAATGAATATTTCTCCAAAAAAATTGAGATATGAATTGAAAATGATATATTTTAGAAGATTTTCTAATAAAAATTTTGTAGAAAGGATTTTGTTTTTGTAAAAATTAAATGACTTTTAAAAAATATATAAATATTATTTTTATTTTAAATTATAATAAAATAAATTAAATTAAATTTAAAATATATGGTTTTTTTACGTATTTTATTATAGTATGTATACATAATAACATAAATATTTTAAAACATAATATATATCTATGTTAAAATATTAAATCCAGAAAATACAACCAAATTTTAAATCGTAATAATTATATAGGATTTAAAAATTAAGCTTTTATTTAATTTTATTATTTTATTAATGAAAAGATAATTACAAATATACATCATTCTATTTAATATAATTATATTATGTAAAAACAAAAATATGTTTTTATTTATAACTCATGCTTTATTTGACGTTGGTAGGATAAATTAATTGAACTAAATATTTTTATTGCAAATAATCAATTTTTATTTAATTTTATAATATTTTATTATTTTATTTAAAAAAATAATTTAATATAATAATCTTTAAGAAACTGATCCGCCCATCCTAAATGTTTTTGAATAATCTGATATATATAAAAACACACCACCATTATAGATGGTATTATTAGCAAAGTCTTAAATTTTCATCTATAGATTTCTCTAATTATTTTATCAACATGTAACTTGGAAATCAGGTGAGTGCTCACACTCAAGTTTATAAAATTATGTCTTTAATAGTGAATAAAATTAGAGAGCTATTATTTTTAAAAATACATATATTTTATTGTGCCATTATTTTGGATCATCACATATAATCTATAATACATATTGTGTCTAGAATGACATTTAGGAAGAAATGCTATGAAACAAATATGGGTAGAAGGAAATTCAAGGAGTATTTGGATGAAATTAATAATTTTTAAAGTAGTTTTAATTATAGGGATTTGATTGGTTTGATTTGTAAGGAGTCAGGGAAAAATAGACTAACATTAGAAATATTTTGAATGGGTATTTTGAGATAATTATGGATGACTGTGAGTTGGAAAGGAGGAAAATTGACACTGCTTTGGAGTTTGAATACTTTGTGGATGTTCTACTTTCTTTGTTTGAAGATAAATTTATGGAGATAAAACTTACACGAGACCACATCAAGAATGTCATTTTTGTATGAACATATTTTTTCTCTTTATATTTTACTAATGTCATTTATGTGTTTAAAGTGTGTTGTTTTGTGGATATAATTTTTTTTTGTTGATTTTATAATTTATTTGGAACCAATTGCTAAAAAAAAATTATTATATGATCAGTGATACATCAGTATTAAATGATATTTTAATAAAAAATATATATTACGTTATTGTTTAACTCGCTATATATATATATATATATATATATATATATATATATATATATATATATATATATATATATATATATATATATATATATATATATATATATATATATAATTTTTTTAATATATATTAATTATATATAAAATTTATAATATAATGATAACATTTTATAAATTTTTGTTTAACCATAAAATCATGTAGAGTTTTGTTTAAACTTTTATTTAATGTTAGATTAATAGGTTTAGATGTGGTCTTTTATGTATTAATGTTTAAGTTTTGAAGAGCCATCATAATTTATGTAAATTAGTTTTATTTCTTTCAATATTGCATTAATAGGTTTATATTTCTTTTAATATTGCATTAATAGGTTTATAGGCAACTTTTTATTATATAGTTTTGATGTTGATAAAAAAATAAATAGTTTTAGTTTTCTTTTAATTAATATTTTGTGAAATTCTTCTTTAAAAAAAATGAATATTTCTCTTAAAAATTTGAGATATGATTTGGAAAGGATATGCTTTAGAAGATTTTCTAATAAAAATTGTGTAGAAAGGGATTTATTTTTGTAAAAATTAGACGACTTTTAAAAATTATATATAAATATTATTTTTATTTTAAATTATAATAAAATAAAATAATTTAAATGTAAAATATTTGTTTCTTACATATTTTATTATAGCATGTATACATAATAACATAAATATTTTAAAACGTAATGTATATCTATGTTAAAATATTAAATCAATAAAATGCAACCAAATTATAAATCATAATAATTATATAAGATTTAAAATTTAAAATTTTATTTAATTTTATTATTTTATGAATTAAAAGATAGTTATAAATATGCATCATTCTATTTAATATAATTATGTTATGTAAAATCAAAAATATATTTTTATTTATAACTGATAATCTATTAGATATTGGTAAAATAAATTAATTGAACTAAATATATTTATTACGAATAATTAATTTTTATTGAAATTTATAGTATTTTATTATTTTCTTTTAAAAAAAATTAATATGATAAACTTTAAGAAACTAATGCCCTCATCCCGAAACGTTTTTGAATAATTTGATGTATATAAAAAAACACACCACCATTATAAATAGTATTATTAGCAAAGTCTTAAAATTTCATCTAAAGCTTTCACTAATTACTTAATTAACATGCAACTTGGAAATTGTATGAGCACTCACACTCAAGTTTATAAAATTATATTTTTACCAATGCATGAAATTAGAGAACTATTTTTTTAAAAATACATAGTTTTTATTGTGCCATTGTTTTGGAACATCACATATAATATATAATCATGGTGAAGAAATTTAAATGGATAGATAAAATTTATGTGATTATTTCAAACATAGTTTTCTTTTCCTTAATTTATTAATTAAAGAAAATAAAGTATATATATAAATTTTTATAACTTGATTTTCCATGTTTCATATTTTATTTTCCTATAATTTATTGTAATCTATTAGACCCTTTCCAATATATAGACACTTTGGAAAGTATAATGAGTTGGGCTATGTCAGAATTGTCTAGAAATCCTTCTATGATAAATAAAGCTCAAGAAGAAATGGATTTTGTAGTGGGGCATTATCGTATGGTATAGGAATCTGATTTGCCTCATCTTCACTATTTTCAATCAATGGTAAGAGAAACATTAAAATTGTATCCACATATTCCTATTCTACTTCCATAGCAATCCAAAGAAATTGAATATTAATGGGCTATGAAATACCAAAGAATAATTGTGTTGTTGTAAACATTTGGGCTGTTGGAAAATACCCAATTGCTTGGGAAGAACCAAATTTGTTCAAGCTAAAAGATTTTTTATAACAAAAATTAATGTCAAAGGTCAAGATTTTGAAATCATACCATTTGTCTCAGGTAAGAGAATATGCCCAGTGATTAATCTAACTTTGAGCATGATACAAATTTGGCTTGTACACTTATTGCATTGTTTCAATTAGAGTCTTTTTGAAGGGATCATTTTGGAAATCTTAGAAGTAGTTGGTTATGCCATGATAAGGGTAGTTCATCTTCATGTTATACCTATTCCTCACCTACCACTACATATCCTTAAACCAAAATCCTAGTGTGGGTGTGTGTGTGAATATTATTCAACTCCCATTATGAAATCCAAATATTATATGTCTATTTTAATCCTTTCCATTGTACAAAATACTTATTACAACTCCCTTGCTTTGTGTGCATTCTATTCTTATACAAGAACTTGCACTATCTTTATTTTCTTCTTTGGTACCAGATGTTTCCAATCTACTTCTTCATATTCTTTCATGGAAATCATATAAATTTTAAACATTAAACACTGGAGAGATATCAAAATTATGTGGTAAACTCACTTCATAAGCATTAGCATTGATTTTCTTCATAATTTTGTATGGATCAATCTTCTCATCAAACTTTTCAAGATGGTCATTTTGATGTAAACAAGATCCCAAATGGATTAACGAATCAAAAGTTATAGCCTGCATAATTTTTCACCCTACATCAAATAATTTATTAACTAAGTTATTAATAGTTTTTTTTTTTTTTTTCTAAACAGTAAAATATTTAAGATATACCTCGATGCTAAGATTTGATATTAACAAGGATAAAATTATTTGTTTGAATTTTATCAAGGTTATTCATTATATGAAATATTTTATTTGGAGGAAAAACAATTCCAAAAGGGTTTTTTTCCCCTTGAAACTGATTTTATTAATCAATTAAGAAGATGATTTTTTTATGGTTTGAAACTGAAAAAAATATCAATTAAGAAGATAATTTTTTTATGGTTTGAAATTGAAAAAAATATCAATCAAGAAGATAATTACTTTATGGTTGTTCCATTCTCATCCATATTCTAGTACAAATATTAAAAATTCATTAAAATATATATTTTTTTTAAATCTGCTTTTTCTTTTAAAATTCCATTAACAATATTGTTTTTAAAAATATTAAAATATTCATTATAAAGTAAAAATGAAAATATTCGCAAATAATATAAATTCATATCATATATTTTGAGAATTAATATTATGTCAATACTTTTTTTATCAATTTTAAATTAAATATTTATCATCTAATTAATATTTTCAATCTAATTATATCATTATTCAATTTATTTATTAGAGTTTTGACACAATAAAAATACTCAAACAACAGTCATGCTTATCAATCTAAATAATTTTTTTACTTGTTTAAAATGAACTTACTCAACACAATCATTAGATATTAGTAACCATGAAATTACCCCAAAAAAATTGCATTTATATTCTATTTGCTATCATGATATTTCTAAACAGTAAAAAGTATGTAATTCAATAATTCGAATGTGTAAGTATTAGTATGTCAACTTTAGCATTTAAATTCAAACTAGATGTGTTAAGTATTAATATGTCAACTTTAGCATTTAAATTCAAACTAAAATTTTATAAGGAATGCAATTTTACATAATAAACAATTTTTCTATTACAAGTAATTTGTACAACTTATTTGTTTTTAAATTTTGATAGAGATATTTAAAGTTATCAATTCAAATATAATAAGAAAAGATATTTTAACATTTATAGTATAACTCCACATTCCTCTTCACCATAACTATGATAAATATAAAATAAAAAAATTACACACACACACACACACACACACAAAGATGGAAACTTACTCCAATCAAATATAATGAAGAACATTCTTTGAATAATTTATCTACTCTTGACAAAGTTGTCTCCCATGCATCTCTTGATAATATTATAGTTTTAATCAAAATTCTAATATATTTAATAAAAATTTATATATAATTATCTTGAAATGCTCCAACTACTCTATATATTGTAATATTACTAAGTTATTTAGATATCTCATATACACGAATTATGTATAAAATAAACTCTCTTACATGACTTTAATTTGAACCTAGTTCAACAAAAGGGTTGTCCCTTCATAATGAAGTTTAAAATTTAAGTATATAATATATTGATATAGCCATATTTATTAATCAATACCCAAATGTTTATTTATGAAAACCTTAAATAATATTATACAAATTACTAATATTAGTAATACACTTGAAAAACTACTTGGTTTTGAATTTAGATTATTCAAATTATACAAAATAGTTCTAACATATAAATGAGACATTTATGTTCTAAATTTTATACATAGCATTCATTACCTGATAGAGTCAAACCAAACCCCTATTGACCTTCCTTTATTATCCTGATTACTAAAGTCCACCTCAAGCCTAGTTCATAATCCCATTCCTGCAACCATGGAATGGAATATCAACAACATCTAATCAAGCATGAATCATCAAATATTGATATAATTTGGATAAAACATAATTTTAAATGAAATATGCATAATTAGGCATAATCATTAATTTTAGTGATTAACCATACCAGTTACTTGTAATGATTAAATCATAGTAACTAAACTAGAATCCCATCTATAATAAACAACTAATAACATTATAATAAAAATCAACATATGCATAAATCAGACAAGTGTCATCTAGAATTCAATACAACATGCTAATAGTCCTTTTGGATAAGAAATCATAAGATGGTATCAAGTTGGGGCATAACATCCTCCCCCTCTTAAAGAGGAACTATTTCAGTGACTCATCAAATAGCCAGGGAATACATAGTATTAGAAATATGTTCAACTTACCAAGTAGCATTATTTCATAGCATTTTCCAAATCCCCAAATGTGGTAGTACCCAACATTACCTTGATGGCATTTCAATCATGACCATTTGGACAACAATGTCTTTCCCTGCATCAAGACAATAAGCAATGCCCTTCTTAATTTGTCCTTTGCAACA
>JARHVA010000503.1:1995000-2120000 GCA_037957365.1 Torreya grandis | reverse complement strand
TGAGCTATTTATATCATGGTATGATTACATCACTCAATAATGTCATTATGCTGGGGCGTGTAGGGAGCAATCAAATTCTATTTTATTCCTTATTGGTTAAAGAATGCCAAGAATTTCTTTGACATGAATTCCCCCCTTGATCTAAGTAGAGGTGAAGTAAAGGTTGCCCAATCTCCTTCACAACATGTTGATAGAAGACCTAGAAATGTTGGAGGGCCTCACTCTTCTTTTTTAGGAAAAATACCCACATCTTCTGGGAGTATTCATCCATGAATAGTTAAAATTACTTGTATCTATAGAGTGAAGTAGGTAATGGGTTGTTCAGAACAATATGAAAAACCTCCAAATTCCTCTTGGCATGAAAAGAGGTATCTTTAAATGGATCCCTATGTTTTTTACCTACAAGGCATCTAGGGTAGATGGGCAAGGAACTAGATAACTTTGGAAGTCCATGTACCATCCCTTTAGAACTTAGCTTGTATGAAGATCTAGTTGATAAATGACCATAATGGTAGTGCTAGAGAGCAGTGGATTATACCATTGAGGTAGATAAAGCTACTGTATAAGATTAAACTACATCTAAAGCAAACAAATTTTCATTAAATCAGGTAGGTTTTGATGTCATTTTTGATAAGAAACTCTACTTTCACTTGATGATTCAGGAGCTGAGTGATAGATAAGAGATTAGATGTCAATACAAGAACATATAGTACTTTTACAATTACAAATTTTCATGTTTCAAATGGAATGGTAACTTGACCTATTTCTACTACAACATATTCTTTATCGTCAGTGATCTTAACTTGATCTCTAGTGGGTTGGTTTGTCAATGAACCAAATATCTTTTTGTTGCTTATCATGTGCTTAATGGCACCTAAGTCAATCAACCAAATATTCCTCATGGGTTATGAGGTCTGGGAGACTAATACTACGTTCCTGACTTCATCACTTGTTACTTCATTAGATTCATCATCTTATTGGGTAACAAGATGTCCCTTGTGCTTCCACTAGTGAGGATTTCTTTTTGACTTCTGAGTATCATTGTGCCTTGATGTGCTTGGCTTGATGGTAGATCTTTTGTTTTAGCTATTGTACCAGTAGTTCATTGTGTTATGAGTGTTTATGCGATAAATGTGACACCACCTCTTTAACTTCTTATGATGAATTAATTATTTTTGTTACTATTTCAGTGGTGGCTTTTTTGGAGGTGTTTTATGTGATGTTTAACCTCATTACTGCTTCATTTTAATATATTTATCTTGAGACTCATCTTGTGATGAATTGATAGCTTCCTCTTACTACAACAAGTTCTCGATCTCTTTAAATGATACTTTTTATTTAGAGACATTTAGTGTTGTGATGAACACTTTGAATTGAGAAGGGAGTGCTCATAAGGTGATCAGGACCAAAGTTTAGTCATCTATCATTTCACTAAGAGCTAACAACTCTATTCATAGCTCAGCTACTCAACATAAGAATTCCTCAACTATTTCATCAGACTCTATAGTGAGTGTATGAATTTTTATTGAAGATGAAGTGCCTTCATCTAATTTTTTACCTCATATATAGTTGTTAATTTATCCAATACTATTTTTACTTGGTTAGCATCCCTGGTATGCGGTTGCATGCCACTAGTGACTCTTAGCATAACCAACATTAGGGTCTTAGCATTAGCCTGGTCATACTTTATGAGTGCATCAGGATCAGTAAGAACATGTATATTCCCTATCACGATACCCCATAATCCTTTGAATTGAAGGATTGTATGCTTTTTTATTTTCTAGGTAGCATAATTTTCCCCTTTAAGTAGTTGGGTGTCTAAGAGAAGTAATTTTAGAGTAAACATATATGATTTTTACTTTACTTGAGCAAAATAATATTTAAAACTATATGTACCTTATTTTGATCCAATCTTCTTACACTATTTTGTCTTCAAGTCATGGCTCTCACTTTGAGCCTATGTTCATATTTAACATGTTCAATCTCAAATTATTTTAGTGACTTTCTCTATAAAAACTCCTTCTTTCACCAAATTCAACCGCTTGTGCCTCGGACTTCAATGGGAGAGCTTTTCTGACTCTTCATTTTGGGTTTTTAACCGGGTCATCTCGATCCAATCTTCAATATTATCAAGATTAAAAAAATAATATGACTCTTTTAATACTAATAAGAATACTTTAGAGTATCTTTGTGTCAAAATGGGGACCGCATTGAGGGCGTTGGTGTCTCAAACTTGATTCTTATTCAAATGGCACATGTTGTTGCTCAGACGTCATTCTTCAAGTTCTTTTTTATTGTAGTGATATGTTTATTCCTACCATGTTGGTTTATCCCTAATGCTGGACTTCCATGTGACAGATCTTACTCGAGTTCCTTCCATTGTTTGTCTTCAATAGATTTTGAACAAGCAAATTAAAGCTCTTTAAGTCTCTACACCTTTTTTCAGTGCTTTTCATGCTCATGACTATTGGCTAGCAAGTGTGCCTTGTCTTAAGTAGATTGCAATGATTTTATTTGAGCTTTTATTTTTCTACAAGCATCAACCAAGTTATAGCACAATTGTTATTTCTTCTTGCATCAAATATTCTACAACAGGCTTCACTCCACGTCACATGTTGTAGTTAGAGACTATTCTACTTGGTTACTACACCTACTCGACTACTACGTGGTTATTGAAGGCATCGATTAGGGTCTTTCTAAGGCTCTAATACCAAATTTTGTTAGCAAATTCAATTACTTTTCATTAATTTCATTCTAAGATTACAACAAAATATATATACAATGAATTACTAAAAATATGATAACTATTTTATGTGAAGAGTGGAGAGGAGTAGTCTAGAAAATATTATGACATTCCTATAACTGATATTCTACAAATTTTTGTAACCAACATTCTAGATTATTCAAGGAAGGACATATAACCTAAAATAATGTAATAAAATAATTTTCTATATGCTACGTTGTCAACCATACACTAGTGTATGGTTATGGATGATGTATAAATTTCAAATTAAATTTTAAAAAATATGCTTTAGGAGAAACTAAATTCTTCCGACTTCCATTGGAAATGATGATGTGTATTGGCTCACCATTGGTCTACATTTGTTAATGAAACAATATTTTTAATCCATATAATTTCTTGTTTGGGGAAGTAGAGATATTTTTAGTTCCAACCATATCATAGGGTTCATAATATATTATCTAATTACCATTTCATAGTGCTAGATAATTTCTACCCACTTCTCGAGATGTGTAAGTAGAGAGATCATAGTGTGACACTTTTCATTGGATTAAATATTGAAGTTATGAAATAAACACCACTTTCCAATCTTGGACTATTTGTTTTAATCATTTGAAAATTATTTTCCATTCTCTGGTATGATGACTCAATCAATAGACATATATATATATATATATATATATATATATATATATATATAAGGCCTTCAATGTAATTATTTAGATCATAGAATGCCCTCATATGGAAAGCAGTTGATTGGTTTTAGGAAATCACATAGTAGGTGATCCTCATGTATTCACTACCCATTTTTGGTGTTATGATGGTTTTAAATGCTTCTCTTTTTTTGACATATTTTTAATTATGAATTACATCATTTCTAATAGGACCATATTTTTTCATAGGTGTTAAATATTTATGTTTCAAATTTACCTCCACATAATTTTGATCAATATGTCTTATATTTTATGCTAGCATTCAAAAATCCACTTGTAGCTCCTAACATTGTTAAACCCCAAAAAAATACCACCATAAAGGTATTAGATGGAGTGATTAAGGATGAGGAGGGATGAGAAGGAATTGAGTAGAGATGATGAGGGAGTCAATAGGTATGATGAGGGATGGTGAGGATTAATGATGGAGTAATTAGTGAGGATGAAGGGATGGTGAGTGATGGTGAGGATTAATGAGGGATTGATTAGGGGCAATGAGGGATGAGTGATTAGAGATGATGAGGTATGATGAAGCAGTGATTAGGGATGATGAGGTGATGCAGAAGCATCACTACCCAATGTAAATAGTGATCTATTTTACATGTTTTGAGTCTTTTAAAGGTGGTCAAGATCATAATAAATATATAGGATTATTTTTAAGTTTTTTTTTGTGTCAATTCTGAATTTGAGTTGTATTAAACTTTCTTGCTAAATCTTTCATTTGAATTTTTGAACTTTCATAGAGACTTAAATTTTGTTTCAAGAAGTCCAAAGTCAGATTTGGTGTGGTTAGATTTTAGTGAGGAGTTTATTATGTTAAAACACATATACCTAAACTCATTTTTAAGAAATATGTTATTATTTGAGTTATTTACGAACACTCTCAACATACAAAAAAAGTTAGAATTTAGTTAGGATGGTTATTTGGTAATAAGAGACTTATCCATGCCTTGTTTTGTATTCAGAGTCAGAGTCAAGAGAGTTGGAAGGGGTAAGATTAGAAATTATGAATATAAATAAATCCCAAACAAGTTAATAAATATAATTTTTTATTATTTTTAGATAATAAAGTAAACAGACCATGCATCTTCTTGAATATGTGCAAAGATAATTGACAGTGTGCATGATCAATGGTGAAACATGATTAGTAACAAGTTTTTTGTGATATTTTTGTGAGTGATAATTTTAAAATAACTATTACTTGATGGTTATTATATAAGTTTTCATTTGAGTTTCAAATCTTTTGAAATTTCAAATTACAAACTATATACCATGTGCTTTTACAAACTATGCCTTGAAATCTGAGTGAATGTCAAAGTATTGTGGAAGAGGAGATTATATTTAATGTAATTTTGAAAAATATGAGTAATTAATAAATTTAAATAATAATTAAATAATATTTTTTAAACATTTTATGTTGATATTCTTCTAAGGACATTCTGTGTTGAACACACAACCCTATTTTTTGTGAGTAAAAGTTTTGAGTATACATCTGTGTGAGAAGGTATATGCCTTTATTGGAAATTCAAATGTATATGTTGGTTATTTTATTATAATATGATCATTAATTATTATATTCTTTAAATTATATTTCATATATTTGGATGATCAAAAAGAAAACTAACATAGTCCTACAGTCATCAAGAAACTTAACACATTCAAAATGGTATCTCGTGGAAATTGGCAAATAGAGTGTTATAGATGGAAGTAATTGATTTTTTAAAGTGTGTAAAAAAATTTCAAAGGAGTTTCAACCTTCATGTTTTTTCATAACCTTATTTTTAATGAATTAGAATAAATAACCTCTTCTTGGATTACTGCAGACTTGTGACTGAGTACATAGTCTATTGAAATTTGGTTAAGTCAATCTACTGTAGCTTAAATAGGGAAATCTAACACTTAAAAAACATGCATAGTATAAAATAAGACATAATATAATATTCAAAGTCATTGTAAATTCATTTTGAAAATTAAAATCTCATTTTGGCCCTTCTTGAATTTGTAAAACTAGTCCAAACCTTGTATTAGGGTTTCTACTTTCAAAGTGAGTTTTTGGGAGTTGTCACCATAAATAATCAATGAAATTTGGTGAAAATTTTTATTTCAATATAAACAAAGAGAATTTTTTTTTAAAATTTGTGTAATTATAGATAAGCATAGATGGGGGAGGACTGTGTGGTAAATATGGTAGAATGAAACTTAAAGACCTAACTTGAGAGTAGAAAGAGCCAAAGAAAGTTTTCAAATAGTTGAACCAAATCCTAAAAGATTGTGAAGATATGGGATACATTAGAGGGTATCCATAAATGAGGTTTATTTGATGATCTGAGTCTGTACAAGACCATACCAAGGAAATTATCCCTAAAAAAGGCTACAAAAAGAGTTTATGATAGAGTAAGAGGTAGTGTATGATATGAGGATTGTGTTGAGAAGTTAAGTAGGGTTGATAAGAAGTTAGAGAGGACTCAAAGGAGTGGAAGGATTTTTTTTAGATCCTTATTAAACCTTAAGGAAACAGAGACAAGATTTGATCCAAGTTGTTATAAAGCATAAAGACTAGTGAGGGGGATTGTCTCAAAGTAAGAGAGATAGAATGCATTGAGTAAAGAGAATAAAATGAAGAGTTTAGTGAGACCATATAGAACATGGTGGATAATAAATTAAATTAATAAAATTCATATGTAAATTTGAAATGTATGTATGGTCCAAAGATAAACATCAAGCGAGAAAAGACAAATTGAAAGTTAGGTGGATATTGGTAGAGAGCTTAGACAAGTAGAGAATAAAATAGGGCTTTGCATCATGAGGGATGGTGAGGGGTGATGAGAGAGTTATTAGTAATGATGAAAGATTATTATAAATGATGAGAAATGTTGAGGGTCAATAAGGGAGTGATTAGGGATGATGAGGTATAAGGAGGGAGTGATTAGGGATGATGAAATGGTGATTAATGATTATGAGAGCCAATGAGGGAGTGATTAGGGATGATGAGGGATGGTGAGATCCAATAAGAGAGTGATTAGAGATGATTAATGAGTGATTAAGATGATAAGGGATGGTGAGGGTTAATTAGGGAGTGATTAGGGATGATAAGGGATGAGGAGTGAGTGATTAGGGATGGTGATGGATAGTGAGGGTTAATGAGGGAGTAATCAGATATCATAAGGGAGTGATTAAATATGACTAAGGATAATTAGGGTTAATGAGGGAGTGATTAAGAATAATAAATAATGATGAAAGAGTGATTAGTGGGGATAAGGCATGAGTTTTAAGTGATCAAGGATGAGAGAGTGATGATGAACACGTGAAATTAACACAAAGTTATCATTCGATGTGTGTAGGTCATCAATGTGACCTATGCTACCCCAATCACATGAATTTTCATCAATTTCAAAGTTAGTGGTTTGAAAAATTCAATTTTGATAAATGTAAGACTCTTAAAAATGCTAGGAATTAATTTAGAAGGCACAAAAACCTTTAAAAATGACTATATATTTACCAAAAATGCATATCAATTAAAAAAATTATGTCTTGAAATCCATAAGTTTATTACTTAAACCCTAAAAATGCCTAATTACTGACTAGATTAGATTTTTAAAAACTATTTTTCACATCATAAGATGTACAACTATGAGTCCAACTCTATAAAATGTTGAGTGACCCTAATTTATTATATTTACAAAAATAAATTTAAAGTATAAGAAAATAAATGTAAACTTATAAATGACATTTAGATAGTAAATATAATCTTCTGGCCAAAGTTGCCTTCATGTGCAACTCTCACATGCTTCTTAATATGTTTTTGGTTTTATTACAAAACAACACATGTATTTTATAATAAGTTATATAATGTGTATGATTTATATAATGTTTTTTTTAGAATTTTTGTATGTCAAATCTAAATTTTGATTTGAGGCTTATTTAAGCATGGTGTGGATTTGTAATTATTTCAAGTAATCAATATGATTTAATTTTGAGTATTGTTTCAAGATCTTGACCTATTGATAATTTTCTTGTTCTTGTTAGTTTTTGGGTTCATTATCTAGTATCAAAGCAATTTTGAATATTAGAGGAGCAAATAATTATGAGAGGATGAGGAGGTATGGCGTAGATGAACCAGACTATACAAGAGCTATAGAGGGAAGTTCAAAAATTAATAGAGGTTATCACCAATAAATAAAGAAGATAAGGTGGTGATAAGAAAGACACAAATTGTGATGAAGAGATTAAAGAATAAAAATAACAACAAAAGCAGCCACCATTAATGGAAGAGAGGATGGTTTAGGCTTTAGAAGGAAGAAATGAAGGAATCAAGGTTGATGTTCTAGATTATGGATGCAGTTTAAAACCAAAAGAGTTGATAGATTGGATGAATATCATGAAAAAGTTGTTGGATAAATATGGTTTCCAAAAAAATGATTAAAAAACTAAATCTACAATGTGAAAAGCATCCTAACCCTTATCAACTTTCATAGTTTAAGAAAGGGAATGAGGTTATAGTAGATAAAAGGTGCTTAATCATAAAATTTATATGAAAAACTTATAATTATGAGATATGGTGTGATGTTATCTTAATGGATGCATGTCATGTGTTATTGGGGAGGCTATGGTAATTTGATAAAAAAGTAGTTCATGATGGAGATAAGAACACATACACTTTTGGGAAAGGTGGTACAAAAGTATTTTTTACCTCTTAAAGAATTTACCCAAGATATGAAGGTAGCAGGTTGTTATTATGCACTAGTAGCAAAGAATGAAGAAACCTAAATGGTGTCAATACTAATAGAAGCAACAAAAGTGTTGAAATAATATGCAAATGTTATGCCAAATGAGTTATCAGATGGTTTACCACTGAAGAGAGATATTCAACATCACATTGATTTGATTCTAGGATCAGCTCTACCCAATCAAGCAGCTTATAAGATGAGTCCAATAGAACATGCAAAATTAAATAAATAGGTTATTGAATTGTTAAGGAGAAAAGTGATAAGGGAGAGTATGATTCCATGTGCAACACTAGCATTGATAACTCCAAAAAAGATTGAGGATGGAGAATGTGTGTGGAGAGTAGATAAATTAATAAAATTACATTAAAGTATAGGTTTCCTATACCTCATTTACATGATATGATGGATGTGCTTGAAGGAGAAAAAAATTTTACCAAGATTGATGTATGGAGTGGTTATTATCATATTTAAATTCATGAAGGAGATGAGTGGAAAGCTACATTCAATACTAGGGATGGTTTATATGAGTGGATGGTGATGTCATTTGGATTATCTAATTCACCTAGCACATTTATGAGGGTGATGAATATAGTGCTACAAGAATCTATTCATAAGTTTATGGTTTTTTATTTTGATATTCAGTAAGACTAGAGAAGAACAGTTACAACATTTAAGAATGGTAATGGATTTGTTAAGAAAGAAGAATTTGTATGCAAATCAAAAGAATGTGTAAGTTTATGTAGAATAGTTTGGTATTTTTAAGATTTGTAGTTTCAGTGGATGGTGTGAAAATAGATGAATAAAAGATAAATAAAATTGTTGAGTGTCCTATTCTAAAAAGCATTATAGAGGTAATAAGTTTCAATGGTTTAGCAACTTTTTACAGAAAGTTTATTAAAAAAGTTATTAGTATTATGACACCAATAAATGAGAGGTAAAAAAATTGCATATACTAGATCAGCCATAGAAAGTTTTGAAATTTTAAATAAGATTATAGAAAGACCAATTTTAGCATTACCAAATTTTTAAAAAGTGTTTGAGGTTGATTGTGATGCTTCATGTGTGGGAATTAGTGCTATGTTGAGTTAAGAAGGGAAGCCAACAACATATTTTAGTGAGAAATTTAATGAGGTAAAAACAAATTATTCTACTTATGATGTTAAACTTTATGCAATTGTACAAGCATTAAGACATTGGAGGCATTATTTGGTGCCTAAAAAGTTTATACTATTTACAGATTATGAGGCTTTAAAGTATGTGAATACACAAAAAATTTGAATAGAAGCCATGGAAAGTGGGTTTCTTTCTTGCAAGGATATACTTTTATGTTGAAACATAAATCAGGAAAATAGAATCAGGGAGTTGATGCATTGAGCAAGAGGGTAGCATTAATAACTACTATGGTGAGTGAAGTAGTTGGATTTGAATCTATTAAAGAATTATATGATATTGATCCATAGTTTAGTAAGTTAATTGAGTAGTGTAGGAATCCATTAACAGGTGGGAAAGATGTTATTCATGATGAGTATCTTATATAGGAAGGTTATCTCTTTAAATGGAAATAATTATGCATTCTAGTTGGGTCTCTATGAGATAATATAATAAGAGAATTACATAGTGATGGTTTGGCTGAACATTTTGGTAAGACGAAGACAATAACTTTAATGGAGGAAAAGTATTTTTGGCCAAAGATGAAGGGAGATATGATAAGGTATGTTTCAAGGTGCAAAATATGTCAGGTGGCTATCAGACATACACAAAATACTATACTTTACATGCCATTAATTATTTCAAGAGGACCATGGATAGATTTGAGTATGTACTTTGTGTTGGGATTGCCAAACACACAAAGAGGGACGGATTCAATTTTTGTTGTTGTAGACGGATTTTCTAAAAAGGTTCATTTCATTGCATGTAAGAAAATCAATGATGCCACTAAAGTTGCATAATTATTTTTTATGGATATTGTAAGATCGTATGGTGTTCCAAAAACTATTACTTCGAATAGGGACACAAAATTTCTATGTCATTTTTGGAGGACTTTGTGGAAGAAGATGGGTACTAAGCTACAATTCAATAGTCCATATCACCCAAAAATAGATGGACAGATAGAAGTTGTGAATAGGAGCTTGGGAAATTTATTGAGATGCATAGTGGGAGAGAAACCTAGGCAATGGTACTTAGATTTACCACACGCTGAGTTTGTATGTAACAATTCAATGAATAGATCAACAAGAAAGTCACCTTTTCAAATTATTTATGGGAAAAACACTATGGGTATTTTAGATTTGGTATAAGTGCCAATTGAAGATTGAATTAGTGATGATGTAGAAGCATTTATAGATCATATGAAATAGTTTCAAGGAGTAAGAAGAAAGTTTCAAGAAAGTAACAAAAAATATAAGGCAATAGCAGATGTTAGAAGAAGATCTAAGGTATTTTAAGAAGGATATTTGGTAATGATTTACTTGAGGAAAGAGAGATTTTTTAAAAGCACATACAATAAGTTAAAGTACAAGAAAATTGGACCATATAAAATTAAATTAGTAGCAACAGGTTCCAAAGAAAGAGAAGGATAAGATAGTGTAGGTTTTGGATATGAAGATAGTGAGCACAATGCAAGAGAATTTTAACAGGGTTTTGGTCAATTGAAAAGGATTGCATAAAAAATACAACACTTGGGATTACCAAATGTGAGTTGAAAAAGATTGACAGAGATAAATAGTAGCAATACAATCAGGACAACTTGCAGAAGCTGAGTTGTTTCAAACTAGACGAGAATGATGCATAAAAAATAGGGTCTAAAAATTTAGTTTAGTAATTTTTTTAGGGATTTTTCTATTTTTATAAATTATATATTTTTATAGCTGAAAGTCAAATTTAGTTGAATTTCATCCCATAGGCTAATTTTAGTGTTTAAAATATTTCAATATATTTTTAGACCTTCACGCGCTTGCATGTGTGACTTACTAAAAATAGCAGCTGCTAAAAATAAAAGTTTTATTTTAGATGTTAGTTATTTTTAGAATTTTTGCATGTCAACTCTAAATTCTGAGTTGAGGCTTATTTAAGCATGATGTGGGTTTGTAATTATTTCAAGCAATCAATTCTGAGTATTGTTTCAAGATCTTGGCTTATTAGTAATTTTTATTATTCTTGTTAGTTTTTGGGTCTATTAAACACTTAAGGGTGAGACAAGTTGCTTTGACAAATCACCTTGGAAGGATTATCTAAGTCCTTCTAGATTTACAAATAAAAGAATACTGAAAGCTAAAGATATTCAAAATAGGCACTGATCTTTCTTTGAAACCAAATGACGTGATGGAGTCACCACTAGAAGTAAACTTCTAGAATATAAAAGTTTAAAAATGCACAGTGATAAATACTCAAACCATACCTTGGTGAAATTAGTGATGAGATATGAAAACAAAAACACAAAAAATTTCATATTCATATTCATAAAGGGGAAACCTCCTCAAAACATGACAAATTTATAGTTTTTTTAATTAAATTTAGTAGATGTCAATTTACGAAATCTTTAAAATCCCCAACAACATCGGCAATGGAGTGTTATGTAATTGATGACCCAAAGTAGTAAACCACGCTCAAATAACCTCAGATTTAAAAAATATAAGATAATATGGATAAACATTGTCTAAAAATATATAATTGAGGTTAATACACTAATTATTCCAAGGTAGAGAACTTTATAACAATTATTTGCAAGAGTCCCCAATAACACAGGTGATAAGGATTTATCCCTAGCAATGGTGCCAATTGGGTGTTGGTTCCCAGTTGTACACCTCTTGTACTCAGCCTTGCACACTTTGAGAAAATGTTAAATGAAGATGAAAAACCCATAAATATGTCATTATAGATGGGTAAGGGTTTACCATCATGATGGATCAAACACAGATAATGACTAGAAGAAATTGATAGAAGGTATGGTTAGATCCCTACTACTTTTGGCTCTACCTGAACCAAGGTGAGAGGACTTAAGGGGTAGCTTGCTCACATAGAGGGATACTAAAATTCAATCCCCATGGAGATTATTGGCACACAAGAACAAATATGACTAAGGCATAACCAAATTTTCTCATTCCACTCGGTAAGAGTTGTCACACGGAATGATCAAATGCACTAAGTCACACATAAGCTACTGAAGATAGATAACAATGTGATTGCAACCTTTATTTTAAAATAAAATTTCAACAACAAAGGGTCAAATAGAAATTGCAATGCTGGGATTTAAAGCACAAAAGATAGATACAATTTATATACACAAGATTTTATACATATGTAGGCAAATAACACTTAAAATATGGAACATGGTGTATTATTTGTAGGGTAGAACATGCTAGGATGAGTTAAGTATTATTAATAGAGTGGTGTGGTGGTGTGGTTTTTCAAACAACAGAATTTCTTTCAATAAGCATGACATCATTCATTGAAAAGATGTAGAAAATTGAAATACAAGCCTAGGTAGCTAACAAGGATGATTTGCGAAGAGGGGTTAGATTCATTTCGACTAGGATTATGCATTGTGATGCTACTAAGCCAACCCACATGGTAGAAACTAATTGATTCACAAGCCCCCAAGATGCTTTGTATAAAATCCCTAGTCAATGGTGGTAAAGTTCCAAAAACTCAATAAGTGGCAGGATGCGAAAGAAGTGAAGGCCTATTACAAGTCAACAATCTAATGCTTTGAAAATTGTCTAAGTAAATTCGACCAAGCATGAATAAACATGAATACATAAAGGAAAGGCTAAATATCATGGTTCTATATGTGGACGAGAATGAAGATACATGATGAAATGAATGTCAGAGACATCAAAAATTTACTGAGTAATAAACCAACTGAAAGGGCACACAGTCAGATTAGCGTCAAGAAATTGGAAAAAAATGCATGCAACCAAGCATTAAAATGAATCCAACTTCGATGTCAATGTCTAAGGATTAATACAATGCCAAATTTAAATCCATGTAGCTAATCTAAAAATACATGCGGCCAAGCATGAAGACAAGCGATTAAGTCCTAGAGTCTACATGTGAGAGGAACCACATGAAACCAAAACTTCAAGAAAGATGAAAGGACTGTTAGAATATATTTCACATAAGACCTTCATTCCCTTAGATTTCAGAGTATGCAATGACTTAATAAAATGGGGCTAAATCTCTCAATATTTAGTCATTCCTCCCAAACCTATACTAGATTGAATGTTAAAGACATGAGATAGAAACACTAGAAATCATTTTCCCAAACTTCATTACATTAATGAGCAAGAATCATCTTTTTATAAGTTTTTTATAAGTCATTCATTAAGTGATAGAAATGCACAACATTGAAAAAATTCTAAACTTTGTTTATTGATCTATTCTTTATAAAAAGACCAATAAAATTTTAAAATGAATTAATTATAGATCTGGTTTCATCATCTATAAATCATATAAAGAATGGTACATTATGAAATATAGATACCAAGTCTTTCATTGAAAGGCCTTCTTTAATCTCGTATTGTCAATGGATGTAACTCCTAAACACATTAATAATGATTGGTTCCATAGTGGATAGAGTTACTTCCAGCTTTCATACTTCCAGCTTTCATAGACACATAAAGATGAATTAAGCACAACAACAATTACGAGATGAATTACAATGGTTTTACTATCAATGTTTATTGAATTATACTTGAAGAGAAAAACACAAAGGGTTGGTTAGCATTTTGACTAATTAATGCAAGCTATTTGATCTAACGAATTAGAATGCACAAATATTTCCAAACATTTAGTGAAGGGAACTACAATGTATAAATCAATTTTCAAGGAAATAAATCATATAAAATTAATCTCATTCCTTTTATTATTTTTAGGAGCAAGAATTATTAATAATGATTAATCATTTTAAACCAGTTTAGATCTCATAGTTGATCATGAATAAAATGTTAACTCTAACAATATTCAAAATCAATACTCAGATTTACTATCAATATTTTAGATTTCATTAAAATGAAATATGAATCATTTCTAAATATGAAAGTCATTCAAATTAATTCTATAGTCTATAGAAAGTCATTCAAATTCATTCTATAATATATAGATATATCATATTAAAGGTATTTGTTCACAAGAAAAGGTACTCTTCTTACCAAACATTTAAAATAGCTAAACCTCTTTCCCCAACTAATTTTCATCTACTCTAACAACATATATTAATAATATTGATTGAAAACTTAACACAATAATTACAATCCAATTTAACCTATTTCATAACATTCATCTCTTCCGTTATCATTAAAATAATATCACTACCATCGCTTAACATTATCTGAGGATTATGTAATTATTATCAATTATTGACGACCCTCCACCTAAACCACATTGTTAAGGAGGAGAACATTCGCTGAACAAACCTCTGTGGGAATAGACCACCTTATTTTCAATAGGAATATGATACACATAAAAGTTTTGTAGTTCGTTTTGTTCTCATCTAATGGAATATTAATGTAAGTAGCATTAATGGAATTTTGTTGTAATTAGGAGTTGTGAAGGTTTAATTCAGATCTATGAATCATCACATTGGGTGTCAGTTTACGGAGTCTTCCCTACAATAAGTGTTTTATTAGAAGTATTATTTTTTGTATCGAGTAGAACAATACGACGAGGGATGCGAGGGAGGTAGCTATAAGTAGAAAGGCTTATAATATATAATTGGATTCCTAACGTTTATCAAAACACTGATTCTTGCTGGATATGCATTGACATATGATTCTATTTGTGCTAATTCTTGAAGATGTATATTTTTCCCATGCTCACATTAAGGGGATGTAGATAGGATTAATAATGTTTATAAGGGGATGAATGCTGAGGTATGGTGTGTAAACATTGTTAATTTAATGCTATTATTATTAGTTACAATAATACGTTAATACATTTCTATTAGGTTTATTATGGGTTAGTTTGTTACATGAATATATTATTAATAGTTAACAATATATCTCATATTAATTTAGGTTAGATAATTGAGATTTTATATGGATTGTAGTATCCCCATTTATAGGCTAATGTTTGCCTATATATTAGTATCTACCTGCAGGTTAATGTAAGAGAGAGTAACAAAAGAATATTAGTGAGAAATAATAAATTATATTAAATTATTATTCATGTGTATTTGTCTCATCTTCAAGATTTAAATTTCTCTAATAAGCTCCTCCATATCCTACCAGTCTCATCGTAAAGACCTAAAGATGTGAAATATTAAAAATGATGAACTAAAAGTTTAACCAAAAAACATTGTAAAAGTCTTATTGATAGCATATGATTTTCCCATTAAAATCTTTATTTTTGGGTGACCTTGCAGAAATATCTCTAAATAAATTTTCAAGGAGCATCCACTTAAAGACCAATGCAACCCTTAAATTATGAAAAACCTTCTAGGTCCTATACTCATCTCATGAAATTCCATGTCTCATTTTATTACTCTTACCCTAAAATATTAAAAAAAAATTGCCCTGCTATTTTTAACTATTATTTTTACTATTTTTTCATGCAAGCTTAAACAACCCTAAAATTATCCACATACCTCCCAAATACTAAAATTAACCTAACAAACAAATTTGAATTGAAATTCATGTTTGTTTACTAAAATATGTTAATTTTAAAATTAAAAAACCTAAAATATATTAAAATTTAGTTTATGACCCTCGGATGGTCATGCATGGCCTCTGAAAACTTTTTAAAACATCTTTAACCAAATTGGTTAGGTTATGGATTCATTAAATTTTTTGAGATGATCATTTTGGCATAAACAAGAGCTCAAAAAGAGTTATGAATCAAAATTTATAACCTTAGTTTGGACTCTACATCATTTACCTCTAGTTGAAAAGAACTCAACTTCTATAAATTGCTTTCATTTACTATTGATATTTATTTATGTCAATATTCTTCAGCTCCCATTATTAAATCCAAGCATTATATGTCTATTTTAATCCTTTCCACTATACCAAATACTTTATATAACTTCATTGCTTTGTGTTCACTATCTTCTTATCCTAGAACTTACCCTATCTTTTCTTTCTTCTTCTTTGGTACCTGTTATTGCCAATCTACTTCTTTGTCATCTTTCCTTTCATCATATTCTCTATGGAAATCATATAAATTTAAAGCATTAAATACTAAAGAGATATCAAAATGATGTGGTAAACTCACTTCATAAGTATTATCATTGATTTTCTTCACAATTTTATATGGATTAATCATTTCATTAAATTTTTTGAGATGGTCATTTTGATTCAAATGAGAACTCAAACAGAGTTACAGAACAAAATATATGGCCTCTAAAAGTTTGGAATCCGCATGTAATACTTTCTTAACTAATAGATATTAATGGTTTTTATTTTTTTTAGTCTAAACAACAAAATATTTAAGATATACCTCGATACTAAGATTTGATACTAGCAAGGATCAAATTATTTCTATGAAGTGTATCGAGATTACTCATTGTATGAAAGATTTTATTTGGAGGAAAAATAATTATAAAAGTTTTTTTCCCTTCAAACTGAAAAAAATTATCAATCAAGAAAAAAAATTTATGGTTTGAAACTAAAAAACAATTATCAATCAAGAAGATAATTACTATATGGTTTTGATGTTCTCATCTAGATTGTAATATACATATTAAAAAATCACCTAAATATGAGTTTTGTATTAATATAGGCAAATATTAAAAAGATTTTGGCCTTTCCTTTTTAAAATTTCACTAACAACATTGTTTTTAAAAAGATCAAAATATTCACTAAAAAGTAAAAATAAAAATATTTATAAATAATATAAATTCATATCATGGAGTTAAAGAACTAATATTATGTCAATATTTTTTTTAATAAATTTTAAATTAGATCTTTATCATCTAATTAAAATTTTCAATCCAATTATATCGTTATTTAATTAATGTTTTTAGTATTGTGACATAATAAAAACACTACAATAGTCATGATTATTTAGAATGAACTTACTCAACATGTTCATTAGATATTAATAACCATGAAAATACTAAAAAAATATAGTCACTTCTATATTCTATTTTCTATCATGATATTTCCAAACAGTCAAAAATATGTGATTCAACAATTAGGATGTATAGGTACAATATGTCAACTTTTAGCATTTAAATTCAAAAAAAATATTGGAGATGTAATCTTACATAATAAAAAATATATCTATTACAAATAATCTGTACACAATTATTTTTTTAAAATTTTAATAAAGATATTTTAAGTTATCAATTCAAACATAATAAGAAAAAGTATTTTAACATTTATAATATGACTCCACATTCCTCCTCATCATAACCATCATAAATCTAAAACAAAAAATATAAAATTTAAATTTAAATTTAAAAATAAATATATAACCAAATATGGATATTTACTCCAATCAAACAAAATGAAAAACATACTTTCAATCATTTATCTACTCCTTGACAAAGGTGTTTCCCTTGCATCACTTCATAATACTATAATTTTATCCAAATTCTAACATATTTAATTATGTGTGTGTGTGTGTGTGGGGGGGGGGGGGGGGGGGGCGGGGGGAGTGGGGCGTGTGGTGGTGGGGTGTGTGTGTGTGTGTCAAGGTGTTTCCCTTGCATCACTTCATAATACTATAATTTTATCCAAATTCTAACATATTTAATTTTTTATATATATATATATACTCAACTACCGTATCTTGAAAAAGTACTAAGTAATTTAGATATCTCATATACACAAATGATGTATAAAATAAACTATCTGACATGACTTTATTAAAACCTAGTTCAGGAAAAGGAATGTTCCTTTATAATGAAGTTTAAAATTGAAGTATATAATATATTGATATACCCATATTTATTAATTAAAAACCAATTTTTTATTTATTAAATTATTATATAATATCATGCAAGTTATTAGTATTAGTAATATATTTGAAAAAATATTCAGTTTTGAATTTAGATTATTCAAATAATCCAACACATTTTTTTATTTGATAGGTTAAAAATACAGGGTTTGAAAGGCCCTACAACTTTTTACAATGGATAAATCAAAATATCAAGTGATAAATCTCACCTGGGATGCCTCTACCAGTGGCAACGAAAAAGGCAACAAGTGTTTTTCTGAACCACTAACTAGCCCTCCTTGTTTTTAGGTTGAATTCCTAAGGAGGAATCCATATCTAGGGCACAAGGCTGATGTTTGTCTTCTGTTGATAGTCCTAGAGGAGAGTCTACCCTAGGAGCTACCAATGTTGGGATATATTTCAAGGAGGAAACTAGGGTTGGCCCAATTTTCCTTGGGGAGATAAGTTCAATCATCAGTTCATCTTCAAAATGAACTGCACCTTTGGATTCCTTATTTGTAGTAGAGGAAGTAGGATCTTCAGACAGAGAGGTAGAATCTTCATTGTCAAAGTCCCATTCTTCATCTACAGTCAGCATTGAGAGATTTTTGGGCATGAAGTCTTTCCACCAAGAGGAGTCCTTTTTCCTAAGGATGTTGTAGTTCTTCGTCAAATGACTAGTGGCAACATAGCTATGGCAACAAAATGGTAGGCCTTCATAGTCAATGGCTTGAGACCAGGTGTGATCTCCAACCTTCAAGATGATTTTTTTGGGAAGATTCTTGGAAGTATAAATAATTACTAAAATCTTAGCAAAGGTAGTGAGAGAGAGTTGATCAGTATCTAGATGCATACATAGAAAATCTCCTAAAGAACTATAAATAGCCTTCAGGGTGGATTCTATCCAAAATTGAAGTGAAATATTAGGTAGATGAACCCATATGGGTTTAATATGCATGGGTTCATTGAGGGGATTAAAATTAGGAGAACAAGATCTCACTAGCAAGGGGTGATGATTTAATCTCCAAGCTTGATATCTAATTTCTTCCCTATCCTCGATATTACAGAAAATGATAATAAAATAGCCTTTAGGACAAGGCTAAATATCAAGTTTACCTGAGAGAAGGGGTTTCCATTTCTATGAAATCCACCTATTGAGCTCCTAAAGCTTTGGCCAAAAATCCAAAAATTTATAGATTAGACCCCTAATAGAAAAATACTCCTCTAATTTTAGAACCTCCCTGGTTTTATATTCACCAAAGTATACCATAGGGACTTTGGAGGCCAGGATAAGGGGTTTAGGATCAGTTCTAGGAGATGCACAACAGACGGTGTCAATGAAAGATGTGGGTCTACCTCTGACCTCTACCTCCAAATC
Organism: Torreya grandis; assembly: GCA_037957365.1. NCBI lineage: Eukaryota > Viridiplantae > Streptophyta > Pinopsida > Cupressales > Taxaceae > Torreya > Torreya grandis. Next base: position 2,100,569 of record JARHVA010000503.1, on the reverse strand, counting down.
CATAACATCTTAGTTGGGTTGGGCATAACTGCTAAGGTTTGAGGCCAAGATATTTTTTGGAGTCTTTTTCCACATAAGGGGATTAGATCTGAGTTTCTTCTAGTGGATATGAATAGATGGTGGTAGTGGAGGCTTGGGCTTAGAGACACCAAGCTGATCTGAGGTAGTAGATAGATTGCTCTTCACAATAGAGATGAACAAAAATCCTACAAGGACGGAAGAAAATCCATTCACCAACTGCAAAGAGGGAGGGGAACTAGCATTATCCATTGACATGGCCATTAGATCCTAAGGTCCAGAGCCAGTCAGGTGGGGGTGGGAGATCGTTGAACCTTTCCCCATGGAGATTGCAAAACTAATTAAGACATTTGTCAGACCCAACAATGATTACTTTGTAGCAAGAATCAAGGATTTCTTTATAGGCTATGACTATGACAGCAGGGGATGGAGAGGAAGAAAGTCACTCCCATTTATCTCAGATCTGCATTAGGGGGAGGAGTCACCATTTGAAACTACTATAGGCAGGAGAATGTTGGGAGTCACTATTTTAGTCCAAATAATCCAACACATTGATGACATAGACATGAGACATTTATGTTCTAAATTTCAACTTATTAATATTTTTTAAACATCTATCAACATTTATAAAAAACTTGAGTCATAACTAATATGAAAAAGCTATCGAGATCTCGTTTGACAAAAGGTATTACACATTGATATTATGTAAACAATTTTCACCCTTTAACTTCTTGAGACTACAATAGGAAATATTTAATAAGATAATGATAGATTCAGATTAATGTTATAAATAAAACATTATAAAGTCCATTTTCATGTATTAAAAAAATAACAATTTAATTTGAGCATTTTTATGGTCTCTTTTTTATGGAGGTCTATAGGGTTTAGGTTTATTTTGGGTCTTTGTTGTTTTTTTAATTTTCAGTTTGGATTTGTTTTTTTGTCTTGACTATGTTGTTAGTTTTAAAAGACATATACCCCCTTTTCTATCCATGCTAGTTCCCAATCCAGTAAAAATATGGTGTTTGGTTCTCGATCCAGTTAAAATTGATAGTTGGAGACTTAGGTGTCTTTCTCCATGAGTCCAGGTTAGTTTTCAGTCCAACTCAAATCACATGGTTTCTAAACTAATTAAATGTGGTTATTTCTCTTTCTTTATTTCTGGTTTGTTAGGTCTGGGTCCCTCTTGGGACCTTATTGGGATTGTTTTTCTTTGCCTTTGCCCTATTTATTTTTTGGATTATGTTGGGCTTGTGGGTTTATTTTGGTCATCCTCCTAATTTATAATTTTTAGTTTCTCTATTTTTATCGTTTATCTATTGTTAGGAGACTCAAACCTCATATTATATTCGGGACTAATTTCCACATCATTAATAAATGTTGGTTTGTCCCTAAACCAAACAATTGAATCCTATCATTTTTATATGACCTTTTTTAAAGATGGAATACAAGCATCATTCTTATTTTATAACTTCATATCATTTCAAATATTCAAGTATCATTTCCATACAAGACATGTTCCACATCTCATATTGTCCAAATTTTTTAACATAATATTGTGTCTAGAATGACATTTGGGAAGAAATGCTATGAAACAAATATGGGTGGGAGGAAATTCAAGGAGTATTTGGATGAAATTAGTAATTTTTTTAAGTAGTTTTAATTACAGGGATTTTATTCCTCTTTTGGACTGGTTTGATTTATAAGGAATCAAGAAAAAATAGATTGACATTACAAATATTTTGAATGGGTATTTTAAGATAATTTTGGATAAACATGAGTTAGAAAGGAGGAAAATGGAGCTTGGTTTGGAGTGTGAAGACTTTTTGGATGTTTTGCTTTCTTTGTCTGAAGATAAATTTATGGAGATAAAACTTACATGAGACCACATCAAGAATGCCATTTTTGTACATATACGTCTCTTCTCTTTGTATTTTATCAATGGCATTTCTACGTTTTGAGTGTGTTTGTTGTTTTGTGGATATAAATTTTTTGTTGGTTTTATAATTTATTTGGAACCATTTGTTAAAAATTGTTTTATTATATGATCAATCATACATCAATATTAAATGATATTTTAAATGATTATTTTAATAAAAATAAATATTGAGTTACCATTTAACTCGCAATAATTTTATATATATAATTAATAGTTGGTTTTTCAATTAATTTTTTTATAAAAATTAATTGTATAAAAATTAATAATATTAATTTAAAATATAATGATCACATTTTATAAAGTTTTGTTTAACCATTAAATCGTGTAGAGTTTTGTTTTTTGTTTTTTTTTTTTTTAACATTAATAGGTTTATATATAGTCTTTTATGTATTAATCTTCAAGTTTTGAAGAGCCATCACAATTTATGTAATTTAGTTTTATTTATTTTAATACTACATTAATAGGTTTATAGGCAACTTTTTATTGTATAGTTTTGAAGTTGAGAAGAAGTAAATAGTTTTAGTTCTCTTTTAATTAATATTTTGTTAAATTCTTAACTTTAAAAAAAATGAATATTTCTCCAAAAAAAATTGAGATATGAATTGAAAATGATATATTTTAGAATATTTTCTAATAAAAATTGTGTAGAAAGGATTTTGTTTTGTAAAAGTTAAACAGCGTTTTAAAAATATATAAATATTATTTTTATTTTAAATTGTAACAAAATAAAATAATTTAAATTTAGAATATGTATTTTTTACATATTTTACTATAGTATGTATACATAATAACATAAATATTTTAAAATATAATATATATCTATGTTAAAATATTAAATCAAGAAAATGCAACCAAATTTTCAATTGTAATGATTATATAGGATTTAAAATTTAAAATTTTGTTTAATTTTATTATTTTATGAATGAAAAGATAGTTACAAGTATGCATCATTCTATTTAATATAATCATATTATGTAAAAATAAAAATATATTTTTATTTATAACTAATGATTTATTTGATGTTGGTAGGATAAATTAATTGAACTAAATATTTTTATTACAAATAATTAATTTTTATTTAATTTTCAGTTTTTTAATGTTTATTATATTAAATTAAATATTTTAATATAATAAACATTAAAAAACTGATCCCCTCATCCTAAATGTTTTTGAATAATCTGATATATATAAAAACACACCACCATTATAAATATTATTATTAGCAAAGTCTTAAATTTTCATCTATAGATTTCTCTAATTACTTAATCAACATGTAACATGGAAATCGGGTGAGCGCTCACAATCAATTTTATAAAATTATGTCTTTAATAAGGCATAAAATTAGAGAACTATTATTTTTTGGAATACATAGATTTTATTGTGCCATTATTTTGGATCATCACATACAATCTATAATACATATTGTATCTAGAATGACATTTAGGAAGAAATGCTATGAAAAAAATATGGGTAGGAGGAAACTCAAGGAGTATTTGGATGAAATTAATAATTTTTAAAGTGGGTTTAATTATAGGGATTTGATTGGTTTGATTTGTAAGGAGTCAGGAAAAAATAAATTGACATTAGAAATATTTTGAATGGGTATTTTGAGATAATTATGGATGAATGTGAGTTGGAGAGGAGGAAAATGGAGCCTGCTTTGAAGTTCAAATACATTGTGGATGTTCTAATTTCTTTATCTAAAGATAAATTTATGGAGATAAAACTTACTCGAGACCACATCAAGAATGCCATTTTTGTACGTACACATTTTTTCTCTTTATGTTTTACTAATGTCATTTTTGTGTTTTGAGTGTGTTGTTTTGTGGATGTAATTTTTTTGGTTGATTTTATAATTTATTTGGAACCAATTCTTAAAAAAAAAATTATTATATCATCAGTGATACATCAGTATTAAATGATATTTTAAATGGTTATTTTAATAAAAATAAATATTAAGTTATCTTTTAACTTTATATATATATATATATATATATATATATATATATATATATATATATATATATATATATATATATATATATATAAGTAATTATTTTTTCAATTAATTTTTTTATATATAAATTAAATATATAAAAAATTAATAATATTAATTTATAATATAATGATCACATTTTATAAAGTTCTGTTTAACCATAAAATCATGTAGAGTTTTGTTTAAACTTTGTTTTATGTTAGATTAATAGGTTTATATGTAGTCTTTTATGTACTAATGTTTATGTTTTGAAGAGCCATCAAAATTTATGTAAATTAGTTTTATTTCTTTTAATATTACATTAAAAGGTTTATATTTCTTTTAATATTACATTAATAGGTTTATAGGCAACTTTTTATTATATAGTTTTGATGTTGAGAAGAAATAAATAGTTTTAGTTTTCTTTTAATTAATATTTTGTGAAATTATTCCTTTAAAAAAATGAATATTTCTCTCAAAATTTTGAGATATGAATTGGAAAGGATATGCTTTAGAAGTTTTTATAATAAAAATTGTGTAGAAAGGGATTTATTTTCGTAAATATTAAACAATTTTTAAAAAAACATATATAAATATTATTTTTATTTTAAATTATAATAAAATAAAATAAAATAATTTAAATATAAAATATATGTTTCTTACATATTTTATTATAGTATGTATACATAATAACATAAATATTTTAAAACGTAATGTATATCTATGTTAAAATATTAAATCAATAAAATGCAACCAAATTATAAATCATAATCATTATATAAGATTTAAAATTTAAACTTTTATTTAATTTTATTATTTTATGAATGAAAAGATAGTTATAAATATACATCGTTCTATTTAATATAGTTATGTTATGTAAATTCAAAAATATATTTTTATTTATAACTGATAATCTATTAGATGTTGGTAAAATAAATTAATTGAACTAAATATTTTATTACGAATAATTAATTTTTAATTAAATTTATAATATTTTATTATTTTATTTTTAAAAAATTAATATGATAAACTTTAAGAAACTGATCCCCTCATCCCGAAATGTTTTTGAATAATTTGATATATATATATGAAAACACCACCATTATAAACAGTATTATTAGAAAAGTCTTAAAATTTCATCTAAAGCTTTCACTAATTACATAATTAACATGTAACTTGGAAATTGTGTGAGTGCTCACACTCAAGTTTATAAAATTATGTTTTTACCAATGTATGAAATTGGAGAATTATTTTTTTTAAATACATAGTTTTTATTGTGCCATTGTTTTGGATCATCACATATAATATATTTTCATGATGTAGAAATGTAAATGGATAAATAAAATTTATGTGATTATTTCAAACATATTTTTATTTTCCTTAATTTTTTAATTAAAGAAAAGAAAGTATATATATGGCACTATAAATCTTTATAACTTGATTTTCCCTATTTCAAATTTTATTTTTCTATAATTTATTGTAATCTATTGGACCCTTTCCAAGATATAAACACTTTGGAAAGTACAATGAGTTGACTATGTTATAATTATTTAGAAATCCTTCTATGATGAATAAAGTTCAAGAAGAAATTGATTTTGTAGTGGGGCATTATCATATGGTAGAGGAATCCGATTTGCCTCATCTTCACTATTTGCAATCAATGGTAAGAGAAACATTAAAATTTTATCCACATAGTCCTATTCTACTTCCATAGCAATCCATAAAAATGGCATATTAATGAGAAATGAAATACCAAAGAATATTTGTGTTTTTGTAAACATTTGGGCTATTGGAAAAGACCCAATTGCTTGGGAAGAACCAAATTTGTTCAACCCTGAAAGATTTTTTTTAACAAAAATTAATGTCAAAGGTCAATATTTTGAAATCATGCCATTTGTCTCAGGTAAGAGAATATACCCAGTGATTAATCTATCTTTGGCATGATACAGCTTTGGCTTGCACACTTATTGTATTGTTTCAATTGGAGTCTTTTTGAAGGGATCATTTTGCAAATCTCAAAAGTAGTTGGTTATGCCATTATAAGGGCAGTGCATCTTCATGTTATACCTATTCCTCACCTACTACTACATATCCTTAAACCAAAATCCTAGTGTGGGTGTGTGTGTGAATATTACTCAACTCCCATTATGAAATCCAAATATTGTATGTCTATTGTAATCCTTTCTATTGTACAAAATACTTATTACAAATCCCTTGATTTTTGTGCATTTTATTTTTATCCAAGAACTTACACTATCTTTCCTTTCTTCTTTGGTACTAGATGCTTCCAATCTACTTCTTCATCTTCTTCCCCTTCACCATATTCTACATGGAAATCATAGAAATTTTAAATATTAAACACTAGAGAAATATCAAAATTATGTGGTAAACTCACCTCATAAGCATTATCATTGATTTTATTCATAATTTTGTATGGATCAATCTTCTCATCAAACTTTTCAAGATGGTCATTTTGATGCAAACGAGATCCCAAATGGATTAACGAATCAAAAATTATACCCTCCATAAGTTTTGACCCTACATCAAATAATTTTTTAACTAATCTATTAATAGTTTTTATTTTTTCTGTCTAAATAGTAAAATATTTAAGATATACCTCGATGCTAAGATTTGATATTAACAAGGATCAAATTATTTGTTTGAATTTTATCAAGGTTATTCATTATATGAAAGATTTTATTTGGAGGAAAAACAATTCCATAAAGGTTTTTTTTCTCCTTGAAAGTAAATTTTTTTATCAATTAAGAAGATAATTTTTTTTATGGTTTGAAACTGAAAAAATATCAATCAAGAAGACAATTTTTTTATGGTTTGAAACTAAAAAAAATATCAATCAAGAAGATAATTACTTTATGGTTGTTCCATTCTCATCTAGATTCTAATATACATATTAAAAAATCATTAATTGTTTTTTAAAAAAATCCACTTTTTCTTTTGAAATTCCATTAACTATATTGTTTTTAAAAATATCAAAATATTCATTATAAAATAAAAATGAAAATATTCACAAATAATATAAATTCATATCATAGAGTTCAAGAATTAATATTATGTCAATACTTTTTTTAATCAATTTTAAATTAAATCTTTATGATCTAATTAATATTTTCAATCTAATTATATCATTATTCAATTCATTTATTAGATTTTTGACACAATAGAAATACTCAAACAACAGTCATGGTTATCGATCTAAATATGATTTTTACTTTTTTAAATGAACTTAGTCAACACATTCAATAGATATTAATAACCATGAAAGTACCCCCAAAAAATTGCATTTATATTATATTTGCTATCATGATATTTCTAAATAGTAAAAAGTATGTGATTCAATAATTAGAATGTGTAAGTATTAATATGTCAACTTTAGTATTTAAATTCAAACTCTAATTGCATGCATTACAAGGTCATTGGTTACACCATAAAATTATTAAAATCAATCATAGATATACTTACCAACCAAATTTGCTCTTACTTTAGTATATTGCATTGACAAAATTTATTAATTTTAGTTCATCCACTCCTCAATTTAACCATTTTCAGCCACTAGCACGGTTTTGTAATTAAAATATTCTAGAAATGTAGTGTTCTAAGATTCTAAAGTTTAACTTACCTTAACATTCTTGCCCATACGACTGATACCCTCACTTTCTAGAAAGGATTACAACCATTAGTTTACGACATCTATGCATTAAACACTTAGTATAATTTAGAAGATTTTGATTTGGAATAATTTTAGTGTCAAAATTATATATATATATATATATATATATATATATATATATATATATATATATATATATATATATATATATATATATATATATATATATATATATATATATATATATATATATATATATATATATATATATATATATATATATATATATATATATATATATATATATATATATATATATATATATATACTGTTAATGAAGTGTCATTACATAGACCTACAAATTGAAGTCAACATTACAATAGTCCAATCCAATCAGATTGCAACCAAATTGCAATTTTAAAAGTGGAATCTTCAACTAAAAGTGTTATGCCTTACGCATAACTTTAATGACATTTTTCACAATATGCCTTCCTAGAAGAAATAACAATTCATTTAGCATGGTTAATTTTCTTCCAACTTTACCATTCATGGGTTAGTGTAGCATCCTACACCAACCATACTAAATATTAGAGAATCCATTCTAGGCATCACATGCAACCCCAAGGCTTACAACATATTTTCCATAACTCACTAACTTGATCAATGGTTCATGGATCCCAATCCCACTATCTTTCATCAGCCATATGAGGGTGTTTACCCTAATTTTATTGCTATATCCAAGATTCAAGTGGGTACCTAGGATTTCTCATCACCTGGATAAGATTTTACATTACTCTAATTGAGCACAAGAATAAATTCTAATCATGATTTAAAAGAGAACATAATATTCATTCTAGAATATCATTTTTTAGGTAAAACACACATTACCTTGCACATGAGTACTTCCAACCCATATGTGTGCACTTTCAACAAGTACAACCTTGATGAATCTACAAAAGAGTCCAGCTCATAAGACCCATAGTGCTCCACAATCGGTCATTTGAATTCTTAGATTACATCTTGTATTAATCAATCAAATAACTGACATAGGTAGCCAACAAGTATAACTAGTTACATGCCCATAATATTCAATTTTGGTTCTAAAATCTTACCTTCACATCATCCAAGAGCAAGGTAGCCTTTTAACAACTTTGCCCATCACTGAGCAACATATCCATGCTAATTATTTATAATCAGCTCAAAACCACTCACCACAAGAGTGTCATATCAGTTTAAAATTTTGCATTTAAACCGTTATCAAAATCCAATATTGAACAATAGATCAGAATATTCCTATCATAAAAATTAGAATATGAATTTAGTGTTGCATTAGTACCCTTCTTATCATTCTCAAAATAAAATTATTCAACATCATAATAATGTTCTGACTAAACCAGGTTGAAAACATCAATCGTGGTAACTTTATCCTTGCCAAATTCATGAGAAGAATCATGTTGTCAAAATTTTTATGACTACAGGATGGGTGCCAATGATAAGATCATTTATGCACATTCCAACATGGTTCTAGAATCAATTATTAAGCACAATAGGTGTGAGAATATTGAAATTGTAGGTATTATTAAACATACTAACATATCATCATGTTCCTTCTAGTTGTCATAAAATAATGACAGCATCATCAAACATCAACATCACCTACTCAGGTATCACTAAAATTCTACCTACACCAAGTATTAAGTATGTTGGATGAACAAGTTCCAAAAAAATTTGAAAGTTATGATGGTTAACCAAATCCATCATCTGATATAAAATGCTCAGCCCCAGGGGTCTTATGTATAATGTTTCCCAAGGAAGGGTATGTTCCAATAAATCCTATCATTCCATACACATGCATCCAAGAAGGCTACCAACAAATATTCATGTCTCATAGATTGGATGGCTTGCGATAGTCAATATAAATAGAGATCCCCCAAGCTTGTTGACTTTCCCAAACATGCTAATATTATTCACCCCATTAGGCCCTCCAAGCTTGAGTCACACCCTTGGACCTCCCAATGATAGTATACCTCAACATCATATGATGGAACTCTCATGCAACCCATAAATGGACACTAAGATACATTATTATTTAATTCTAACATCAAGCTTCTATCAATACTCTTCTCATTTATTTGTTTTGACAAGTCAATGATTGACTAGCATTTCTTGTTTAGAAACAACATAACTCTGGGAAAGGGTGGACTTAGCCAAGGCTCAAGGTAATTATCAAAAAAAAATTAACATAATATCTATTTTCAAACAAAATTTAATTGATTCCTTCCCTTTAAAGCTATAGAACAACAGGCTACTTTATTCACCCCACAAGAGGTTGATACTTTTTATAGGCTCACACTTTTATTCTAAAGTGAAACATTCTTATTTCAGTTTGTTCCATAATAAATCACCTTAGTCCTTATCAATAAGACCCCCAATGGTCATCAATAACCACTCATGTTTAACAAATTTACTGGCTCAAGATACTCTTTCATAACTAAAGATTTCTAAGTGTTAATTTACCCAAGTAAATCAGATACTCTCACCCCATCTATCCCTCTAGATTTAAGCCAATCTCTTGGTCTTCCCAGGGTTATAATGTTCTAAGCATCTACTGATGACTTTCCCATACAAGTTAGCAATATATAGCAAACATCATTTAACTATTTTCCAATGTGTAACAATTACCAAAAGTCTCTTATTGACTCACCCATACAAGTCAATAGTCAACATGTGATTCTTTCAATGACACAACTTGATTTGGGAAGGGTTGACCCAACTAACGCTACAAGTAGATATCATAGTGTTGCTGCAGAAAATTATAGATTTTTGCACATTCATTTGTTTCAATGGATGCAAGAATTTATACTACCTCGGTAATATATAATAGATCACTATTCCATTCTATTTTAAGAGCAAAGTGTCTTTGTACTATCAAGTCATATCCAAATCAAATGAGACTATACTAGCTTCATGATAGAAAAACTTCACGTCCCAAAGTTTCCTAGAGTAGAAACAATGCTCTGATACTAGATGAAACAACCCCAAACAATATTCTTGAGATCGCTTATTAGAGTACAAAATATAATATCATGTAAGGTTCATTACACAACTCCATGATGCATAATTCATCATTTTAGTTCTATAAAATAATGTGTAAATAACTAAAAGCATGATAGATCATAAAATAAGAATAGAAGAATTATCATACTAAACTTTTTCTTATGCATTCTTTACAATAATTTTAGATCATCTATAAAATGTTAGAGGACTGTTACCAAGACAATGCGACATAAGCCCTTAAAACATTATAAAAAATTTATATTTACACAAGGGAAGATCGGTTTTGGTATTACCCCCATTAGATAATTATACCATAGTCCATAGTTCTAGAGGTCATTGCACCCATAATCCTGTACTTAGTGAATGCCATCATATAACCTATAGCTCTATCATATGGGAAGTGATTATCATTGGAATTAGATAACCACATTCCTATTTACCAACATGAATTATTTAGACTTCACCATGTAGTAATGCACACACTAAAAAATGAACATAGTATCACTAAAAATCTCATCAAACAAGTAGGAACTAAACCATAAGGATCTATCATCAAGTATAAAATGAATGCCATGAGTATGATATACCACCAATAAAAGTGCAACCAATTCAATATTATATGAATAAATCCTCGACCTTAGGATCCTCACACCATATGGTCCCTTCTATTCCTTTACTCAAGAGTAAGTCACAATCTAACCAACCACATAAACAATAAATTATTAGTAATCAATTTTGTTATTAGACCATTAGCGATCTTTGTGAAATACCCCAACTATGGGCTATACTTATGAATAGATAGTTGCTACATCACACCTTGATCTCACATGGTCTCAAGATGACTAAACATGCATCCCAAATAATAATTTGCCAAGCCTAATTAACACATCCAGGTTTACAACTTCTACCAAAAGTCTTGCTATATTATTTAATACCTAATGTTCCAACAATAGAGTAAGGAAACTTAATCATAATTAAACTTGTAGTAATCCATGCTTGAATTAAAAGAGGATATGTAATATAAGCTACTATGATGATGATAACTACTGAGATTATCTAAATTGTAATTTTTGGCTTAGTATCCTCGCATCATATTCCACAACAACCATGAGCATAACACTTAGCGTTACCACTTCTTGATTCCCCATAATCTATGGTAGCATGACCAGCTATAGGCTTCATCATAATGGGAAACCAGCTATCATAACAAGCACTGATCACATGGAATCTCAATTTCACAAACCAAAGTCAAGCTAAGAGATTTAAAACAATAAAACAAACCACATAATTAATAATGCTTATCAAAGGTTAAGCCCACTTTTAACTCCATATAGGCAAGCAAGATATCCAAGTAAGAATTCAGCTCAAAGAGTATTAAGTATGTAAGAAGCTTCCTACCATGGACAACTTTGAGCTCATTTCACTTTATTCATCATGTTTCCATATTAGAGGTTGATTATGTATGGTCTGATGTTTACCAACATGCTTCCAATCACATATATTATTCATTAAGATTTAATGCACACAAGGTATTTAACATTAGCATGAAAAGTGCCCCAAATCATCAATTCAATTGGTAAAACTCAATGCTCACATGCCAAAACACAATGAATGCCGTTGTTTTCCTATTAAAATAGTAGAAACTGTAGTCACAACGTGAACCTACATTTCTATGGCAATCGTGGCATTTGGAATGGGTGGGAAACATTTCTTCTATGTGCACAACATTTCTCTCCAGTCTGCAAGCCATTTTAAATCATTTGCAGGTTTAACTAATATGTTTCTAGGAATCTTTGCCTTGCTAAAAAGATTTGGTTTGGATTCAATCCTTTTTGTGCAGTGTATTTGGGAAAGTTTCAAACACACTACGATTTTTTTTTTGGAATGTTTCCCAATGGTCTTAATATGTCTTTGCTGGAATTATGCAGCTAAAATACACTAGCATACATGGATGTAATATTTATTATGCATTAGTTTACTAACTAATTTGATGGTAAGATTTTTTTATTTTTTCTACTATTTATATATTTATGTTTATTTTATTATATATATATATATATATATATATATATATATATATATGCATGCATGTATGTATGTATATTAATAAATGAATAATAAAATTTAAATTTAAATTTAGGGAACAAATTAATTTAGTTTAAAAAGTTGAAGGACTATTACATACATGATATTTAAATTAATTATTTTATTAATATTAATTTTTTTGTTGAGTTTTTTTTATTTATTTAAAAAAAAAATTAAAATTTTATGTATCTTCATTATTATAAATAATGTTATTGTTGTATATTTTTATACAATTATATATATGAAAAGTAGGAAAATTTTTATATATAAATATAAATAAGAAAAATAGGGAAAAAGTGTGTGTATATATATACATACACACACGTTTCATACTTTCAGCCTTTGTATAATTGCTTTTTGTTATGTTTCCGTTGCTATTACGATTTCACGTTTCTCATTTCTGATAACATAGACTCAATGTGGTATTCGATATACAATGCAATATATTACAACAATGATTCAAAGAAGACTTAGACAATAAATGAACTTCTGACCCTATTGTGTCTTCTGTGTTAGATGTCAAAAGGGTAGATCCAAATCCTAATGAATATATAAGGAAGTTAAAATACGATTATATCCATTACCACCACATACCATTTCAATAACCATTCTATACAAAATAGGAACGACAATATTAATTCTTTACCAACAAGTTCCATATTATCAACAAACACAAGTAATGGTAAACATCATCATCTCTACATTAAGGCAACAAGATAACCATAACCATATAAAACCGAATAATCGATTGCCACTGATTTAGCAATAAGGTAAGATTTCAATTTGGTTCTTCATTAGTAAAAACAGTTCCAAATAGTTGTATGGCAAGAACTATTGTTATCAAGAACAAAGACCGGGTTAATTTTTAAACAACCACTACATGGTTGTACACACATATATTTTTTTTGCCCAACAACACATTAGAATATTTGATAACGAGCTATAGATGACAAATTCACTACCCATAATTAACCAGAATTCGATGACTTTGGAACATGTTTGCCTAATGATTAATTGTTCTATGAAAGTTAATAGATAATACAAGACTTCCAATTCAACTTGAAGGGTAAAAGCAACCTTTTTACAACAGCTGTTCCAAATCTTATCTAGTGGTCTTATATATAAAAGCCATTAGAAGGAAATGAAACTGTTGAACATTACTATTTAATTCGACATTTGGCGTTCGTTTATACCGAATAATTAAGCATCCAAGAATAACACTGACATTGCATTTCCAGCCAACAACAATAAATATACCAGGTATGCAATATAACATAGAAGCAAACGTAAGCATGATTTTTATACCAGCATTGCATAGTTTCAGCACCAGATAAAAGCATGGTAACAGTTTTATGAATCAACGCAAATATCAAACCAGGTTTCTAAACCATTCTAGATACAAAATACATAATATTAACACAACAGGTTTAATTACATCAATGTGAACTGTTAAAACAACTTTAAAACATCAGAAAGTAATCCATATACCAGAGGTAATGAGAGCAATCCAGCTGCAAGCACTAAGATCCAAGCAAAGGAAGATGAAGCATGCCACCACAAGAAGCCAACCCACACGTCTAGTCTAATGAGCCCAACCATCAGGCAGCCCTAACCGCCCCAACCATCAGGTAGATGGTGGAGTCAGGCAGTCGGGTTTTATAAAAAGTCAAAAGAACATGCAGGAGAACAATCAAGCAGCAAAACTAAAACCCACAACACCACCAACACCAATGGGCAACAGCCACAATGCAATCAACAAACCACTTACTTCCAAAAGCATTCACTTCAAAGCATGATTAAGTTCCGAGCAACAGGCAGGGAATACTCACAAGATCAAAATCTTAAATACCAAAGAAGATCAGATAGACCTGATCCATTAACCATTCCCACATACGGCGGAATGTCACAATGGCAAACAGGATTTACTCAGCACAGCCAGATCAAGAGGCAAACATTGACAATAAATTAAGGAAACAAGGAATACGCAGTACAAGTATAAAATAGTCAGGCACAACCGCTAATGCGATATATGGATTATTAAAAATGTGATTCCCAAATCAGATAAACAATTAAATGAGTCCACCAGCATTAACATGTCACCAAGGAGTTAAACAGCCTGACATTGCAAGCTAAACACCAGGAAGTATAAAGAACAGAGGTTTTAAAAAGGGAGATCAATTCGTAGTGGCATGCGGTTTCGAACTCTACTCAACCCGAATAAGCCAATCAGAAGTTCAAGTTATACCAGTGCAAGGAAAGGTCAATTTAAATGACGCTAACAGGTTACAATCAAAAGGCCAGATCTACAGTTATGGCCAGAATCATTGATCCCTGTGACTTAAATCACTCACTACGGGTTTCGAGAAATAAAGATATCCAATTTACAGGATTAAAAGGAAAAGACCAGGCTAAGTTTAAAAGGTAGCAATCCCTTATTAAAATCAGGTCTGCATCATCAAAATGAATTTACATCTCCCTGCTACGTCCTTTCCCCCAGCTCGACTCTCCATTTCCTTCACGTCTTCTTGCTTTTTCTGCCCACGTCTTACTCCAGCACAACGTCCTCTCTTCCCCTTCCATTTTGCTGCGTTCTCTCTACTCCTCTCTGCGTCTTCTATCCCCTCCTCACTACTACGTCCCCCTCCATTCTTTCTATGCAGTCCTCCTTCCTCTTTCCTTGATACCGTCGACCTTCTCCTGCCAACACCCTCCTCAGAACTCTTTTCCTTCCTGCTGCGAGGTTACCTACAGCTCCGCCCAGCTCTCTCTCCATCTACTCCGACTGTCATCCCGTCTGCACCACCCCCATGCTTTCCTCCCTTCGTCCTGCCATGCGTCCACCACCCTCGACTCCTTGCCCCACACTCGAACTCACACGTCGTCCTCTCCCTCTCGTCCCCGACCAGGCCACCTGATTTTCCTCCAGCCCATATTCTCCTCCTCCCCAAAATCTGCTGAGTGCCTTAGTTATTATGGCCAAAACTATAAACATTCGCCAGCTCTCCATAATTAATAAAGCAAGCATAATTAATAAAACAAGGTGGCAAAATATAATTTTTTTTTTCTAAAATGCCTTTGAGATGCACTTTAATATTCTAAGCCCCCACGCAAATCACACACCAACCATTAATATTAAAAAAACTCAAATTAATCCCCACAAGAATATATATATATATATGAGGTGAATAACATCACCTTTGCGTGCTATAGTCCACATCATCATTCATGATTTCAAACCACCATTCAAGCCATTAAAACTGCCTTGAAGGCATAGAGAGAGCTTGAAATTCGAGACGGAGATAACTGCGGTGGCATAGACTTGAAAAACGATTGGCCAAGAGGATAGCAAAGAGTATGACGACAAAATGACAATGTCAATGACCAACACAAAAAGAGACAAGGACTAAACTCGGGGACAACTAGACAAGCAATGAAAACTGACTGGTGGCTCTATAAATCTCACACATAACATTTATTACCTGACATGGTCCAACCAAATGCATGTCAACCTTCCTTTATTATCATGGTTGTTGAAGTCCACCTCGAGCCTAGCTCATAATCACATTCCTGAATTTACGGAATGGAATATCAATAACATCTAATCAATCATGAATCATCAAATATCGATATAATTTGGATAAAACAAAATTTTAAGTGCAACATGCATAATTAGGCTAATCATTAACTATAATGATTAACCCTACCAGTTACTCATAACGATTAAATCATAATAACTGAACTAGAATCCCATCTGTAATAAATAGCAAATAACATGATAACAAAAAGCAACATATGCATAAATCAGATAAGTGTCATCCAAAATTTTATACAACATGCTAATAGTCCCTTTGGACAAGAAACCATAAGGTGGTATCAAGTTGGGGCATAACACCCTCCCCCTCTTAAAGAGGAACCATCCTGATAACTCATCAAATAGCCAAGGAGTACATCAGAGAAGCCATTCCAGGCATCACATGCAACCCCAAGGGTTACAGCATGTTTCCCATAACTCGCGAGATCACACGATGGTTCATGGATCTTAATCACATCATGTTTCATTAGCCATCTGAGGGTCTTTACCCAAATTTTATTTCTTTATCCAAGATTTAAGTGGGTACCTAGGATTTCTTATCATCTAGCCAAGATTTTACACTACTCTAACTAAGCACAAGCATACATTCTACTCATACTTTAAAAAAGAATAGAATATTCATTCTAGAATATCATTTTTTAGGTAAAACACACATTACCTTGCACACAGTTACTTCCAATCCATACGTGTACACTTTCAACAAGTGCAACCTTGTTGATTCCGCAAAAGAGTCTGGCTCATAAGACCCACAAAGCTTCACAAATAGTCATTTCAATTCTTGGATTACATCTTGGCTCTAATCACCCAACCAACTAACATAGGCAGCCAACAAGAATAACCAACTACATGTCCACAGTAGTCAATCATGGTTCCAAAAGCTTAATTTCACGCCATCCAAGAGCAAGTTAGCCTTGGAACAACTTTGCCCATCACTGAGTAACATATCCATGCTAATTATTTTTAATCTGATCAAAACTACTCACAACAAGAGTGGCATATCAGCTCAAAATTTTGCATGTGAGCCTTTATTAGAAGCCAATCTTGAACAACATATCAAAATATTCCTATCACAAAAATTAGAATATTAATTTAGTGGTGCATTAGCACCCTTCTTATCATTCTCAAAACAAAATCAGTCAACATTATAACAATGTTCTAACTAAACTAGGTTGAAAACATCAACTGGGGCAACTTTCTCCTTGACAAATTCATGACAAGCATCCTATTGTCAAAAAATTTATGACTACAGCATGGTTGCCAATGATAATAACATTTACACACATTCCAACATGGTTCTAGAATCAATTATTAAGCACAACAAGTGTGAGAATACCACAATCACAGGGATTGTCAAACTTACTAACATACCATCATATTCCTTCCAATTGTCATAAAATAATGACAACATCATCAAGCCTCAACATCACCTGCTAAGGTATCACTAAAATTTTGCCTGCACCAGGCAGTGAGAATGTTGGATGCACAAGTTCCAACAAAGTTTTAAATTTATAATGGTTAACTAAATCTATCATCTGATACAACATACTCAGTGCAAGGGGTCTCATGCATAACATTTTCCAAGGAAGGGTATATTCCAATAAAGCCTATCATTCCACATCCATGCATATAAGAAGGTTACCAACAACTATTCATGTCTCATGGATTAGATAGCTTGCGATACTCGTTATAAAAAGAGATTTTCCAAGCTTGTTGACTTTTCCAAACATGCCAATATTATTCACCCCATTAGGCCCTCTAAGCTTGAGTCATACCCTTGGACCTCCCAATGATAGTATACCTCAGTGTCATATGATGGCTCACTCATGAAACTCATCAATGGGCACTAAGATATGGTTTTCTTTGATTCCAATAGCAAGCTTCTATCACTATTCTTCTCATTGACTTATTTTGACAATTCAATGATTGACTAGCGATGCTTGCTTAGATGCAACATAACTCTGGGAAAGGGTAGACTTAGCCAAGGCTCAGGGTAATTATCAAAAGTTTTTTAACACTATATATTTTCAAACAGAATGTAATTGATTCTATCCCTTCAAAGTTACATAATAATAGGCTACTTTGTTCAACCCATAAGAGGTTGAAGCTTTTAACAGGCTCACACCTTTATTCTAAATTGAAACATTCTTATTTTTGTTTCCTGCATAATAAATCACCTTAGCCCTTATCAATAGAATCCCTAATCATCATCAACAACCATTCATGTTTAACAAATCTGCTAGCCATGATACTCATTCATAACTAGAGATTTCCAAGTGTTGATTTACCCAAATAAATCAAATATTCTCACCCCATCCAACCTTCTAGGTTTAAGCCAATATCTTGGTCTTCCTAAGGTTATAATGTCCTAAGCATCTACTGATGACTTGCCTATACAAGTCAACAATAGATATTGAACATCATTTCCCTATTTTTCAAGGTGTAGTGGTTATCACAAGTCTCTCATTGACTCACCCATACAAGTCAATAGTCAACCTATGATGCTTGCCATGATGCAAATTGATTTGGGAAGGGTTGACCCAACCAAGGCTATAGGTAGATGTCATTATGTTGCTTCAGAAAATTAAAGATTTTCGCACATTCATTTTTTTCAATGGATGTAATAATTTATAGCACATCAATAATATAGAATAAATCACTGCTCCACAAGTCATATCTAGATCAAATGAGAATGTACTAGTTTCATGATAGAAAAAATTCATATCCCAAAGTTCCCTAGAGTAAAAACACCACTCTAATACCAAATGAAACAACACCCAAAAAAAATCTTGGGATTGCTTATCAGAGTGCAAAATAAAATATCATGTAATGCTTGTTACACAACTTCATGATGCATAATTAATCATTTTAGTTTTGCACAACAATATGTAAACAACCAGAATAATGATAGGTCATAAAATAAGAATATAAGAATCATCATAGTAAGCTTTTGCTTATAAAATATTTACAATAATTTTAGATTAGCTAGAAGATGCTACAGGACTACCACCAAGACAATGTAACATAATCCCTTAAAACATTATAACCTTTTTATACTCGCACAAGTGAAGACCAGTTTTGGTACAACCCCTATAGATCATTGTATAATGATTTATAGTTCTAGAGGTCATTGCACCCATATTCATTTGTTTAGCAAATGCCATCATATAACCTATAGCTCCATCATATAGGAAGCCATTATCATTGGAATTAGATAACCACATTCCTATTTACCAATATGAATTATTTATACTTCACCATGCAATAATGCACACACTAAAACATGAACATAGTATCACTAATAATCTCATCAAATAAGTAGGAACTAAACCATAAGGATCTATCATCGAGTATAAAATGAATGCCATGAGTATGATAGACCACCAAAAAGAGAGCTACTAGGTTGGGATTATATGAATAAATCCCTAACCTTAGGATCCTCACACTATATGGTCCCTTCCATTCCTTTATTCAAGAGTAAGTCACAATTTAACCAACTACATAAATAATAACTTATTAGAAATCAATTTTGTTATTAGACCATTAGTGGTCTTTGTGAACTAGGCCAGCTATGGGCTATACTTATGAATAGCTAGCTACCACATCACATCTTGATCTCACATGGTCTCAAAATGACTGAACATGCATCCCAAATAGTAATTTTCCAAGCCTAATTAACACATTCAAGTTTGTAACTTCCATCAAAATTTCTATTATATTATTAAATACCTAATGTTCCAATAATAGAGTGAGGAAACTTAATCATAATTAAACTTGTATTAATCCATGTTTGAATTAAAAGAGGATAACATGTAATATAAGCTACTATAATGATGCTAACTATTGAGATTATCTAAATTTTAATCTCTATCTTAGTATCCTTACACTATATCCCATAGCAACCATGAGCATAAGACTTAACATTACCACTTCTTGATTCCCCATAATCTATGCTAGCATGACCAACTATGGGATTCATCATAATGGGAAGCTAACTGTCATAACAGGTACTGGTCACATAGAGTCTCAATTTCTCAAACCAAATTCAAGCTAAGAGATTTAAAATATTAAAACCAAACCACATAATTAATAATGATTATCAAAGGTTAAGTCCACTTTTAAATCCATACAAGCAATCAAGATAGCCATGTAAGAATTCAACTCAAAGAGTATTAAACATGTAAAAAACTTCCTACCATGGACAAATTTGATCTCATTTCATTTTATTTAGCCTACTGCCAAATTAGAATTTGATTATGCATGGTCTTATGTTTAACAAAATGCTTCCAATCACATACATTACTCATTAAGAGTTAATGCACTCAATCTAGTTTAAAAAGTGCTGGAAAATAATCTAATGCAACTATATTATTTTATGGTAATGTGGGATTGTAATGTGGGACTATTGTGATGTGGACCATCGCTTGTGTCACTTGTATGCTCATAATTTTTTAGTAAGACCTAGATGCCTGATTCCACCATCTAGTTGATGGTTAGGGTGGTTAGGGCCACTAATGGATGTGCTCATAACACTGGACCTTTGGGTTCTGACATCATACAGATTGATTACTCATCTTCTTTTGACTTGGATATCCATGCTTTCAGTTTATTGTTCAATATATTGTATACTTGCAGATGTTGTAGTGTTTCCCTCAACAATTATCATTAATTCAAATAGTTTTTTGTTAATGCTTGAATCTTATTTCCTAGATTGTGGGGTAAGAACTATACCATGTTATGTGCTCTGGATTTGATTTTCATGTATGGTGATGCATACTACCATATAGTGTATCATCACGATACACAGGTATCAAATAATGGTTGCCTCTACACTTGTCTTATTTTATAGAATTTTGATTTATCATTCTAGTTGTATGGTTACTCTTGTAATTACATTTCAAATATATGTTGGAACTAGAAGTTGTGTTGCTATTATATTGGTAATGAAGGCTTAATGAATCTGGATAAGAATAGTAGTCTATGTGGGGTTATAATCACTCATGATTTCTATTTTTGAGATGATGTATCCTCTCATTTCTGCAAGCAAAGTATATTTATATTTGATTTAATAGCCCAATAATATATGAAAGCTTATTTTTATACTTAGAAGCTTTTTTTATATGTATTTAAAAATTCCATGATGAATGTTTAATCATGTTTAATAAAACTACAATTATTAGTGTTCAATTACCAACAGCTTATGAGGGTATTATAATTATGTTAATACAAATGAAAGGTTGTATACAACTAAAAATCATTTTGTCATAATTATTATTTTATCTTATTTGGTGTAAACTCCAACCTATAAAGTTGTACCTTGTTGATTATCATTTTCATTATGATCCATTTGTTGCTAATGATTTCTTCTCTAATTTATCTTGCATTAGGCCTTAGTTGATATTAATTTTGGTATTGAGGCTGGTATGGATCATTAAATGTTTCATCTACAATACTATGGATCATTAAATGTTTCAGCTGCAATATTATGTGCATTTCTATTACTTAAATAAATGAAATGAAAATAATCAATTGGTACCAAAGTATTGTACATACATATATAGATTAGCTTGTCTTAAAAAATCTTGATCCAATCTGAGCCATATTGAAAAATAGTACAATTGTATAACTATGTTAGAATCACATTTGGCATTCACTGAAATATTGGTGGTTGTTTCCTCTTATTGCAATTTTAAGTTTGGGCTCAATTTATAGCATGAATCAATCAATAGTAGATAGTCAATTTATGTACATAATGATTATTTAATATGATCCAACCAAAATGGGAAGATATTAGTGTTAGTTTGATTTAGTACTTATGAGGACTCCTTGGATTATGATGTTCATTGTGTCTAAATAGAATTTGTAAAGTTGCCTACAATTGTATTATTTTTAAATGATTGCCTAGTTGTTTTTAAACCCTTATAATGGTTATTTAAACACTTTGTGTCAGTCGATCTTGCACACTAGATAGAAGGTGACCTCCTTAATGTTAATGGTTTCACTTTTGTGTGCATCATATTGCATAATGCAATGAAATGTAAACTTTTGATTTGTGAGAATGTCCTAGCATACAGGTTTAGTTCAATGAAATTTATGAATTATCTATAGATTTCATTTCATTAGAAAATTTATGTATATGTTGGCAAATTCATTTTGACACATGGTGTATATACTATAAGGTATCAACTTATGAATACATCTACATATATGTGTGTGTTAGAGTGGTTTTGCCATGACTTGATTAAATGATATTTTATGCCCTGGTTATATAAATTCATTCAGGCCTATCTATTATAGACGTATTTATATTAATGTTATTTTCTATAGAATTAGGTTATTAAATCATAAGGTGAAATTTAATATATTTCCCCTCCTCCTTATTGGGTTTATCAATAAGGTGCTCAAGAAAGTCATTTTTGATATCGTGAACTTATTTTTTTATTTATTGGTACATTTACTGCCAAAGCATTTAAGTGAAGAAGGTCAATTTTATTTGGTATTGGCTATGTCAAGCTAATTTAAATAATGGTGGAAAATAATTTAATGCAGATGCATTATGTTATAGTAATGTGGGATTGTCATTAACAAGGAAATATGGTAGTTGTACATGTTTTGCATAGTACCTAGTGATTAACTCCTAAAGTGACAATCTATCATTGACTACCAATCCATGTTAATAAGATTGATGATGAAACCATACTCCATTTGTGTAATGCAAGTATGAATGCTTTTATGCAATGAGTAAACTAATATATGTTTTCCTATTTGTTGTCTGCTAAAAATATCACTCATTTTTGGGACAACATTTGAACTATATTGGTCCTACAGACCAAAATAATCTCTTCCCTTCTCAAAATTTAATTTGAGCATTCAAATTCATCATTTTTCAAGCTTCTCAGAGAATCTACAGACTTTGCAGGCTAGAATCTACAGACTCTGTAGGCTAGAATCTACATACTCTGCAGGCTAGAATCTATGGACTCTGCAGGCTTGAATCTATGAACTCTACAGGAAAGAAGTGAGATATCAACACTTAGGAAATTTCAAATTTGGTTCAACGACAAGGTTCAACCAAAAAGAGTTCATCGGCAAGCTTCTAAGCAAGGATTGAACCATTGAACCGTTGAACCTTGAACCATTTTTGTTCAACGGGTTCAATGGGTTCAAAGGTTCAACATCAGCAGCAAGAGTGAAGCACATTTGTCAAGGTTTAAATTTTAACCGCTTCAAGCTTCAACAGATTCAAAACACTTATCAAAGAGAAGAAGGCTTGAATCATTGAACCGTTGAACCATCGAACCACTTTGGTTCATTGGTTCAACAGGTTCAATGGACTAATGGTTCAACAGGTTCAAAGGCTTCTACAGGTAGGTTCAATCAAAAGAAAAAGTTTTCAAGGCTTGAACCATTACACTATTGAACCATTGAACCACTTTGGTTCAAAGGTTCAATGGGTTCAAGGTTCAATAGGTTCAATGACCACTTTGGTTCAAAGGTTTAATGTGTGTTTGGTTCAAAAAGATCAAAAGACTTAGCCAAACAAATAGGATGAACTGACTGAACCATTGAACCAAAATTGGTTCAATTAGTTGGTTCAATTAGTAGGTTCAAGGGGCTGCCCCAAAGCCAAAGGATCAAACAGCCCTTGCAGAGGGTGGTGAACCAAGGCCTAGAACCCTTGTGGAGCGCAGTGAGCAAAAACCTGACAAAACTCAGCGGATGTTGCCAAGTGTCATCTTTCGAGCCTCATTTCACTTTGTTTCTAAGAGCAACAGATGCTACCACATGTCATAATTTGAGATTCACATAAAATCGACTAAGGTAAATTTCCAAGGGACAAACAGCCCTTGCGGAGGACACTCAGAAGCTGAAATGAACCATTGCAATAACCCAAAAGGCTAATTCAGAGCTCAAATAGCCCTTGCAGAGAGCAAGAAGGAGGAAAATGGACCAATTCAAAGGCCAAAAGAGCAAAGGGATTTCCTTTGAAAAATTTCCCCTAGCAAAAGTAACAAAGAGACAATTCCTTCAGGGAAATTGTTTGAAAGAATCCTTCGAACTTTTTCCTTCGAAAGAAAGAAAAGACTGAAAAACAAAGCAAAGCTTGGCAAAAAGGCTAAGGCAAGAAACAAATTCTTTCAGACTTTGTCCAAAGGAATTCCTTTAGAAAAAAAGTCCAAAGAAATGCGGGGATGTTGTGGGAGAAAAGCCTAAAATAATTTCTGAAGGCCAAAGACAAAGCAACTGAAACAATTCTTGTGGACTTTTTGTCCACGAGAAAATGTCCACAGAAAAATTCCATGGGAAAGCTCCGAAGCAATCTGAATACAAAAGTCCATTGAAGGACCCTGAAGGACCCCAAAGGGCAAGTGCCTTTGCGGGGGACTCTCAGCTACCAAATTAAAGGACACTTCCCCAAAGCCAAAGGGTCACCTTCCCTTCAGGAACATGTAATACAAGAAATCTGAAGGAAGCAAGTAGTAGAAAAGGTTGAATCAAGAGAAAGCCAAAGAAATTCCAAGGAGTGACATGCTCGAAGACGTCAAATTCAAGAATGGAGAACTAGCCATTGGAAATTCAAACGTAGTGACAAGTGCGCGAACATCAATTTCAAGGTTTGTAAAATAGCCGTTGATTTTGAAAAGCCTTAAAGAAGAGCCAAAGAACTTAGTGACCCACCAGAAGAAAGAAGCCCAAAGGCCATCGAAGACCACCTAAAGGGTAGATACCCTTGTGGGGGCTCTTCTTGACCCAAATTAGATCGTTTCTCAAGGCCCTAAAGGGCAGGTCCCCTTTGGGAAAGATCAAATGACAAAGCCAAAGAAATTGTCGAGGAAAGTGACGTGCATGTGGACATCAAAGTCGCAACAATGAAATAGCCATTGATCCTTACAAGTTTCAAGCATGGACCCGAATGCATTCAAAGGCTTTAAGGCCAAGGCCAAAAGGAAGAACTACTGAGAGGAGTGTAAAGAGCAAGAACGACCAGAAACATTTGTGCATCAGATATGTTTCTAGAAGTAGACTGCCAGGTGGATATTGAAAGATGCAAACTTTCAATAGTGTGACTCATTTTTATGCATTGAAAAAAGCAAATGGGTAAATGCCCCTAAATTCTAGCATGTCTTCTTAACAAAATTCAATGCAATATGATGTGTTACAATTCCCAAGTCCTTCTTGAAGAGGCTATATAAGGGACTCTCTTTTTATTGTGGATGGATGACTCTCTGATTGTTATAAACTAAACTCTGCCCAAATTGAAAGGCATTACTGAGACTTTGAGCTCAGAATGTTGATCATATTTTGTTATTGGAATAAGAAAGCAAGTGACTTTTCAGACTTTATGTTGTGATATCTTTGTTGTTGGGGAAACTGTTCTTATGTCTTTTTCTTTAATATATTTTATGTTCCTTTAATTCAATAAGCGAAATTAGTGAAAGTAGTCAAGAAGGTGTCCTGAAGCCAACTGTGGAGAGACTTTGTGCCCCCACAATTGCCTTTAGTGTGTTTTCCTTTTTTTTCTATGTAAAGGACCTTGGGACAACTTTGTGCCCTCATTGTCCTTTGTATCTCACTCTTGGGCAATTTAGGTGGAGACTTTGTGCGACATCTCAATTTGCTAGTTACTACATCCTTGGTTACATTTTGCAATTACTACCAAGAAGATTCTTGTGGTTTGTTGAATAGTAATTCTAAAAAAATAGGAGTGCTTTCTATCATTATCCCTAAGATTTCTCCTTTTATCCACACACATCATCTCTAAAAAAAGAGAGATGGATGGTTTATCCTACCCTTGAGTATTATTTTCTATATATATATATATATATATATATATATATATATATAGGGAACCTCCCCTTGACCAGAGGAGAGATTAGTCCCCTTTTGATGTGGTGAACGTACACATTTGGATGACCAATCTTCCTACTTTGGCTGATCAGACCTATTTTGTTTATCAGTATGCTGATCGACAAAATATTCAACCAACAATTTTTGTTGACTCCGCTAGGGATATACATAATTTGTGCAATTTGGAATGTCAAGTTTTAGATTGAAACATCACCTGTGTCTTACCCATTATCATTATAACCCTTATCCATTATAGACTCTAGCAACTCCATTTCATGTCTTACCCATTATCCATTATAAACTCCATTCTATTTCTATGTTTTACCCATTATTATTATAACCTTACCATTCACCTCCACACTTACCAGGAAAAAACATGCAGTTTAAAGCCTCAAGCTTCAAACTGAAGCAAGGTCAATTCTTTTCCATTTTTGTTTCACAATCTGGTAGATTCAAGGTATACACGAAGCCAAAGGGCTAAAGGTATTGTTGACCCTGTATTCGAGTTGGTACAACAAAGTAATTTTGATATGTTTCCTTCACCATCTCACCTCCAATGAACCAAGAGCTTTCCTCCTACTAAAGTTAGATCTCCATTGCCAAATGAAGTATCCACTTCTGTTGTTGATAAAGCTTTTCCAATAATTATCCCTCTGAGATTTGTTATTCCTCCTTTTCATAGTCATATAATGGCAGTTCAAGGCCCCTAGGGTAATGCTTTTGGTCCTCTCAATCTTACTCCACCTCTACATGAGCTTCCACACAGTTCAAGGAAGAATTTCCCCAAATTCTATGGTGATGGGAAAGTTCATCCTGATGAACACATTTCAGCCTTCAACATAGCCTGTGGCGTAATTGGAGTAGAATTTGAAGATGTAATAGTCAGGCTATTTGCATAAACATTACAAGGTGCTGATGTAAATTGGTTTTATCATCTACAGGCTCGATCAGTAACTAATTGGAATACCCTCAAAGATAAGTTTGAAGCTAGATTCAAACCTGTAGAAGATGCACATGCACTTCTGGCTCAACTTACATAGATGAAGAAAGAGCCTCATGAACCAATGAGAGACTTCATAGCCAAATTTGACAAACTAAGGAACATAATTCCTGTAATTGCTTGACCTATAGTTGAGATTCTCAAATGCTTCTTCATTAATTCTCAGTTACCTAAAGTAAGTTTTCTTTTGAGACGTGATGGTCAAATAGATCTTGCTGTAGCTCAACTTTTGGCCACTGAGGTAGAAGATGATCTCATCTTAGCAGGGAAGATAAGAAGAGATCCAAACAAAAATAGACCCTCATCATCTTCTGAATATTCATCTACATGCACCACTGATCCAATGGTGCAAAAGCTGGAAAATGAACTGCTAGCCTTGAAAAGACAAATGGCACAAGGTATGGCTTCTGCTCCTTCATATAGAGATATGCCAAGAAGGACATTTCCAAATCAGTCATATCAAGGTAATGCTATCAGGAATCAAGGGCAGCTAGATTATCTTCCTCCCCAACAAGGGAAACTTTCCCTTGAAGCTCCTCCAACCAACTCAGCAATTGGATATTTGGAAACAGAACATGCTTTCTCTTTCCAACCTAATTTTGAGCAAGAAAATGACGTTGATCTCTTCATAGAGGATCAAGAAGAATTAGATGGCGACTCCCACATTGGTTTCTTGAACTACCAGGATGAACCTATAAGCAAAGGAGAAGCTATTGATGGATCATAGGCAGTGTTTACCAGGTCCAAGAACCAATCAGTTTAATAAGCTGATAAAGGGAAGACATAGGAGCAACCTCAACCAACAATTACTATTGCTAAGCATGGAACCACTCTGCCTTTCTAGTCAAAGGATCCGGTGATCACCCAAAAATTAAGTACATCAATTTCACCTTCACCTTCTACTTCAATTTCGCAAACCAGCCCTCCTCCCATCCCTCCCAAAACCTAAAAGGTTAAAATGCTTTCCTCTGTTACTAGTCCAATTCGGCCATTTGACATAATTGATCATGTCACGAAGACCAAAATTCAAATGTCTAAATTTTAATATTTGTAGTCCAATCCTGATCAATTGGATAAGTTGGTCCAATGTGTCAGAACCAAACCGTCCCTACAAGACAAGAGGTTAAGAAAATAATTCTTGCTTCCCCAAAGAACATGCCCATTCCAAATAATCTTGTCATTACTCCTCTAATTGCCCCTAGGAAAATAGAACCTTTCTATGTTTCCTTATTGATAAATGGTTATCAACTCAACAATTGCATCATTGATTCCAGGGCATCTGACAATGTCATGCCTACTAAAGTAGTTGAATCTCTAGGCCTCACACTGACCAAGACATTTGGGAGATGTTTCTCCATGGAGAAAAAGCAAGTACCACTACTTGGGCAAATCAAAGATGCCCAATTTGCATTTGTAGCCTTTCCATACAAGAGAATCAAGATGACTATCTTGGTGGCTGACGTCCCAGCATCCTATGGCATCTTGCTTGGATGAAATTTCTACAAGGACATGGGAGGAGAACTAAGCATGGACCTGACCGAGGCAAGAATCCCTGTTAAAGGTGTAATGAAGATATTTCTCCCTGAAAATGAGGCAAAATACGTGGTTACCCAAACAAAGACCCCTGCAGCACAAATTTTGTTTGAGTCTTTAGGCAGGGGTAATTATTTCTTGACCACAGAGGATGTTCATGTTTCTACAGATGAAAGTCCTGTAGCTGACAATCCAAGAATTGATCCAAACAAGACGTCAGGAGAATTGGTAGGGTGTAGTATAAATAAGGAAGGACCTTCCATCTCTAATAAAGAGAAATTTGATAGGATATATGCTTCTAATGATGCTTGGATCCTAGAATCTGATGGCAGCAATCCTTCTACCAACGATGGAGTCAGGACTGTGTTGATATCTCCTCAAGGAGATATTTTCCCCTTGTGTAAGTTGCAGTTTAGCAATGCCAATAACACAGTTGAATGTGAATCTATGTTGCTCAGATTGAAGACTGATCAGAATGAAGAAATCAAACTCCTTCACACCAAAGGAGATGCTGAGCTGATAGTTTGTCAAGAGTTTGATGTTGACAATCCAAACATGTGCTAGACTAACCTAGAAGAGCAACCAATTATGGTGATGGACCATGCTGCTACAAATCCAAATTAGGCAGAGGAACCCTTCGCCAAGAAAGCAAGGAGTTATGGTTTTCAAATTGAAGATCACATCTTACCATGGGGCAAAAAGAAGAAAGAGCCAAGAGGAAGACTCAAAAACTTGGTTTCCTAGTGGAGAGTTCCATTTGCCCATCATCGTTTCTAGGGATAAAATGCCTTATTGTTGGTTTATCAGGATAGAGTGCTATTGTCACTACCTCTCAAGAAGTAGCATCTAAAATACTTCAATTCTTGAAGTATTAGATAAGTTCACCTGTACATATGTATATTTGTATAGTTTTTTTTTCTCCTTTGTATTGTTCATTTTCATTTTTGGAACCTTTCATTTTGGGGTAACATGACTCTGCAACCCAATGGCACACATGAAGACACTAGAGATTCTAGATTCTACTCCCTTCAATTCTTTTTTACAATTGATAGAAGTTCCCCAGCTGGAGCCAACTGTTGTCCCCTAAAAATATCACTCATTTTTGGGACAACATTTGAACTATTTTCATCTTACAGACCAAAATAATCTCTTCCCTTCTTGAAATTTGTTTTAAGCATTCAAATTCATCATTTTTCAAGCTTCTCAAAGAATCTACAGAGTCTACAGGCTAGAATCTATAGACTCTATAGGCTAGAATCTACGGACTCTACAGGCTAGAATCTATGAACTCTATAGGCTTGAATCTATGGACTCTAAAGGCTTGAATCTACGAACTCTACAGGCTAATTTCTACAGGCTTCACAAGTTTATTTCTACAGACTCTACAGGAAAGAAGTGAGCTCTCAACACTTAGGTGATTTTAAAGTTGGTTCAATGACAAGGTTCAACCAAAAATATTTCATCGACAAGCTTCTAAGTAAAAATTGAACCATTGAACCATTGAACCTTGAACCATTTTGGTTCAATGGGTTTAAAGGTTCAACATCAGTAGCAAGAGTTAAGCGCATTTGTCAAGTTTCAAAGTTTAACCACTTCAAGGTTCAATGGCTTCAAAACACTTATCAAAGAGAATAAGGCTTGAATCATTGAACTGTTGAACCATCGAACCACTTTGGTTCATTGGTTCAACAAGTTCAATGGACTAATGGTTCAATAGGTTCAAAGGCTTCTACGGGTAGGTTCAATCAAAATAACAAGTTTCCAAGGCTTGAACCATTGAACCATTGAACCATTAAACCACTTTGGTTCAGAGGTTCAATGGGTTCAACGTTCAACAGGTTCAATGACCACTTTGGTTCAAAGGTTCAATGCGTGTTTGGTTCAAAAAGATCAAATGACTTAGCCAAACAAACAGGATGAACCAACTGAACCATGAAACCAAAGTTGAACCAAACTTGGTTCAATCAGTAGGTTCAAGGGGCTGCCCCAAAGCCAAAGGATCAAACAGTCCTTGCGGAGGGTGGTGAACCAAGGCCTAGAACCCTTGCGGAGGGCAATGAGCAAAAACCTGATAGAACTCAGTGGATGCTACCAAGTGTCATCTTCCAAGCCTCATTTCACTTTGTTTCTAAGAGCAGCGGATGTTGCCACGTGTCATAATTTGAGATTCACATAAAATTGACTAAGTCAAATTTCCAAGGGATAAATAGCCCTTGCAGAGGACACTCAGAAGACGAAATGAACCATTACAAAAACCTGAAAGGCTAATTTGGAGCTTAAACAGCCCTTATGGAGTGCAGTAAGGAGGCAAATGGACCAATTCAAAGGCCAAAAGAGCAAAGGGATTTCCTTCAGAAAAGTTCCCCCGGTAAAAGTAACAAAGAGATAATTCCTTCAAGGAAATTGTCCGAAATAATTCCTTTGGACTTTTTCCTCAGAAAGAAAGAAAAGACCGAAAAATAAAGCAAAGCCCAGCGGAAAGACTAAGGCAAGAAATGAATTATTTCAGACTTCTATTCGAAGGAATTCCTTTAGACAAAAAGACTGAAGAAATGCGGGGAAGCTATGGGAGAAAAGCTCAAAAGAAATTCCAAAGGCCAAAGACAAAGCAACCGAAACAATTCTTGCAGACTTTGTCTGTGGGAAAATGTTCACGAAAAAATTTTGTAAGAAAGCTCCGAAGGACTTCGAAGACAAAAGACCACCGAAGGACCCCAAAGGGCAGGTGCCCTTGCAGGCGACTCTCGACTACCAAATTAAAGGACACTTCCCCAAATCCAAAGGGTCACCTTCCCTTCAGGAGGATGCAAAACAATAAATTCAAAGGAAGCAAATAGCAGAAAAGGCCGAATCAAGAGAAAGCCAAAGAAAGTCCAAGGGGTGATGCACTCAAAGATGTCAAAGTCAAGAACAGTGAACTAGCCATTGGAAATTCAAATGTAGTGATGGGTGCATGAACATCAATTTCAAGGTTCGTAAAATAGCCATTGATGTTGAAAAGCCTTAAAGAAGAGCCAAAGAACATAGCGACCTGCCAGAACAAAGAAGCTTGAAGGCCATTCGAAGGGTAGATAACCTTGTTGGGGGCTCTTCCTGACCCAAAGTAGACCATTTCTCAAGGCACTGAAGGGTAGGTCCCCTCTGAGAAAGATCAAACAACAAAGCCAAAGGAATTGCCGAGGAAAGTGACGTGCCCGTGGATGTCAAAGTCACAACAATGAAATAGCCGTTGATCCTTGCAAGTTTCAAGCATGGACCTGAATGCATTCAAAGGATTTAAGGCCAAGGCCAAAAGGAAGAACCACTGAGAGGAGTGTAATTAGAAGGAATGACCAGAAACATTTGTGCATCATGTTGGGAGGATAGTAAACCGGAAGCACACAATTTGATTACTAAACCAAGCAACTTAATATGCGGAAATTAACCAGATTCACCAAGTAACTAGAATTCAAAATAACACATGATATGAGAGACAATACACAAATTGTATTAACACTTTATACAGAAAAGAATACAATAAAGAAGATGCCACTTCTTCTCCACCACCTTACAAAGGTTTCCCACACCTCAAGTGCACAGTAATTCTCCTCCCAAAAGCTCTCCCTCTCACAGGTCCCAACACCCAACTCAAATACAGAGTTGGTGTTCACCTCCCGTGCTCCACGCACACCACAAGTGCTCCACGCACTCCACAAGCACTCCACGTGCTCCACAAGTACTCAAGGTACTTCAAGTAGATCTCCCATGAATCTGCAACAACCTACAATTCAACAGACCATACTTATGGAAGGAACTCCCTTGCCTTCCTCTTGCTCTATCCGAGTACACACCTGTACTCCAAGTAGATCCTGCCTGATACTGCTCCCTGTTGTGTTTCTGTCTATATGACCTTGCACACCTGCAAATCAAACAATGGTTCTATTCACCTGTGAACCTCGACCTTGCACACACATACACCTGCAGATCAATGATCTTACTTACCATGTAGATCTCCTATATAGGCCATGCAACTGTGACCAAGATCCTACACTCTTGAAGAACCCAGCTGGCTCTCCAATCCAGCACCAACACACCTGGTACTGAGGCACTAGGAGGAACGCACCATTGCTCTACCTCACACACAGAAGGAGCTTATAATTATGCTCTCTTACTCCCTAGCACACTTTTCCAATACAACCATGAGTCTATTATATAGATCTCATCCAAACAATGATTAGACATCTAATTACAATAATTAGATCCGCAGCTATGAGTCTAAAATTAGCACTCGTCATGCAAACACTTAGTTCGTTAGCTAACTGCCCGTAATTAGCTCGCAATCGAACCACACAGGCGACCGACGTCGGTCTCTATCTGCCTGGGGTCGCCGACGCCGGCCGATATATGACCGACGTCGGTTGCCTTCCTGTCTTACCCTGCCGACGCCGGTTGGCCAGACCAACGCCAAACACTTCTGACACTTCGGCAACTCATTCTGCAACCTCCTCCATGTCTGCATCAGTGAAGCTTTTAGCTCCACAATCCTAACAATCTCCCACTTGGAGATAAACAGCTGCACTGTACCTGTACCTATACTCTATCTAATTTGTTTCCTGGTTTGTATCCCTCTTCAAGCTCCCACCTGAAGACAACCCACCACACATCCCGTGGTGTACCACCTGTCATCCGAGTAACCTGCAACATCCGAACCTACAACACCTGTAGTGAAGTCCTGACCCTGCATAGCAACACCTGCTGCCGGTCCCTCTCAGAAAACCTGAGAACCCACTTCCCCGAATTGGCTCCTAACTCTCTGACATCTCCCACTGCATGGGAATACTCAGGTCTATACCAGACCTCATGTGATTTCGGACACTATACCTGTCCAGCCCTTAGTGTGCTCCGGCTCTACATCCTGAACCTCGCCAACACCTGATTCACATCAGCTCCCACTCGAGACAAAATCAACCAGTGATCTCCATGTCTCCCATGTCAAAGAATTTCGCTACTCCAAACTCCTCCTGACATGCCACTGAACTAATCTTACCCTTAGCTCAGCAAAATCCTGTATGTACACACCTACTAGCTAGCATACTATCCACATACAGCAATAGAATGATGTCGCGACTCATCATCCCCCTGGTAAGACAAATCACAGTAGTTACCTGACATTGACTGAAGCCATGCTTCGTCCTCCACCTGTCAAAACCTGTACCACTGTCCTGTAGCTCCACAAGACCATATACCTAATCTTCCGTCTCACGTATTCGTTCTCTCTATTCTTCTACTAAGGTATCCATTCGTCTCTATGCTTTCATACCTGCTGGCAACCCTACCAAAACAAACCTGTCTGGTTCTCCTCCAAGGAATCACATCCTCATCCATGCCAAGCTCACACCTGTTTCCTGGATCCTTCCTGCTCTACAATCAGCAACATGTATAAAGAAGAGGAACAATGAATTTGAGGGCCTACTTACACCTTCAGTCCTCTGTATGGGTGTTTGAGACTCCTTGACAGCTTGCTGTCCACCCAAAATTTGTTTACAGTGACCGACCTCGGTCACCCCACAGTCTGCATCTGACCGACGTCGGTTCCATGCATCTGTACCTGACTACCAACCTGCCAGCGCTGGTGTCCCTACTGCCGACGTTGGTCCTCTGACCGACATCGGTCTTACATTCTGCCGACATCGGTCCAGTGACCGACATCGGTCTTACCCTGCCCGACATCGCCGGCTTCGGTCTGCACATGACCGACATCAGCACCTGTCTGTTCGACGCCGGTTCCTCCTGACCGACATCGGTATCTGTGTTCGCCTGTGAGTGATGACTTTTTACCCGCGAGCTTCTTTGAATCAAAACCCATGTCCAAACTGCCCTGCTCAGAAGTATCCAGCCACATCCACTGGGTTCTGTCCGTCATCTCCTCCATAAACACCAAGGCTTTCCAGTTCTTAAGCCTGTCAAATATATCTGTCTTCTGCTTAAGAACATGCATCTCCTTCCTGCTCATGTGACCAAGCCTACGAAGCCACGTCTCCACA
The DNA here is from genome assembly GCA_037957365.1 of Torreya grandis. Lineage (NCBI taxonomy): Eukaryota > Viridiplantae > Streptophyta > Pinopsida > Cupressales > Taxaceae > Torreya > Torreya grandis. The sequence goes on along the minus strand of JARHVA010000503.1, from coordinate 2,065,873 downwards.
ACAAAAGAAGAATCAGTAATATAAACAAGTAGATAAAGGATACCTGTTTTCTTACCACCAGCTAATTCAAGTGCATCCGCTGTGAGAGTTCTTGTGCATCTCTCATCACCCAATCTTTCTGAAGAAATTAGCCATATCTCCAAACCTGGGACCTGCATGACCTTCATCAACACCTGTGTGTTGGCCGCCTGCAATTTCAGCTTCACTTCCCCTTTGCCAATTCTTTGGCAAGGCTTACCAGCTCCTCTACCTGGAACTGCATGGAAAGAGGCAACCGAATCTTTTATCCAAGATTCAACTTTATCCAAGAAACCTCTAAGAACATCCTGTGCAATAACACCTACAACATCTGCTTCTTCAGTTTCTTCATGCTGATCTGCTACCAACCAGCAATAATCTTTTACCTGCTCTTTCTTTCCATAGGACCGTGAGTGACCATCTGTGCTTTTCAACTCCTCCATTCTTAGCTTACTTTGATCTGCTGTTGCTCTACTCCCACTCGATCAGAAACCCCTGAGAGTGCCCTGTAACCAAACACAAAACCTGCTTCCTCCAACCTTAGCTCTGATACCACTTGTTGGTATCAAGCTATGAGCCAACAACCAAGGCTCTGATACCACTTGTTGGGAGGATAGTAAACCGGAAGCACACAATTTGATTACTAAACCAAGCAACTTAATATGCGGAAATTAACCAGATTCACCAAGTAACTAGAATTCAAAATAACACATGATATGAGAGACAATACACAAATTGTATTAACACTTTATACAGAAAAGAATACAATAAAGAAGATGCCACTTCTTCTCCACCACCTTACAAAGGTTTCCCACACCTCAAGTGAACAGTAATTCTCCTCCCCAAAGCTCTCCCTCTCACAGGTCCCAACACCCAACTCAAATACAGAGTTGGTGTTCACCTCCCGTGCTCCACGCACACCACAAGTGCTCCACGCACTCCACAAGCACTCCACGTGCTCCACAAGTACTCAAGGTACTTCAAGTAGATCTCCCATGAATCTGCAACAACCTACAATTCAATAGACCATACTTATGGAAGGAACTCCCTTGCCTTCCTCTTGCTCTATCCGAGTACACACCTGTACTCCAAGTAGATCCTGCCTGATACTGATCCCTGTTGTGTTGCTGTCTATATGACCTTGCACACCTGCAAATCAAACAATGGTTCTATTCACCTGTGAACCTCAACCTTGCACACACATACACCTGCAGATCAACGATCTTACTTACCATGTAGATCTCCTATATAGGCCATGCAACTGTGACCAAGATCCTACACTCTTGAAGAACCCAGCTGGCTCTCCAATCCAGCACCAACACACCTGGTACTGAGGCACTAGGAGGAACGCACCATTGCTCTACCTCACACACAGAAGGAGCTTATAATTATGCTCTCTTACTCCCTAGCACACTTTTCCAATACAACCATGAGTCTATTATATAGATCTCATCCAAACAATGATTAGACATCTAATTACAATAATTAGATCCGCAGCTATGAGTCTAAAATTAGCACTCATCATGCAAACACTTGGTTCGTTAGCTAACTGCCCGTAATTAGCTCACAGTCGAACCACACAGGCGACTGACGTCGGTCCCTGTCTGCCTGGGGTCGCCGACGCCGGCCGATATATGACCGACGTCGGTTGCCTTCCTGTCTTACCCTGCCGACGCCGGTTGGCCAGACCAACGCCAAACACTTCTGACACTTCGGCAACTCATTCTGCAACCTCCTCCATGTCTGCATCAGTGAATCTTTTAGCTCCACAATCCTAACACATCAGACATATTTCTAGAAGTAGACCGCCAGGTGGATATTAAAAGATGCAAACTTTCAATAGTGTGACTCGTTTCTATGCATTGAAAAAATCAAATGGGTAAATGCCCCTAAATTCTAGCATGTCTTCTTAACAAAATTCAATGCAACATGATGTGATACTATTCCCAAGTCCTTCTTGAAGAGGATATATAAGGGAATCTCTTGTTATTGTGGATGGATGACTCTTTGATTGTTAAAAACTAAACTCTGCCCAAATTGAAAGGCATTACGGAGACTTTGAGCTCAGACTGTTGATCATATTTTGTTATTGGAATAAGAAAGCAAGTGACTTGTTAGACTTTGTGTTGTGATATCTTTGTTGTTGGGGAAACTGTTCTTATATCTTTTTCCTTAATATATTTTTTGTTCCTTTAATTCAATAAGAAAAATTAGTGAAAGTAGTCAGGAAGGTGTCCTAAAGCCAACTATTGAGAGACTTTGTGCCCCCATAATTGCCTTTAGTGTGTTTTCCTTTTGTTTATATGTAAAGGACCTTGGGATGACTTTGTGCCCTCATTGTCCTTCGTATCTCACTCTTGGGAAATTTAGGTGGAGACTTTGTGCTACATCTCAATTTTCTAGTTACTACGTCCTTGGTTACATTTTGTAATTACTACTAGGAAGATTCTTGTGGTTTGCTGAATAGTACTTATGAAAAAAGAGGAGTGCTTTCTGTCATTATCCCTAAGGTTTCTCCTTTGATCCGCACACATCATCTCTGAAAAAAGAGAGATGGATGGTTTATCTTACCCTTGAGTATTATTTTCTATATCTATATATATATATATATAGGGAACCTCCCCTTGATGAGAGGAGAGATTAGTCCCCTTTTGATGTGGTGAACCTACACATTTAGATGACCAATCTTCCTACTTTGGCTGATCAGACCTATTTTTTTATCAGTATGCTAATCGACAAAATATTCAACCAACACTATTGACTCCTTATTACACAAAATTGTTTAAGACTTGTGGTGTAGTCAGACTCATTTTTGGTAATGGTAAAGTTACCAATAGTAATCCTTTGATATCTAATTCTCTCTCTCTTAGATTATGGGATTATTGTTATTATCCAAAAGCTAAGCATGCCCTAAACTCTTTGGAAGAGGTGCATGGTGCCATGACGAAAAATTTTGAGATTCAATTTATGGAGTCTTGATAAGTAGCACTATTGAGTTGCTCAATCTACCATTGGTTACATTGGTAATCAATTTGGTATTTCATGTTGGTTGGTCAATTTTTATGGAGTTCCAATTCGTATGGATGTAAATGAGGACCTTCATGGAACATCTCTTATAACTAGTGATTCAATAACTTGAGGGTTGATGTTTTATCTTGAATAATATATTATTATTTCCCTTATAACATTCTTGGTTTTAACACCAAATTAAATGCCAGGGTTGTTTGCTCTAGTACTCCTTGATGTTACATATGCAGCAATGACAGGTATGTTAGGTAGTAGCTATTATCTTCAAATCTCAAATAGGACTATATTATACATTTGAGATGTTTAAGTAAGTTGAAATGATCACTAAATGGTCTTATTAGTGGGAGATACCAATACTCGTATAGAGCTTGGAGTCTATTGATGTGCTCAATTACACTGATACACCCCAAACTATGTACTCCTTATTGAAGATGTGATCCCATATAGAACTATTTAATGGTGACTTAATCCTAGTTAAGTATCTACTACCGATTAATAGAGTGTTGGTTTTGAGAACCCTAGTGTGCAATCCATTAATATGTTGTCTCACATCATCATGTTATGTTTGGGCTTTGCACATAGTATTATTTTATACTCTAAAAAGAAGTAATTTTCAATTTTTTTTGGGTTCATTTCATATGCTTTGTTTTATGTTTGAATGACTATTGTGATCTTTAGATTTTCACTAATCTAGTTATTGTTGATGATCAAGTTGATTTGTTTGAGTGATTTCATTAATTTTTGTGATTGTATGTAGCTTATCTTATATGACGTAATTGCTTGGTTGAATGAGTGAATTTGTATATGTTTTTCCTTACCTTACTATCTTATTGGGTATGGTTTTGTAGTATAACATTATGATATTATGTATGCATTACTGTAATAAGTTAAAACAAATTCCATTTTAGTTATTTGATCTATAAGATTAAAGTAATAATAATTAAAGGTTATTATTGTAATATATGTATATCCTAAGGTCAATAGCATTGTTTGAAAATGTCTTTGTAATTAATTAAATGTTGATCAAAGGTTTAATATTTATAATACATTAGGCATTGATTATATTAATTAAATGATTAAGGGAAATCATTGTGTTTGCAAAGTGTTGTTATGGATGGCTTGGTAACATTAAAGAATAGTATTTGAAATACATATTAACATTTCCCATGTTATATAGTCATTATTTTATTAGTCAATAGCCAAATTTGCATGGAAAGATAATATCGACTAAATCAATAGTCATTGCATGTAATAAATATAGGTTATTATGATCATTATTTATTTGGTTTAGTTGGTCATTTTTGTGAAGTTGATGAGGGAATTATGTTAAGTCAATATCATGCATATTTTATAAAGATTATAAAATGATTATTTTATATATTCTTTTGGAAGTCTCAATATGATTAGGGTTTATAATAACCTATTTACTTTGGGTTAACAATCATTTTGCAAAAATCATGGAGAATTGTTTTGGATTACATGGCGGTAGACTATAGAGTTTTGTTAAGTTATTTTGGCATGTAAATAGTTTCGATCAGTAGGGTATGTTGTTAATGGAGGATAAGGTATTGGAGAGTAAGTTAATGGAGAAAGATAAAAATAAAAGTGTGAAGGTTGTGAGGACAAATGACATATGACATGACACATGGAATACCAAGAGTAAGAGACAGAAGGAGAAGAAGGGGTGAATGAGTGAGAGAAGAAGGAATATAGTTGGTTTCCTTGGCATTTATATATTCATAGGTTGTTTTTGTAATTAAATTCTTGTGTGTGAAATGTTGAATAGTTTCTTGAATTGATATGTTTACTGGGTTTTCATTATTGGAAACATTGTATAAACATATTGTATGTAGAGCCCTGTGGAAGGCTCGGTCTCCACAGAACACTACATCCAACCCAGGGTAATTTGAGGGGATTGGGTAGAGCCTTAAAAATTGGCATGGGTGTTTTAATATATTAAGAAGATTTGAATAAAACTCCTCTTTCAATTTGAACAACATTGTTTAAACATGGAAGATTATTCTTTATGGGTATATATGATGTGGCTCGAGCTAGTTGTTTCAAACCCATTTGTTATATATTCACTAAGGTATTTAGAAATATGGATTGTAATTTTAGATTGTATGAGGGATAGATTGTGTAAACCTATTTGAATTTTTGGGTATAAAAATATGGGTTCTTTATATAAAATGGACTATTTAGTACACACACACTCACTCATATATATGTATGTATGTACTTGGATTGAACCGATATACACACACACACACACACACACACACACACACACACACACACACACACACACACACACACACACACACACACACACACACACACACACACACACACACACACACACACACAGAGAGAGAGAGAGAGAGAGATAGATGTATTTTGGAAATATAGAGATTTTGAGGGAAAATGTGTATGGGTTAAATTGGGCTCATTATAGGATGCTTGTATGGATGAAATCGATGTGTTAGGTTTGAATATAAATCTATTGATTCATATTTCAAATGAATTAACATATTTTAAATTAGGATCATTGTAGTTATGTATGACTTTTTATAGAGGCCCTTAACATACATAATCATTCTTATTTGGATTTTGGTAATAATCTAGTTTAAGCCAAAACATATACACCTAGGAGTGGGTAGATGAATGAACGAACTAGTTTTTTATTTTATGAACTTAGCTCTATATAAAATATATATACGCAAAATTTAAATACGGATATGGAAGAGTTATGATTTTAGTTGAATTTATAATATTTGAAATACACAATTATGTAGCTTGACTGTGTAGTATGATTACATACTTGGATTAGACTTTGATTTGATTGTGAGTTTGCACAATTGGTAACATGACTGCATATGCATTTTTATGTTATTGTGCATGGAGAGGTTTATATGATAAAATTTGTGTTGTGATAACAATAGACCCAAATTAGGCATAGTCGATTGAGTGTGTGTTTCATTATATGTATTTAATCTAAATGTTAATTTAAATCAATGAATTTTAGAAATTTGATTAAATAGATTTGGTGGATGAATGATTGGCTATGTATAATTGTCAAACTTGTGTGTGTTTTAATTAAAAAGCACAATGGGACTTATCTAGTTTATAAAAAGGTTATGGGGCCTTTGTTTGTTAGCTGGATGTATACTTAATCTATACAGTATAATTTTAGACTAATGACATTTGATGTCATATTAAGAGTATATTGTATAAAATGAAGTATTTATATTGTATTAAATTCATACTTGTGAATTATAAAAATATACATATAAATGGTATAAGTTAAATGTTGACTAACTGTGTATTCAATCTAGAAATGTTTATACCACACACACACACACACACACAAATGTTTTATGTTAACAAGTGTGAAAGTGGGTAATTGCATATATCTTAATGTTGATTAAAGCATTAAAATAATGTATTTAAAAGTTTAAAAATAGAGCATATTATTATGTTTGGACTGGATTTTGTTTTATATGTGGAATATGAACAAATAAATGTGTTATAATGATTATTTTAGGGATGAAATAACATTAGAAGCTACTTTGTGGTTTGGGTAACTAGCAATTTTGATATGAACATACCCATATGGTATGTTGAGGAATTTTTATATTATGTTTATTATTTGTAATAAACTAGATGTTATGGATTCATTCCATTTCATTTGATGGACTTTATGAATGTATGTGATATTTTTGTACTTAGAATATTTTTTATTAGCTAAAAAGAATCATACTAAATGAATCTATTTGTTTTTATATTATTATATACTTTTACCAAATCTCACATCCATGACCCTAAATAAGTAGTGGACAGATTCCAATGGTTTAATAATCACCATTAATGTAAGATGAGGTGTAATCCAATTGAGTGGTGTGTATGAATTTGATTGATATTTGAGATCATTTATTATTGAAAACTTTGGCCAAAGTAATTGTTTGATTAAACATTATCATTTCATAAGTTGATATAGTTTTCATATTTATGCAATATCATATTAGAATAGATTTATTTATGGTACAAATTATTTATTATATATATAACACATAGGTTTTATTTTTTTACTCTACATTCTCACACCATTATTATTTATCCATCCATGAAGGGAGAGCCATCCCCTTGTTTAGGAGATAGTGTGGGGGATTTATGGTGTGTGTTTGGTGTGGAAAATCACTCGAATGATTCTCTCCCTCCCAGTTGGAGTACTATACTAGGGACTACACTTGAGATTATAGATTAATACTTGAGTCATGGAGACTCTTGAGTCGTGGAGACTGCACTCTGCAGAGTTTTGTATCGTGTTTTATCATTTGAGATATTACTATGTATTGCTAAAATATCTAACATTTATACATTATACTTATACAATAGTGATTGTAATATTGTATCAGGCATGACTAAAATTATACTATCTCATATATGATTAGATGCAATATTTATTATTGTTCAATTTTGTTCATGATTGCTACATTTATTCATGGTGATTCTTATCTAAGTGGATTAGCTATAAACCTATTGGTTAATTAAATGAATGTAGTTAGTTAAAGATCACTAATTAGATTTCTTGTGTTGAAATCTGTATGTTAAATATTTGCATTATATTTCTTTAAAAAAAATTATATTCTGATAAAACCTAATGGGGTTATTACATTTAGACTGGGACTCAGCCTCTGTAAAACTTATCAAGATTATTATGTCATACAACTTCCTAGTTGCATACTATACATGGTCAATGATTTCCTTTGGGGATGAATAGTGTTCCTCACTTGAGACTTCTAAATAGTTTTCTCATAGCCTCTAAAACATTTATTTTATCACTCCCCTTGTGGCATCCAAAAAATTGTAGGGATATTTCTTGTACTAGTCTAAGTCAGAGGTTTTAGTTTTACTTCTTCTTTTTATAGAGAATATGTCTTCTCTCTACTCCAACTCAACCTTTTCCCCTTCTGCCATGATTTTTTTCATTTTTACCTTTCTTAAGGTGTTTGTTCTCCTGTCAAAATGGAATTTGACCATCGATTTCTCTAAAATACCAAATCTTACCTCCTTGATTATTCTTGTTATAACCTCTAAATCCATGAACAGACATTCAATTCAATTGTATTCTCTATCTACTCTATTTTTGTAGGAGTAAAATGTGGATGCACAAAGTTGGGGGACCAAAAAAGTGACACCAAGGGGGAAAGGAATTTTTTTTGTAAAGTGTATACACCCTTTTTTGAATTAGGCATGGCACTAAGCTAAAAGGTTGCATTCCCTTTAAAGGCCCTAAAATGGCTTACACACTTTGAGGGCATATAAAAGGCGTATGCCATTTATTTATTTCAATATTTTTAACCTCTTCCTCCCAGCTAAAATCTGCATTTTTTGTTACCTTGAAGGAGTGAGCTTATATTTTAAGGAGGACATGCATGCTTTGGTTTGTATCCCTTCAACATAATTTCATATTTTGATTTCAATCTAAGGTATGTTGATTATTAAATTTAAATTTTGAGGTTTCAATTTATATGTTTTATGCATAGGGTTTTGAAATTAAATTTGCATTGAATTCTCTTATATTGTCTAAAAATCTTGTATTTTTATAAATCTAGATACAAAAATCAATTGACACATTTTTTGAGGAAAATGTGGAGCAAAACCATGATAAAAACCTTCAAAATTTTGACTTCTCAGAAGAAGAAGCTAAATTATTTAAATAATATAATCCAAATCATGAATAATTATAAATTATTATCAATGGTTTCAATCAATCCTCAACTTATAGTGAATGTAATTCACTTATAAGTACTTTGGAGGCCATTTTAAATGAAGTGGGAAATGTCACATCATAACTTGATTCAATGTTACATCAAAGAGAGGTCATGAAATAATATTATTCTAATAAACTATCATATGAGAACATTCAAAAAATAATAAACTAGAAAAAATCATTAAATCATAATTTTGGACCCTCAGAGGATCACATACGGCCTCTAAAAATATTGAAAACATTTCTAGGTTGATAAAATGACCTAGGACAACAACAAACTTTTTTATATGGTAATTTTGGCACATGGAAGAGCTCAAACAGAGTTATGAGTCAAAATTTATGGCCTCCAAAAGGTTGGCCTACTTTTTCTACATCAATCTCCTCCGGTTGAAAACAATTTAGCTCCTACGAGTTGCCCTAATTGTACTACTGCCATTTTTAATTTTCAATCTTCTTCAACTCCCATTCTATAATCCAAGTGCTATCTTCTTGCTACAATTCTTCCCACTACACCAAATACCTATTATAATTCCCTTGTCTTGTGTTCACTATCTTCATATCCAAAATCTGCACTATTTTTTTTTCTTCTTCTTTGGAACCACTTCTCCCAATTTAATTCTTCATATTCATCATCTTCACCATCTTATTCATAGAATTCATATAAATCTAAAACATTAAAAACTAAAGATATATGAAAATTATGTGGTAAACATACCTCAGAGGCATTATCATTGATTTTCTTCACAATTTTACATGGTCCAATTTTCTTGTACTTCAACTTATTGTATGTGCCTTTTGAAAATCTCTCTTTCCTCAAGTAAACCATTACCAACTCTCCTTCAAATACCTTGGATATTCTTATAACATATTTTGTTGCTTTATATGTATCATTACTTTTTTGTAACTTTCTTCTTACTTCTTGAAACTATTGTATATTCTCTATAAACACTTCTGCATCATCACTAATTCAATCCGTAATTGGCAATTGTACCAAATCTAAAATACCCATAGGATTTCTTTCATAATTTTTTTGAAAAGGTGACTTTCTTGTTGATCTATTCATTGAAATGTTATACACTAACTCAACTTGTGGTAAAGCTAAGTCCCATTGCTTTGGCTTCTCTCCCACTATACATCTCAATAAATTTTCCAAGCTCTTATTCACAAATTTTATTTGTCCATATATTTGTAGGTGATATGCACTTCTAAATTATAGCTTATTAACCATCTTCTTCCACAAAATCCTTAAAAAATGACTTAGAAATTTTGTTTCCCTATCTAAAGTAATAGTTTTTGGAACACCATGCCATCTCACAATATCCATTAAAATATTTCTGCAACTCTAGTAGCATCATTGGTTTTCTTACATGCAATGAAATAAACCATTTTAGAAAGTCTATCTACAAAAAAAATTGAATTGTTACCTCTTTGTGTGTTTGGCAATCCTAACATAAAATCTATACCCAAATCTATCCATAGCCCTCTTGGAACTAGTAATGGCACGTAAAGTCCAGTATTTTGTGCATTTCCTTTAGCCACATGACATATTATGCACCTTGAAACATACCTTGTCACATCTCTCTTCATCTTTGGCCAAAAATATTTTTCCTCCACTAAAGCTATTGTCTTCATCTTACCAAAATGTCTAGCCAAACCACCACTATGTAATTCTCTTATTATATTATCTCGTAGAGACCCAACTGGAATGCATGATTATTTTCTTTTCAAGAGATAACCTTATTGTATAAGATACTGATCATGAATAACATTTTTCCCGCCTATTAATGGATTCTTGCACTACATAACTACCTTCTAAAATATGGATCAATATCATATAATTCTTTGATATCTTCAAATCTAACTACTTCACTGACCATAGTAGTTAATAACGCTACCCTCCTGCTCAATGCATCAGATACTTGATTTTGCATTCTTGATTTATGTTTCAACACAAAATTATACCCCTGCAAGAAAGAAACCCAATTTACATGCCTACTATTCAACTTATTTTGTGTATTCACATACTTCAAAGCTTCATGATCTATAAATAGTATAAACTCCTTAAGCACTAGGTAATGCCTCCAATGTCTTAATGTTTGTACAATTGATTAAAGTTAAACATCATAATTACAATACTTTATCCTTAACTTATTCAATTTCTCACTGAAATATGCTATTGACTTTCCATCTTGACTCAACACATCACCAATTCCCACAAACTAAGCATCACAATCAACCTCAAACACTTTGTTAAATTTTGGTAATGCTAAAATTGGCCTTTTTATAATATTCTTCTTCAAAATTTCAAAGCTTTATGTGGCTTTTCTAGTACATGCAAATTCCTTCCCTCTCATGCAATATGTTATTGGTGCCACAATAATACTAAATTTTTTAATAATTATTATTGTAAAAAGTTTTTAAACCATGAAAAATTCTTACCTCTATAATGCTTTTTTGAATAAGCCACTCAACAATTTTCTTTATCTTTTCTTCATCCATTTTCACACCATCTGTTAAAACTACAAATCCCAAAAATACCAAACTATTATGCATAACCATGTACTTCTTCAAATTTGCATGCAACTTCTCATTCCTTAACAAATCCATTACCATTCTCAAATGTTGTAAGTGTTCCTCTTTAGTCTTATTGAATATCAAAATAAAAAACCATAAACTTACCAATATAGTCTCGTAGCATTGTATTCATCACCCTCATAAATGTGCTAGGTGCATTAGATAACCCAAATGGCATCACCATCAATTCATATAAGCCATCCCTAGTCTTGAATTTAGTTTACCACTCATCTCCTTCATGAATTCAAATCTGATAATAGCCAATCTTTAGATCAATCTTAGTAAAATATTTTATTCCTACAAGTACATCTATCATATCATCTAAATGAGGTATATTATAATTTTAATAATGGCTCTACTATCCACATACATTCTCCATCCTATAATTTTATTTGGAGTTAGCATTGCTGGTGTTGTACATGGACTCATACTATACCTTATCACTTTCTTCCTTAGCAATTCAGTAACCTATTTATTTAATTCTACATGTTATGTTGGACTCATCCTATAAGTTACTTGATTGGGTACAGCTGATCCTAGAATCAAATCAATGTGATGTTGAATATCTCTCTTTGACAGTAAACCATCTAGTAACTCATCAGGCATAACATCTGCATATTCTTTCAACACTCTTCTTGCTTCTATTGGTATTGGCACCATTTATGTTTCTTCATTCTTTACTACTAAGACATAACAACAATCTATTACCTTCATTTCTTGGATAAATTTTTTATTACAGAGCATATTTTCTGTCTTCTCTTCCTCTTTAAGAGGTAATAAAACTACCTTTTTACCACCTTTCCAAAAAGTGTATGTGTTCTTTGCTCCATCATAAACTACTTCCTGTCAAATTGCCATCATCTCCCCAATAACACATGACATGCATCCACCAGAATAACATCACACCATATTTCATCATTAGAAGTTTTTTCTATATAAAACTTGATTAATCACATTTTATCTATTGTAACCTCATTCCCTTTATTAAACCATGAAATCCGATAAGGGTTAGGATGTTTTTCACATTGCAAATTTAATTTTTCAATCATTTCTTAAGAAACCATATTTTCACAACTACCACCATCTATAATTACTTTGCATACCTTTCCACCTGAAGTACATCTTGTTCAAAAAATATTTGATCATAGCCATGCATCACCACTTTCTTTATTCTGCACTTGATCATTCCTTGGAGTGATCATGGTTCTTCTCATCATGAGATTATCTCCAATTTCAGATAATGCAACTTCAATATTTTGCTCTTCTATTTTACCCTCAACTAGATTTACTCTTGGAGGATCTTCTTGCCTCATTTCTTGATCTTGATAGTTTGGGCACTCAAATTCTCTATGCCCTTCTTCTCCACATCTATAACAGATATAAGATCTACATTGATTTGAAAACCATCCTCTAACACCAACGTAACCTCATCCTCTCTAAAATCCTCTTCCTCTTTGTTGGTATTGAAACCCTTACCTATTATCATCTTGTCTTTCTACACAACATGGTGATTCACCTTTACTGGAATTAAAGCCACCTCTAATGGTATTAAACCCACCTCATCCCCTTATTATAGGGGATCTACCTCTTTTTGGACCAATAGATGTGTTTCTAAAACTCTGGCTATTTTATTTTACTTTTGCCTTCAAAGCTAATTGATAAGCCTCTTCTATGTTAAGTATTATATGCATGCTTAATTCATCTTGAATAAAAAATTTCAAACCATTTACATACCATGTAGTCTCTTTCTCTTTTGTTTCATCATGCTCTACTTGTATGGAAAGATTGTAAAATTCATCTGTAAAATCTTGCATAATGTGATCTTTTTTTCTTAAATTCTAAAATATTTTGTATAGGGTTTGTGCATAATCCAAAAGAATAAATTTTTCCCTTAGATTATTCTCTATATTTTTACATGAATTAATCTTCTCTTTACCGTTTCTCTATCTCTCTTTCCGTAGGTGATCCCACCAAATCATTGCATGACCTTTCAATTTTGTGCATGCAAACTTTATCTTCTTGTCTTCTCTCAAAGTCTTTCACTCAAAGAACTTATCCATGCTATTCATCCAATATATCAACTCCCATGGTTTTAAACTACCTCTATAATCTAAAACATCAACCTTGATTCCTTCATTTATTCCTTTTAAAGCCTGAATCATCCTCTCTTCCATCGATGGTGGTTGCTCTTGCTATTCTTCTTCTTGTTGAATTTTTTCATCATGATTTGTGTCTTCCTCATCGCCACCTTATCTCCTTACTTGATTGGTGATAACATTTGTTAATTGTTGAACTTACCTTTGCAATTCTTGTATATTCTAGTTCATATGTGCCATACCTCTTCATTCTCTCACCATTCTTCTCTCCATCAAGATTTGAACTTATTCTGATATTAGATAATGAACCCAAAAAAATCATTAAATCATAATTTTAGACTCTCAGAATATCATGTACGACCTCCAAAAAATATCAAAAACATTTTTATGCGGATAGAATGACCTAGGATAGAAACAACCTTTTTGATACAGTCATTTTGGCACGTGGAAGAGCTCAAATGAAGTTATGAGTCAAAATTTATGGCCTCTAAAAGGTTGGCCTATTTTTTATACATTAAAATAATAGCAAAAGAAGATGTGTGTGCTTTGTTTATTAAGCCGAGATTCAACCAACGACCACCAATGAGTTGCAAACATATTAGTATTGATTGGTGTCTTAATGTGGATATAAAATACAACTTCTAGGATAGATCATGGATGGTGTTTGATGAACCATCATGTAATAATAATGAGATTCCATTATACTTTTTGACAAAAAATTATTTTGAGTTTGCGCTACATGAAATCCCAAATCATTTCGACATGAAGGCCTCCCAAAGTATGGGAGATGGGTCCTCATTTGATAGACCTAGTGCCAAGTGGGACCAAAATCACCCTGACCAATTTTAGATAAATAGAAGGACAATAACACATATTTTTATCCCTAAAGGTTTACATCACATCACATAGATGGATACCCTTAAGGTAGTTACTAACCTCACACAGGTTATGATTAACCATGGGATGCATACATTGAGGAATTCTAAACAGGTTACAAGTGGTGGGACATTTAGTAGTGGTAATCATGCTAGTGATACTGGTGCTAGTGTCCCTCCTACTAGTAGTGGCATTGGTGCTAGTGATATTGGTGTTAGTTTCCCTCTTATAATTCATATACATCATTTCACATCATGTTGAAGGAAGTGTACGAGACCTTATTTTCAAGTATGACATACATATGTTACATCTATGGAGACTAGACCTACATTTGTGTATCACACTAATACCCATAAGTTTATGTTTCTTAGAGTTGGCTCAACATCTCAAGACACCAATACAGTTTATTCAATACCTCTGAACACCAACATGCCTAAGTGTATGCCATATTTTGTTACTTTAGGACATTAGGAGGTCAGCATGCCAGAGCATACATCATATGTAGATGCTTCAACAACTTATGACACTAACATGACAAACTTTATTATATTTTTAATTGCTTCACCACCCCCTTATCAGGATATGTTAGCCTATTGTACATAACTTATCTACTTCATCACCTATATTTGATACATAGGTTACATTTTTATTTTAGTTTATTTATGTATGCAAAAGAATATTAAGTTTATTTTCTCGTATGTGTTTACTTAATTGGCTAATATTTGACTGAACTTTTCATTTTTTTTCTTGTATAGATGATTTCCAATATTTTGGGTAGCTCAGCAAGACTAGATTTTATTATAGAGGTTGTAATTAGTACTAGTGTACCCTACTTTCATGTTTAGAAATTTATAAATTACATAAATTTTCTATTTAATGTTAAATCACATAAATCATAGTATCCTAGATAGAGTTTAAACACTCTCATGTAAGCGTACCATATTTGTGTTTCATTTTAAATAAGTGTTTCATTCTCAACTTACATTACTAGCTCGCATTCTTGTCCTAAGCCAAAATAAATTTGAGCTAGGTCATGTGATGTTTCTAGAATGATAATAACAAAATAGCTCTATGATGTCAATAATAATGATAGTCAAAATATTAAACTAATTACCAATTTTTTATTTATCTAAAAGATCAATGTATCCATCTAGTGGACTCAACCATTATTTTATCTCATTGAATTTAATCCATCAATGAACTTTTATGTATTCATGTATTTATTATCCCTTGAACAAAAAACTATCTTTTAAGATATGTTATAGTCATAGATTTTTTATCATGCTCATTGGATTCACGCATTATTCATAGATCCATATAAAAATATTATGTTCCATGACTACTTGAACAAACTCACAAATAATACTTCTCTATCACAACCTGAAATTAACTCATTTTTATTTTTTTGTCTTAAATTAGGTTTATTTTTATTTGTTTCATAATTTACCTCTTTCATTTCTTGGTTTTATAGATGATGAGAGATGTTATGGGCGTTCTTAATGGATGAGATCCACTATCTATGCAACAGGTCATGATTCAGAGATAGAGATTGGTGAGAACACATGAAGTAAAAAAAATAGTAAAATTGTTTTTTAGCTTCATATTTATACACACATCTAGATCTAAGGATACAAGTATGCTCTATAGGAATCTCCATCATTGGTATATTCATGTTCTCACATCCCAAGACAACCATTTAGGTGGCATGTAGTGAGTCTATAATCACCTTGTTTCAAAATTTTGTTCATGGAAACTCTATCATCTACAATATGTCACTTTAATGCATTACAATTTATATTTCATATGTTGTGTAAATGCCATGGGTTTTTTATGTTGCAAGAGAAATAGTCAATGATGCACAGGATGAGAGGTGAGTTTCTCTTTATAATGAGTCATGTATCACTCCTAGTTCTACATCTATGACAAGGAAGCACAATTTATTTGGACGCAATGAAGAGTAGGAGAGCTAGTTATTATGATAGGGGTCTAGTTATAGGGACTATCTATTTTGTATGTTGGTATCACCCCCATTGTATGCATATATGAAACATTTTATATGTGTACATGTTATTGTCTACATTTTTTATCGATATATGTCTTATTTTTTATGTAATTATGACAGAGAACTTTGCATATACACATATATACTATTTGACATTCTCATTTTAATCAGCTTTTAAATATTAAAACCATTTATACACATGATAAATTCACTATGATGAATTCATTGTTACCCTACTTGTGCTACTAATATTTTATTGTTTTATGGATGAGTTCAATCCTTATGTTGTTTCCTCTTAGTTAAAATCTAGATGATGTTAATTGAATGCACATGTGCACCTTTTTCTAGTTAATTTTATTGTGATTAGAATGGAGTTTCAATTTCTTATGAGCATGATGTTATTATGTATATTATAGTATTTTACTAGAGGTTGTTCAATTCTCTAATAGATTATAAGTCGGTTATTGTTGTCACATGAATCATGCACTCGTGATCATGAATTCATCTTCTCACTTTTAAATGATTATAAGCATTGAAACTTGTTTGTAGTCCTTATAACATTGTCCTCTCCATGTTAAGCATCTTGGAATCCTTGTCTTGAACTTATACATACTATTGAAACATTGTGATGATGAACTTGAGACCATGGAAACCCTTATTGAAAACCTTACCTTGTGGCTTGAAGATGATTTTAGGGGGATAAAACCTAGTTTTTATACCTTTTAAGATAATAAAAACTTGTTATATGTCACTATAGACTTATCAATCCTTGTAATTCTTTGTTTTGGGCTTAAAACCTATGTATTCTACCTACTAGACTTGAAATCATCTTGCTAAGACCTGATTATAACTAAAGGCTGCTTGAACACCTTCACTATTTTCATGTACAAACCATAGTGCAAGCTTGTAGGTTATGTCATGAATCTATGTTAAGAACCCATATGTCAAACTTTTTTCTTATTTGAAACCCTCACTCTTGACTTTATGGATATGAAAAATTCAATAATAAGATTAAAAATCTTAGAAACATATGCTCAAAGCCTTACAATGTGAAGAAGACTAAAAATATCTCTAAAAGGACAAAAATCTTATTAGTGGAGGGCATATCTTCTGGCTCATTAGCCCAATAAATGAACCATATTTACAGACACATCTAGATGGGCATTTTAAGGCTAAAATTATCATTATTTGGTCTCGATTAGGCCCTAAGACTAGAAGTTACAATTGATCAGATGCCTCCCTTAAGAGAATATTATCATCCCAAAGTGAAAAAACAATGAAAAATTAGGTTGTGTATTACAAGATAACCATAAGGGATAGAGATGATCCATCATCTCCTACACTTGCATGGACAAGTCCTATAAGCAATCCCTGAAGGATTGTCCCTCACTCAACATGAGTGAGACATGATAATGGGTTTTCTCTCACAGCTAAATATCCTTAAAAGAACAAAAGTTGGTTAGTGGGGGACATATCTTGGGCCTCATTAAACCAATTGATGAACCATCTATGTGGACACATCTACATGGGCATTTTAAGGCTAGAATGATTGTTATCCAGGCTCGATCAGGCCCTAGGATTGAATATTACACTTGATTATATGTGTCCCTTAAGAGAATCTTATCATCCCAAACTAAGAAAAATAAGAAAATTTAGGTCACGTATTGTAGGATAAATATGAGGGATAGAGACAAATCATCATCTCCTAAACTTTCATGGATGAGTCCTCTAATCAACCCCAAGAGTATTCTCTCTCACATGACATAGGTGAGACCTGACAATGAGTTTTCTCTCATAGCTAAATACATATTAAAATACCAAAATTTAGTCATTAGAGGCATATCTTGGGCCTCATTATCCAAATCATTGAACCATCTATGCAAACACATCTAGATGGGAATTCGGTCTCAATCGGGCCCCAATATCGAAAGTTGCACTTGACTAGACACATCCCTTAAGAGAATCTTATCATTCTAAAGTAATAAAATTGAGTGAAATTTGATTTTAAATTTAAGGATGACTATGAGGGATGGATATTAACCTTTAACTCCTACACTTTCATGGATGAGTCCCCTAAACAATTCCCAAATGATTCTCTCTCACTCAATATTGGTGAGACACGATAATGAGTTTTATCTCACAGCTAAATGTCTCTTAAAGGACCAAAAGTTGGTTAGTGAGGGGCATATATTATAGATCATTATGCCAATCAATAAACCATATTCACAAACATGTCTATATAGATGTTTTAAGGAAATAACAGTCATTATCCAGTCTTGGTCGAACTCCAAGATTAAAAGTCACACTTAATCAAATTCCTCCTTAAGATAATCTTATCATCTCAAAGTGAAAATTTTGAGCAAACTTAGGTCATGTATTATAGAACTGTGAAAATTACAAACAAACCATCAATGTCTACACTATCACAAATGATTCTTCTAAGCAATCCCCAGAGGATTATCTCTCACTAGACACAAGAAAGACATGAAAATGATTTTTCTCTCATAGACATATGTCTCTTAAAGGACCAAAAGTTAGTCAGTGGGGGAGTATCTTCTATCTCATTATCCCAATAAATAAACCATCCTTTTGGACACATATAGATGGACATTTTAATGCTAGAACATTCATTATTCAGTCTTATTTAGGCACCAAGACTGAAAGTTATAGTTGACTGGATGCATCCCTTAAGAAAATCTTGTCATCCCAAAGTAAGAAAAATGAGAAAACTTTGGTCACACATTGAAATAGAACTATGAGGGTTAGAGATGAGCCATCATTTCCTACACTTTCATGGATGAGTCCTCTAAGCACTCCCTAGATGATTCTCTCACTTGACATGTGTGAGACATGACAATGATTTTTCTCTTGTAGCCAAATGTCTCTTAAAGGACCAAAAGTTGGTCAGTGGGGGGCATATCTTCTGGATCATTAGTCAAATCAATGAAACATATATTAATACATGTCTAAATGGGTATTTTAAGGCTATAATGGTTGTTATGCAATGTTGGTTAGGCCCTGGGACCAAAAGTTACACTTGGCTAGACACATCCCTTAAAAGAATCTTATCATCCTAAAGTGAGAAAATTGAGCAAATTTTAGTCACATGTTATAGGAGAACCATGAGGAATAAATTCAAACTGTCAAATCCTAAAATTACATAGATGGCTCCTCTAAGCAACCCCTGGAGGATTCTCTCTCACTCTATATGGGAAAGACACGATAATGAGTTTTCTCTTATAGCCAAATGTCTCATAAAGGACCAAAAGTTGGTCAGTAGGGGATCATATTTTTTGGTTCGTTATCCCAATTGATTAATTTTCTATGAAAACACATTTAGATGGAAATTTTAAGGCTACAATGATTATTATCTAATCTTCATCAAGTCATAGGATCGAAAGTTGCACTTAACCAGATGCCTCCCTTAAGAGAATCTTGTCTTTTAAAAGTGAGAAAATGGAGCAAACTTTAGTCATAAAATGTAAGATATATGTAAGGGATAGGTCTGAACCATCAACTCCTAAAATTACATGAATGATTCCTCTAAGCAAACCCTAGAGTATTCTCTCGTAATTGACATGAACAAGACACAACAACGAGTTTTCTCTCACATCCGAATGTCTCTTAAATGACCAAAAGCTTGTCTTTAGGGGCATATCTTCTAGATCATTAGCCCAATCAATGAACTGCCTTTACATACATGTTTGAATGGGTGTTTTAAGGCTAGAACGGTCATTATTCAATCTCAATCAGGCCCCAAGACTAAAATTTATAGTTGACAAGATGAATAAAAAAGGTGAAATTTTTAAAAGGGAAACATGAAGGTATTTTAGATATTTACAACTCCTCCTCCCAAGATCTTTCTAGATTCCTTCATCTTCCAATGTAAGAAAATCTCTCTCATAGGACCATGACCTAGTTTCATAATGGTTTCTTAAGCTATTTACTTTTCCTTGCATCTAAAAATACCATGTCGAGAAAATTTATAGGTCAATCAAACATGTGCATGAGAAAATAGTTTTGGAGAGTTTTTATAGGCCTGTAAGCATGTTACCAAGGGTCTCTAAGCAAGTATATAGGGTTATGAGCAAGAATAGAGCATGTTTGTGATAGTTGCAAGTTTGTAGGGTAAAAGAACATAATTTAAGGCCTCAAGCAAGGTTTCAAGCATGATGAAAGAAGAAAGATGATCGTCACAATGAATTTCATTTGTTTCCATCATTCTTGGACATCAAGTAGGATCCAAGAATTTTTATAAGGCCTTGGAAAAGCAAGAAACAAGTTTTTAAGTGAAGGAAATGTAAGAAATGAGATGCTGCAAGTCTAAGACAAAGTTTCATGATCCTACCAAGTTTCATGTTTTTATATGAGTAATGACTAGATCACATAGAGGAAATAAGTTTCACAAAGAGGAAACAATTTTCATGTTTGTGGGAACTTGTAAGTGAATAATATTAAGTATGAAATCCTAAAACAAGGGATAAATGATGTAGGTTCATTCTTAGCTTTCAAATGATTCAAATGATGAGTCAATTAGAGCTACGGTACACAAGTTATGGCTCCCAGAAGTTATATCATCAATTGGGGTGGAACTGTCACCCGAATTGTCACCTGAATTGCTGCCCAAATCATTCCTCCCTCATTGAAAAGTAATGGTCCCCATTGTGTCAATGGTCCTCCTCAGGTGTGGCAGTTGTGTCTTGATTTGATTTTTTGTGATCCACTCACCTTGGTGGTTAAGTTGACCCCTTTTGACCACTTGATAAAGAGGAATAGAGCATCCTCTTGTTGTCTTCATCCAGGTGTCCACAATCTAATCCTCCTCCACTAGAGGAAAACGATTGAAGTTTCCAATAGAGGTGGATGATATGGTTTTAGGATCTCCACATTGAATATTAGATGTAGACCAAGGTAGGCTAGTGGGTTTAACTCAAAAGTATTTTCTCCAAAAAAATTGGTGATGGTGTAGGGATCATATCATAGAGGTCAAATTTTTCTATGTGGGCCTGCAAGTCATTCCTTCTGAAGCCGTAACCAAACCTTGTCACCTACAACAAAATGGTGTGCAATCCTATGTTTGTCATGGCATTGCTAATATTTTTGATTCATCTTCTCTAGGATGTCATGAACTTGTTGCTAGATGTGTTGCATTTTTTCAATGAACTTTGTTGCTTTTGTTGCCTCAAATCTTCTGTGAGGTGTGTATTCTATGGTGGAGAATGGAATGGCTATATCAATTAGTGCCATGGGTTAGAACCCAAAGCATACTTGGAATGGACTGTACTTGGTCAAGCTATGTAGGGCATGATTGTGTCCATGTTATATGAAAAGAAGCCCCTCATCCCATGTGCATGGATGTTTGGAGTGATACATCTGAATCATGTGAATAATCAACTAGTTCACCACCTCTATTTGACCATCATTCTGTGGATGGAAGGTTGTGGAATTCATCAGCTTGGTATCCATCATCTTCCATAGAGTGGACCAAAAGATGCTTAGGAACCTGCTATCTCGATCTGAGACAATGGACTTGGGGAGACCAAAATAGAACCATACATGACTAAATTATAGTTGAGTAGTTTCTTCAGTAGATATATTTTTATTACAAGCAATCATGATAGTCATTTTCGAAAAATGATCAACTACCACAAAAATATAGTCCTTACCATGTTTTGAAGTGGGAAAACCTACGATAAAATCCATTGAGATAGATTGCTAAGGCCTGGTTGGTTCTGGCAATGGCATGTACAATCCTTGCTTCCTATTTATTAGCTTGGCTATCACATATGGGGTACAAGATTTGAGATATATTTCCACATCATTTCACATATAGGCATAGTACAAGTGTTTTTGAAGAATTACCAATGTCTTTTCTACACCAAAGTGTCTAGTTGTCCTACTAAAATGTGCTTCTCATATCATCTTCTGTTGCTCTGCAACTAGAACACAGATGTGCCCCATATGATATGTTATCTTGAAAATATAAATTATAAACATGTTTACCTTTTGAAGCACCTAATATGTATCAAAAAAGGTATGATCTGATTCATACAGAGCACCCCAAGTAGCAGTCCCATGTCCGTATAGGTCGAGAACTATTGTGAGTGCAGTAATTGGCAAGCAACTTAGAAAATATATAGTTGTATTTGAGCTACCCTTTTTGCATTTGATTATTATATGGAATTACTGAAGATATGTGGCCCACTTTTGGTGCCTCTCATTTTATAGTTTGCTCTATGTCTAGATGAATTTTGATGGTCTGTGGTCAGTGTGGATGACTGTCTCTTTCCCCAAGATGTAGTGTTTCCATTGTTTAAAGTATTGCACAATGGCATAGAGCTCCTTATCATATCTTAAATATTTATTTATTGTATCAGTGAAATTTTCACTATGATATGCAATAAGATGGCCATGTTACATGATGATAGCTCCCATGGCATATTCAGATGCATCTATCATCAACTCAAAAGGTTGATACAAATCTGGCAAGGCAAGAATAGGGGCTGAGCAAAGTCTGTTATTCAAATTATCAAATTCCCTTTTTTGTATTTCACCCCACTAAAATGTAGCTTTAAATCCTCTTTTATCCACTTAGGTTAGTGACCAAACAACATGTGAAAATCGACGGACAAACCTGTGATAGAAATTTATAACACCTAAGAAGTTGAAAAGTTTTGTGACGGTCCTTGGTACGGGCCATTCTCAAATAACCTAAATCTTTTTTGGATCAACATGGATCCCTTCCTCATTCACAATGTACATGAGGTACTGAATTGTTGTCATCCTAAATGTGCATTTGTCAAGATTTGCATATAACTTGTGCTCCTGAAGAGTTTGAAGCACCTTACAAACATGTTGAAAATGTTCCTCCCATGTTCTATTGTAAATGAGTATGTCATCTAGGTAGAAAACTACAAATGAGTTGGTGAAGGGTCATAGGATGTCATCCATCATCTTCATGAAGTTTTTAGGTACGTTAGTTAAGCCAAAAGGCATAACCAACCATTCAAAGAGCCCCTCCTTAGATTTGAATGTAGTCTTCCAGACATCGGTGGGATTGATGGGAATTTGGTGATAGCCAAATTTCAAATCAATTTTGGTGAAGAAATTCACACCACAGAGTTGGTCTAGCAAGTCATCAATCCTGGGAAAGGTTAGATATTCTTCACAGTGATTTTGTTTAGGGATTGATAATAAATGCAAAGCCTCCATGTTCCATCTTTCTTTGGTGCCAAGACAATTGGGCTGCCACAAGGTGAAGAGCTTGGCCTGATGTGACCCTTTTGGATCAATTCTTGAATCTATCTTTTTATCTCATCATTCTCCAAAACTGATCTATGATACACTGGACTATTAGGCAAAAGTGATCCTAGGATCAAATTGATAGAATGCTTTACCTAGCAATGCAGTGAAACACCTGTGGGTAACTTGAATAAGTCATCATATTCTCCTATGATTCATCCTATCTACTTTTGTTTTTGTGTTGATTGTGTAGTTAGGACTACAACATCAGCCTTCTTGGATTTCTATGATTTAACCACCATGAGAACAAATTGATTTGTCTTCTCCACCAATCTCTTACATTGCTTATCACTGATCAGGGAGACAGATGTGGGAGTTGGTACCTCTGGTACCCTATAGTAACATGTTCCAAGAGTGAGGGTGATTCTTTGGGTTCGTTATTCATAGATGCCATGCCACTCATACATGAACGGATGACCAAGGAGTACATCACAAACATCTAGATTGACCACATCACACAAGACTTCATCTTGGAAAGGTTTTATTACATATGAAAGAAGACACTAATGGGTGACATGGAGGTCTCTCCCTGGGCTCAACCATCTAATACTCTATGGCTTTGGATGAAGCTTCATGGATAGATTTAGGCTTTTCACAAATTTAGTAGAAATTAAATTATGTTGACTCCCACTATCAAGAATGAAATGTAGAGGCTTACCTTTTACCCATAATTTAGAGTGAAATAATCTTTTATTGTCATCTGGCATTTCCTCAGAGGTCTATGATGAAGTGATGATGGTATCAGGCTTAGCATCTACAATTTCTTCTTCATCCTCTTTGACTATGGGTTATGTATGAGATAGAGTAGTATATGTTGAGTATTGTGACTCAGAAAGTAGTGACTTGATGGCTCAACATTCTTCTTTGAAGTGATTTCCAATTTTGTGGTAATCACACCATTTTATAGCCTTCCCCTTCTGGGGTTTCTTATGTTGAAACTCCTTTTTCTTCCAATTTTGGCCTCATGTTTGACCTTCCTTGTCACTTTTCCATTTTGAGGGCTAACTCTTCGTATTCTTTCTACCATGCTTTTGCTCAATCTTCATTATGAATTTCTATGCCTCACTGAGGGTTTCCAAATTGAAGAGTTCTATTTCCCCCCATATGTACCATTGTAGTCCACCACAATATTTGAGATTCTTATGTTTCTCATTTTCTTGGATGCCCAATCTTATAGACAAAGAATGAAAATTGTCTATGTAATCTTGAATAGATTGGTCCCTACCTTGGTGAAGTCATTGCCATTGTATATACAAATCATCATATGCTCTAATGGGATAGTATTCTTCTTTCACCACTTCCATGAAATCATCCTAGGTAGGTTCCACCTCAAGTCCAATGTCATCTGTACTGAACCTCTTTTTGTACACTTCCCACTAGTTTTTCATGGACAATGATGCTTTCAAAAGATAAAAAGTTATCTTTTCTCCATCAGTGAATTTATTTATAGAGAAGTAGGAAGATAATTGATCTAACCAATTTTCTACTACATCAGCATTGATTTTGCCTTCAAATGTAAGAATATCAAAATTCACCTAAACCTTGAAGGGTGTTGGGGCACTAAAAGGATGTTCCATGGATGAGGATTCAGAAAGTACAACTGAGGAGCTAGAATTTCCCATCGAGAGTTGTTGAAGAATTTGGGCAAATTGTTGCAGCATCTATGTTTATTGCCATTAGAGGGCTTCATTCACCATTTCATTGAAAGGATCAGATGTCTCAATCTCATCCACCATTTGAACTCATTTAGAGCAAATAGGTGGACAGTTTGGAAGCTCTATTTTTTTCTACCCAAGCTTCTTATAGCCTGACCTCATCCTCAGGATCATACACTCTCAAGACAAACAGCTCTAATACCATTGATCCAAAACTTAGAATTTTTGGTTGATAATTATTATAAGAACATAATAATAACATATTGATAATGAATACTTTGAGAAGAGATGTATTATTACTCAAGATCTCAATACAACTATATGCTTATCTTTGGGAAAAGATATATGATTTTCTATTTCAGGTTACATATTCATTTATACCCATTTTGAAAGTAGGGAGAGGATGTGTAAGGTCACATATATTGAGGAGATTAAGTGGTTTTACTTCCATGCTTTAAAATAATACAAAATTCAAGGAATTACTAATTTTAGAAACTTACTATTTTTAGACTACACTACTAAAATTAAAAGTTAGGACACTTTTATTGAGTTTTTAGGGTTTAAACTTCATTTATAAAATATCCAAGCCATCTCATAGCATTCTCCTGATTCTTATCTTTCTAACAATTCAAATGGTGAGTCAATTGGAGCTATGGTGCAAAAGTTATGGCTCCTAGAAGTTATGTCATCAATTGAGGTGGAACTGTCACCCGAATTGTTGCCTAAATTGCTGCCCTGATCAAAATACCTATTATAATTCCTTTACCTTGTGCTCACTGTCTTCATATCCAAAAGCTACACTATTTTTTCTTTCTTCTTCTTTGGAACTTACTGCTCTTAATTTACTTCTTCATCTTCTTCATCTTCACCATCTTCTTCATAGAATTCATAAAAATCTATAACATTAAATACTGAAGATATATCAAAATTATGTGGTAAAATTACCTCATAGGCATTATCATTGATTTTATTCACAATTTTGCATGGTTCAATTTTCTTGTACTTATTCTATGTGCCTTTTGGAAATCTCGTTTTCCTCAAGTAAACTATTACCAACTCTCTTTCAAATACCTTGGATCTTCTAACATCTATTGTTGCTTTATATTTATCATTAATTTCTTGTAACTTTTTTCTTAATCATTCTTTTAACTATTTCATATGCTCTACAAACACTTCTGCATCATCACTAATTCGATCTGTAATTGGAAGTTGTACCAAATCTAAAAAACCCATAGGTTTTTTCCCATAAATAATTTGAAAAGGTGACTTTCTTCTTGATCTATTCACTGAATTATTATATGTAAACTCAGCTTGTGGTAATTCCAATTCCCATTCCTTTAGCTTCTCTCCCACTATGCATCTCAATAAATTTCCCAATCTCATATTCATAACTTTTGTCTGTCCATATGTTTGTGGTGATATGCACTTTTGAATTGTAGCTTGGTACCAATCTTCTTCTTCAAAGTCATCCAAAATGACTTAGAAATTTTTTGTCCTTATCTAAAGTAATAGTTTTTGGAACGCCATGCAATCTCACAATATCCATAAAAAATAATTCTAAAAATCTAGTGGCATCATTAGTTTTCTTACATGTAATGAAATGAACCATTTTAAAAAATCTATCTACAACAAAAAAAAATTGAATTGTTACCTCTTTGTGTCTTTGGCAATCTCAACACAAAATCCATACTCAAATCTATCTATGCCCCTCTTAGAACTAGCAATGGCACGTAAAGTCTAGTATTTTGTGCATGTCCTTTAGCCCCTTAACATATGTCTACCTTGAAACATACCTTGTCACATCTCTCTTCATCTTTGGCCAAAAATACTTTTCCTCCACCAAAGCTATTATCTTCGTCTTACCAAAATGTCCAGCCAAACCACCACTATGTAATTGTCTTATTATATTATCTTGTAGAGACCCAACTAGAATTCATAATTGTTTTCCTTTGAAGAGATAACTTTTTTATATAAGATACTCATTATGAATAACATTTATCCCACCTGTTAATGGATTCTTCAACTACTCAACTACCTCCTAAAATATGCATCAATATCATATAATTATTTAATAGCTTCAAATCCAACTACTTCACTCACCATAGTAGTTAATAATGTTACCTTCTTGTTCAATGCATCAGCTCCCTAATTTTATTTCCTTGATTTATGTTTCAACACAAAAGTATACCTCTGTAAGAAATAAATCCAATTTACATGCCTACTATTCAACTTCTTTTGTGTATTCACATATTTCAAAGCTTTATGATCTACAAATAGTATAAACTCCTTAGGCACCAAGTAATGCCTCCAATGTCTTAATGATTATACAATTGTATAAAGTTCAACATCATAAGTAGAATACTTTATCCTTACCTCATTCAATTTCTCACTAAAATATGCTATTGGCTTTCCTTCTTGAATCAACACATCACCAATTCCCACAAACGAAGCATCACAATCAACCTCAAACACTTTGTTAAATTTTGGTAATGCTAAAATTAGCCTTTCTATAATATTCTTCTTCAAAATTTCAGCTTTTTGTGGCTGCTCTAGTCCATGCAAATTCCTTCTCTCTCATGTAATCCATTATTGGTGCCACAATACTACTAAAATTTTTAATAAATTTTCTATAAAAAGTTGCTAAACCATGGAAACTTCTTACGTCTATAATGTTTTTTGGAATAGGCCACTCAACAATTGCCTTTATCTTTTCCTCATCCATTTTCACACCATTTGATGAAACTACAAATCCCAAAAATACCAAATTATTCTCTATAACCTTTTACTTCTTCAAATTCGTATACAACTTCTCCTTTCTTAACAAATCCATTACCATTCTCAAATGTTGTAAGTTTTCTTCTTTAGTCTTAACGAACATCAAAATATCATCAAAATAAACAACCACAAACTTAAGAATATATTCTCATAACATTGTATTCATCACCTTCATAAATGTGCTAGGTGTATTAGATAACTCGAATGACATCACCATCACCTCATATAAGCCACCCCTTGTCTTAAATGTAATTTTTCACTCATCTCCTTCACAAATTTGAATCTGATAATAGCCACTCCTTAGATCAATCTTGATAAAATATTTTGCTCCTGCAAGCACATCCATCATATCATCTAAATGAGGTATAGGAAACCTATACTTTATTGTAATTTTATTAATTGCTCTACTATCCACACACATTCTCCATCCTCCATCTTTCTTTGGAGATAGAAATGTTGGTGTTGCACATGGACTCATACTCTACCTTATGACTTTCTTCCTTAGCAATTCAGTAACCTATTTATGTAATTTTGCATGTTTTTTTGGATTCATCCTATAAGTTGCTTGATTGGGTAGAGCTGATCCTAGAATCAAATCAATGTGATGATGAATCTCTCTTTAGTGGTAAACCATCTAGTAATTCATCAGGAATAACATATACATATTATTTCAACACTCTTTCTACTTCTATTGGTATTAGTACCATTTTTGTTTCTTCATTTTTTGCTACTAACGCATAACAATAACCTGCTACCTTCATATCTTGGATAAATTATTTATTACAGAGCATGTTTTTTGTCTTCTCTTCTTCTTTAAGAGGTAAAAAAACTACCTTTGTACCACCTTTATAAAAAGTGTATGTGGTCTTTGCTCCATCATGAACTAATTTTCTATCAAAATGCCACGGTCTCCCTAATAACACATGACATGCATCCATCGGAATAGCATCACACCATATTTCATCATTAGAAGTTTTTTCTATAGAAAACTTGATTAATCACCTTTTATCTATTGTAACCACATTCCCTTTCTTAAACCATGAAATTTGATAAGGGTTAGGATACTTTTCACATTTCAGATTTAGTTTTTCAGTCATTTCTTTAGAAACCATATTTTCACAACTACCACCATCTATAATTACTTTGCATACCTTTCCACCTGAAGTATATCTTGTTTCAAAAATATTTGATTGTATCCATGCATCACCACCTTATTTATTCTATACTTGATCATTCCTTAGAGCGATCATGGTTCTTCTCATCATGAGATTCTTTCCAACATTAGTTGGTGCAAGTTCAGTATTCAACTCCTCTATTTCATCCTCAACTAGATTTATTCTTGGATGATCTTCTTGCCTCATTTCTTGATCTTGATAGTTTGGACACTCAAATTCTCTATGCCCTTCTTCTCGACATCTATAACAAACATAATATATACGTTGATTCAAAAACCATCTTCTTGCACCATTGTAACCTCATCCTCTCTGAAATCCTCTT
This sequence comes from Torreya grandis, assembly GCA_037957365.1. Lineage (NCBI taxonomy): Eukaryota > Viridiplantae > Streptophyta > Pinopsida > Cupressales > Taxaceae > Torreya > Torreya grandis. The sequence continues at coordinate 2,036,278 of JARHVA010000503.1, read as the reverse complement.
CCTCTTTGTTGGTATTGAAACCCTTGCCTATTATCATCCTACCTTTCTGCACCATGTGATGATTCAAATTTATTGGAATTAAATCCACCTCTAATGGTATTAAACCCACCTCATCCCCTTATTGGATGGGATCTGCCTCTTTTTGGACAATTAGATGTGCTTCTAAAATTTTATCTATTTTGTTTTTCTTCTGCCTTCAAAGCTAATTGATAAGCCTCCTCTATGTTGATTATTTTATGAATGCTTAATTTATATTGAATAAAAAAATTTGAACCATTTACATACCTTGTATCCATCTGCTCTTCTATTTCATCATGCTCTACTAGTATGGAAAGCTAGTAAAATTAATTTATATACTCTTATATACTGTGATCTTTTTGCCTTAAATTCTAAAATCTTATGTATAGGGTTTGTGCATAATCTAGAGGAATAAATTTCTCCCTCAGCTTCTTCTCCATCTTTTTCCATGAAGTAATATTCTCTTGAACTTTTCTTTGTCTCTCTTTCTACAGGTGATCCCACCAAATCATTGCATGACCTTTCAATTTTGTGCATGCAAACTTTACCTTCTTGTCTTCTCTCAAAGTCTTCCACTCGAAGAACTTCTCCATGCTATTCATCCAATCTATCAACTCCTCTAGTTTCAAACTACCTCTATAATCTAAAACATCAACCTTGATTCCTTCATTTCTTCTTTCTAAATCCTGAACCATGCTCTCTTCCACCAATGGTGGCTGCTCTTGCTAGTCTTCTTGCTGAATTTCTTTATCATGATTTGTGTCTTCCTCATCACCACCTTGTCTCCTTACATGATTGGTGATAACCTCTATTAATTATTGAACATGCCTTTGTAATTCTTGTATAGTTTGATTCATCTATGCCATACCTCCTCATCCTCTCACCATTCTTCTCTCCTTCAATATTTGAACTTGCTCTGACACCATATAATGAACCTAAAAAAATCATTAAATCATAATTTTGGACCCTCAGATGATCACATGTGGCCTCCAAAAAATATCAAAAATATTTCTAGGCTAATAGAATAACCTAGGACAGCAACAAACTTTTTGATACGGTCATTTTGGCGTATGGAAGAGCTCAAATGGAGTTACGAGTCAAAAGTTACTACCTTTGGAAGGTTGGCTTATTTTTTCTACATCAAAAAAATAACAAAAGAAGATGTGTGTGCTTTGTTTATTAAGCCTAGATTCAACCAACCACCACCAACAAGTTGAAAACATATTAGTATTGATTGGTGTCTTAGTGTGGAGATTAAATACAACTTCTGGCATAGATCATGGATGATGTTTGATGAACTTTCATGCAATAATAATGAGGTTCCATTATAATTTTTAACAAAAAATTATTGTGAGTTTGTGCTACATGAAATCCCAAATAATTTTGACATGAAGGCATCCTAAATTACCCCAATCATGTATCAACAAAGGTAGGATTTGCTTCATATAGAGCACCCCAAGTGGTAGTCTCATGTCCACATAGGTTGAGAACTATTGTGAGTACAATAATTGGCAAGCAGCTCAGACAATCTATAGTTGTATTTGAGCTCCCTTTTTTGTGTTTAATTATTAGATGGAATTGCTGAAGATATGTGGCCCACTTTTGGTGCCTCTCATTTCATAGTTTACTCTATGTCTGGATGAATTTTAATGGTCTATAGTCAGTGTGGATGACTGTCTCTTTCCCTAAGATGTAGTGTTTCTATTATTTCTAGGCTTGCACAATGCCATAGAGCTCCTCAACATGTGTCAAACAATAGGATGGCCATGTTGCATGATGATAGCTCCCTCGGCATATTTAGATGCATATGTCATCAACTCAAAAGGTTGATGCAAATCTGGCAAGGCAAGAATAGGGGCTAAGCAAAGCCTATTCTTCAAATTCTCAAATGCCCTTTATTGTATTTCACTCCACTAAAATTTAGCTTTAGCTCCTCCTTTAGTCACTTGGGTTAGTGACCAAGTAACATGTAAAAATCTAAGGAAAAAATTACGATAGAAATTTGGAAGACCCAAGAAATTGCAAAGTTTTGTGAGGGTCCTTAGTGTGGGCCATTCTTGAATAACCCAAATCTTTTCTAAATCAACATGGACCCCTTCCTCATTCACAACGTACCTAAGGTACTAAATTATTTTCATCTCGAATGTGCATTTGTCAAGATTTGCATACAACTTGTGCTCCTGAAGAGTTTAAATCAATTTATGAACATGTTACAAATGTTCCTCTCATGTTCTACTATAGATGAGTATGTCATCTAGGTAGACAACCAAAAATGCGTTGGTGAAGGGTCGTAGGATGTCATCCATCATCTTCATGAAGGTTACAAGTGTGTTAGTTAAGCCCAACCATTCAAAGAGCCCATCCTTAGATTTGAATGTAGCCTTCCAGACATTGATGGGACAATTGGAATTTGGTGATAGCTAGATTTGAGATGAATTTTGGTGAATAACTTCACACCAAAAAGTTAGTCCAGTAATTCATCAACCCTAGGGAGAGGGTAGAGATTCTTCATATTGATTTTGTTTAGGGCTCGATAGTCAATGCAAATCCTCCACGTTCTATCTTTATTTGGTACCAAGACAATTGGGCTGCCACAGGGTAAAGAGCTTGGCCTGATGTGACCCTTTTGGATCAATCTTGAATCTATCTTTTTTATCTCATCATTCTCCAAAACTGATATGTGATACATAAGACTGTTAGGCAAAGGTGATCCTAGGATCAAATCGATAGAATGTTTTACCTGGCAATGCAGTGGAACTCCTATGGCTGACATGAATAAGTCATCATATTCTCTTATGATTCATCCTATCTACTTTTTTTGTTATGTTGATTGTGTAGTTAAAACTGCAACATTAGCCTTCTTGGATTTCTATGGTTTGACCACCAGGAGACCAAATTGCTTTGCCTTCTCCTCCAATCTCTTACATTTCTTAACACTAATTAGGGAGATAGATGTGGGAGTTGGTACCTCTTGTACCCTGTAGTGCCATATTCTAAGAGTGAGGGTCATTCTTCAGGTTCGTGATTCATAGATTATTGCTCATACATGAATGACTGACCAAGGATTACATCACAAACATCTAGATTGACCACATCACACAAGACTTCATCTTGGAAAGGTTTTATTGCATATGAAAGAAGACACTGATGGGTGACACGGAAGTCTCTCCCTAGGCTCAACCATCCAATACTATATGGCTTTGGATGATACTTCATGGACAAATTTATACTTTTCATAACTTTAGCAAAGATTAAATTCTTTTGACTCCCACTATCAAGAATGAAATGTAGAGGCTTACCTTTTACCCATAATTTGGAGTGAAATAATCTTTCCTTGTCATATGGCCTTTCCTCATGGGTCTGTGATGAAATGATGATGGTATCAGGCTCAGCATCTATAATTTCATCTTTGTCCTCTTCTATTGTGGGTTATGTATGAGAAAGAGTAGTAGATGTCAAGTATTGTGACTCAAAAAGCACTGACTTGATGGCTTGACATTCTTCTTTAGAGTGAGTTCCAGTTTTGTGGTAATCATACCATTTTCCAGACTTCCTCTTCTGGGGTTTCTTATCTTGAAACTCCTTTTGCTTCCAATTTTGGCCTCGTGTTTGACCTTCCTTGTCACGTTTCCATTTTGAGGGCTGACTCTTCATATTCTTTCTGCCATGCTTCTGCTCAATCTTCACTATGAATTTGTATGACTCACTGAGGGTTTCCAAATTAAAGAGTTCTATTTCCCCCCATATGTACCATTGTAGTCCACCATGATATTTTAGAGTCTTATGTTTCTCACTTTCTTGGATGCCCAATCTTGCAGACAAAGAATGAAAAATGTCTATGTAATCTTGAATAGATTGGTCCTTACCTTGGTGAAGTTGTTTCCACTATATGTATAGATCATCATATGTTCCAATGGGATTGTATTCTTCTTTCACCACCTCCATGAAATCATCCCAGGTAGGTTCCACCTCAAATCCAATGTCATCTGTATTGAACCTCTTTTTGTACACTTCCCACCAAATTTTCACAGGCAATGATCCTTTTACAAGAGCAAAAGTGATATTTTCTCCATCGATGAATTTATTTACAGAGAAATAAGAAGACAATTGATGTAACCAATTTTTTACTACATTAGCATTGATTTTGCCTTCAAATGTAGGAATATCAAAATTCACCTAAACCTTGAAGGGTGTTGGGGCATGGAAAGGACATTCCATGGATGAGGAGCTAGGAAGTACAGTTGAGGAGTCAAAATTTCCCATTGAGAGTTGTTGAAGAATTTGGGTAAATTATTGTAGCATCTATGCGTGTTTCCATTGGAGGGCTTCATTCACCATTTCCTTAATAGATGTCTCAATGTCATCTTTAATTTGAAGTCATTTGGAGTGAATAGGTGGATAGTTTAGAAGCTCTGTTGTTTTCTACCCAAGCTTCTTATAGCCTGACCTCGTCCTCGAGATCATACACTCTCAAGACAAACTGCTCGGATACCACTGATCTAAAACTTAGAAGTTATGGTTGATAAATATTTCAAAAACATAGAAATAACATATTAACAATGAATTCTCTGAGAAGAGATGTATTATTACTCAAGATCACAATACAACTATATGCCTATCTCTAGGAAGAGATGTCTGATTTTTCATTTTGGGTTACATCTTCATTTATACCCATTTTAAAATTTGGGGTAGGATGTGGAAGGTCACCAATATTGAGGGATATTAATTGGTTTGAATTCCATGATTTAAAATAATACAAAATCAAGGAATTACTAATTTTAGAAACTTACTATTTTTAGACTACACTACTAAAATTGAAATTTGGGGCACTTCCATTGGATTTATGAGGGTCAAACTACATAGAGTAGAGATCTATGCCATCTCACGGCATTGTCCTCATTCTTATCTTTCCAGCGGTTCAAAAGGTGAGTCAATTGGAGCTATGGTGCAAAAGTTATGGTCCCAAAAGTTCTGTCATCAATTGGGGTGGAACTGTCACCCGAATTATCCCCTGAATTACTGCCTAGATCAAAATACATATTATAATTCCTATACCTTTTTCTCACTATCTTCATATCTAAAATCTACACTATTTTTTCTTTCTTCTTCTTTGGAACCTACTACTCTTAATTTACTTCTTCATCTTCTTCATCTTCACTATCTTCTTCATGGAATTCATATAAATCTAAAACATTAAATACTGAAGATATATCAAAATTATGTGGTAAACATACCTCATAAGCATTATCATTGATTTTCTTCATAATTTTTCATGGTCCAATTTTATTTTACTTCAAATTATTGTATGTTCTTTTTGGAAATCTCTCTTTCCTCAAGTAAACTATTACCAACTCTCTTTCAAATCTCTTAGATCTTCTTCTAAAATCTACTATTTCTTTATATTTATCATTAATTTCTTGAAACTTTCCTCTTAAACCTTCTTGCAACTATTGCATATGCTTTACAAACACTTCTGCATCATCACTAATTTGATTTGTAATTGGAAGTTGTACCAAATCTAAAAAACCCTTAGGATTCTTCCCATAAATAATTTGAAAAGGTGACTTTCTTGTTGATCTATTCACTGAACTGTTATATGTAAACTTGACTTGTGGTAAATCCAAGTCCCATTCCCTTGGCTTCTCTTCCACTATGTATCTCAATAAATTTCCCAAGCTCATATTCATAACTTTTGTCTATCCATCTATTTATGGGTGATATGCACTACTGAATTGTAGCTTAGTACCAATCTTCTTCCACAAAGTCCTCCAAAATGACTTAGAAATTTTGTGTCCCTATCTGAAGTAATAGTTTTTGGAACACCATGCAATCTCATAATATCCATAAAAAATAATTTTGCAATTCTAGTGGCATCATTGGTTTTCTTACATGTAATGAAATGAACTATTTTTTAAAAAATTATCTACAATAACAAAAATTGAATCATTACATCTTTGTGTCTTTGGCAATCTCAACACAAAATCCATACTCAAATCTGTCTATGGCCCTCTTGGAACTAGCAATGGAACATAAAATCTAGTATTTTGTGCATGTCTTTTAGCCACCTAACATATTTTTACCTTGAAACATACCTTGTCACATCTCTCTTCATCTTTGGCCAAAAATACTTTTCTTCCACCAAATCTATTGTCTTTGTCTTACCAAAATGTCCAGCCAAACCACCACTATGTAATTCTCTTATTATATTATCTTGTAGAGACCCAACTGGAATGCATAATTATTTTCCTTTGAACAGATAACCTTCTTGTATAAGATACTCATTATGAATAACATTTGTCCCACCTGTTAATGGATTCTTGCACTACTCAACTACCTTTTAAAATATGGATCAATATCATATAATTCTTTAATAGCTTCAAATCCAACTACTTCACTCACCATAGTAGTTAATAATGTTACCCTCCTGTTCAATGCATCAACTCCCTAATTTTGTTTCCTTGATTTATGTTTCAACACAAAAGTATACCTCTGCAAGAAAGAAGCCCAATTTGCATGCCTACTAGTCAACTTATTTTATGTATTCACATATTTCAGAGCTTCATGATCTGTAAATAGTATAAACTCCTTAGGCATCAGGTAATGCCTCCAATGTCTTAATGATTTTATAATTTCATAAAGTTCAACATCATAAGTATAATACATTGTCCTTACCTCATTCAATTTCTCACTGAAATATGTTATTGGCTTTCCTTCTTGACTCAATGCAACACTAATTCCCACAAATAAAGCATCACAATCAACCTCAAACACTTTGTTAAAATTTAGTAATGTTAAAAATGGCCTTTCTATAATATTCTTCTTCAAAATTTCAAATATTTTTGTGGCTACTCTAGTCCATGCAAATTCCTTCTCTCTCATGTAATCCGTTATTGGTGCCACAATACTACTAAAAATTTTAATATATTTTCTACAAAAAGTTTATAAAACATGGAAACTTCTTACCTCTATAATATTTTTTGGAATAGGCCACTCAAAAATTATCTTTATCTTTTCCTCATCCATTTTCACACCATCTACTGAAACTACAAATTCCAAAAATACCAAATTATTCTGCATAACCTTGTACATCTTCAAATTTGCATACAACTTCTCCTTTCTTAACAAATCCATTACCATTCTCAAATGTTGTAAGTTTTCTTCTTTATTCTTAATGAACATCAACATATCATCAAAATAAACAACCACAAACTTACCAATATATTCTCATAGCATTATATTCATCACCCTCATAGATGTGCTAGGCGCATTAGATAACTCGAATGGCATCACCATCAACTCATATAATCCATCCCTAGTCTTAAATGCAATTTTTCACTCATCTCCTTCATGAATTTGAATCTAATAATAGCCACACCTTAGATCAATCTTGGTAAAATATTTTGCTCCTGCAAGCACTTCCATCATATCATCTAAATGAGGTACAGTAAACCTATACTTTATTGTAATTTTATTAATTTCTCTACTATCCACACACATTCTCCATCCTCCATCTTTCTTTGGAGATAGAAATGTTGGTGTTGCACATGGACTCATACTCTACCTTAGCAATTCAGTAACCTTTTTATTTAATTTTGCATGTTTTGTTAGATTCATCCTATAAGTTGCTTGATTGGGTAGAGTTGATCCTAGAATCAAATAAATGTGATGATGAATATCTCTCTTCACTGGTAAACCATCTGGTAATTAATTAGGCATAACATCTACATATTATTTCAACACTCTAACTGCTTTTATTATTATTATCACCATTTTTGTTTCTTCATTCTTTGCTACTAAGGCATATCAACAACATGCTACCTTCATATCTTGGATAAATTCTTTATTATAGAGCATGTTTTTTGTCTTCTCTTCCTCTTTAAGAGGTAACAAAACTACCTTTGTACCACCTTTCTAAAAAGTGTATGTGTTCTTTGCCCCATCATGAACTACTTTTCTATCAAAATGCCACAATCTCCCCAATAACACATGACATGCATACATCATAATAACATCACACCATATTTCATCATTAGAAGGTTTTTATATAGAAAACTTGATTAAGCACCTTTTATATATTGTAACCTCATTCCCTTTCTTAAACCATGAAATTTGATAAGGGTTAGGATATTTTTCACATTGCATATTTAGTTTTTCAATCATTTCTTTAGAAACCATATTTTCACAACTACCACCATCTATAATTACTTTGCATACCTTTCCACCTAAAGTACATCTTGTTCAAAAAATATTTGATTGCACCCATGCATAACCACCTTTATTCTACACTTGATCATTCCTTAGATTGATCATGGTTTTTCTCATCATGAGATTCTTTCCAACATCCGCTGGTGCAACTTCAGTATTCTGTTCTTCTATTTCAGCCTTAACTAGATTTACTCTTGGATGATCTTCTTGCCTTATTTATTGATCTTTATAGTTTAGACACTCAAATTCTCTATGCCCTTCTTCTCAACATCTATAAAAAACATAATATCTATGTTGATTCAAAAACCATCCTCTAGCAACATCGTAACCTCACTCTCTCTGATATCCTCTTCCTCTTTGTTGGTATTGAAACCCTTGCCTATTATCATCTTTCCTTTCTACACCATGTGACAATTCACCTTAATTAGAATTAAATCCACCTCTAATTGTATTAAACCAACCTCATCTCCTTATTAGATGAAATCTACCTCTTTTTTGACCAATAGATGTGCTTCTGAAATTTTGTCTATTTTGTGTTTCTTCTACCTTCAAAGCTAATTGATAAGCCTCCCCTATGTTGATTATTTTATGCATGCTTAGTTTATCTTGAATAAAAAAATTTGAACCATTTACATACCTTTCAACCATCTACTCTTTTGTTTCATCATGCTCCACTTGTATGGAAAGCTTGTAAAATTCATTTGTATACTCTTGTATAATGTGATCTTTTTGCATTAAATTCTAAAATCTTCTTTATAGGGTTTTTGCATAATCTAGAGGAAGAAATTTTTCCCTTAACTTTTTCTCCATCTTTTTCCATGAATTAATATTCTCTTTAACTTTTCTTTGTCTCTCTTACTATAGGTGATCCCACCAAATCATTGCATGACCTTTCAATTTTGTGCATGCAAACTTTACCTTCTTGTCTTCTCTCAAACTCTTCTGCTTGAATAAATTATCCATGCTATTCATCTAATCTATCAACTCCTCTGGTTCTAAACTACGTCTATAATCTAAAACATCAACCTTGATTCCTTCATTTCTTCTTTCTAAATCCCAAACCATGCTCTCTTCTACCAATGGTGGCTGCTCTTACTGGTCTTCTTCTTGCTAAATTTCTTTATCATGATCTGTGTCTTCCTCATCACCACCTTGTCTCCTTACTTGATTTGTGATAACCTCTATTAATTATTGAACTTTCCTCTGTAATTCTTGTATAGTCTCATTTATCTATGCCATACCTCCTCATCCTCTCACCATTCTTCTCTACTTCAATATTTTAACTGGCTCTGATACCATATAATGAACCTAAAAAAATTATTAAATCATAATTTTAGACCCTCAGATGATCATGTGTGGCCTCAAAAAAATATCAAAAACATTTCTAGACTAATATAATGACTTAGGACAACAACAAATTTTTTGATATGGTCATTTTGGCATATGGAAGAGCTCAAATGGAGTTACAAGTCAAAAGTTATGGCCTCTGGAAGGTTTGCCTATTTTTTCTACATCAAAAAAATAACAAAAGAAGACGTGTGTGCTTTGTTTTTTAAACCTAGGTTCAACCAACCACCACCAACGAGTTGCAAACATATTAGTATTGATTGGTGTCTTAATGTGGAGATAAAATACAAGTTTTAGGATAGATCATGGATGGTGATTGATGAACCTTCATGCAATAATAATGAGGTTCTATTATACTTTTTAACAAAAAATTATTGTGAGTTTGTTCTACATGAAATCCCAAATAATTTTGACATGAAGGCATCCTAAAGTATGGGAGATGGGTCCTCATTTGATAGACCTAGTTCCAAGTGGGACCAAAATCACTCTAACCAATTTTAGATAAATAGAAGGATAATAACACATATTTTTATCCCTAAAAGTTTGCATCATATCACATAGATGGATACCCTTGAGGTAGTTATTATCCTCACACAAATTATGATTAACCATGGGATGCATACACTAACGACTTCTACACAAGATACAACTGGTGGGACATCTAGTAGTGGTATTTGTGCTAGTGATATTGGTGCTAGTGTCCCTCCTACTAGTTGTGGCATTGTTGCTAGTGATATTGGTGCTAGTGTCCCTCCTACTAGTTGTGGCATTGTTGCTAGTGATATTGGTGCTAGTGTCCCTCCTATAGTTCCTATACATCATTTCATATCATATGGGCGGAAGTGTATTGGACCTCATTTTCAAGTATGACATACATAGGTTACATCTGTGGAGGCTAGACCTACATCTATGTATCACATTAATACCTAGCAGTTTATGTCTCTTAGAGTTGGTTCAACATCTCAGGACACCAATACAGTTTATTTAGTACCTCTAAACACCAACATGCCTAAGTGTATGCCATATTTTGTTATTTTAGGACATTAAGATATCAACATACCAGAGCATACATCATATGTATATGCTTTAGAAACTCATGACACTAGCATGGAAAACTTTATTATATTTTTAATTGCTTCACCACCCCCTTATCAGGACATGTTAGCCTATTGTGCATAACTTATCTACTTCATCACCTATATTTGATACACATGTCACATTTTAATTTTAGTATATTTATGTATGCAAAAGAATATTAAGTTTATTTTCTAGTATGTGTTTACTTAATTGGCTAATATTTGGCTGAACTTTTTATTTTTTGCTTGTATAAATGATTTCTAGTATTTTGGGTAGCTCGGCAAGCCTAGATTTTATTATAGAAGTTATAGTTAATAATAGTGTACCCTACTTTCATATTTAGAAACTTATAAATTACATAAATTTTCTATTTAATGTTAAATTACATAAATCATAGTATCCTAGATAGAGTTGAAACACTCTCATGTAAGCATACCATATATTTTTTTCATTTTAAAGAAGTGTTTCATTCTCAACTTACATTACTATCTCACATTCTTGTCCTAAGCCAAAATAAATTTGAGCTAGATCATGTGATGTTTCTATAATGATAATAACACAATAGCTCTATGATGTCAATAATAATGATAGTCAAAATATTAAACTAATTACCAATTTTTGATTTATCTAATAGACCAATGTATACATCTAGTGAACTCAACCATTATTTTATCTCATTGAATTTAATCCATCAATGAACTTTTATATATTCATGTATTTATTATCCCTTGAATAAAAAACTATCTTTTAAGATATATTATAGTCAAATTTTTTAGCATGATCATTGGATTCACACATTATTCATAGATCCATATAAAAATATTATGTTCCATGACTACTTGAACAAACTCACAAATAATACTTCTCTGTCACAGCCTGAAATTAACTTTAAATTAACTCATTTTTATTTATTTGTCTTAAATTAGGTTAATTTTTATTTGTTTCATAATTTACCTCTATCATTTCTTGGTTTTATAGATGATGAGAGATGTTATGGCACTCTTGATGGATGAGATCCACTATCCATGCAACACCTCATGATTCAGAGATAGAGATTGGTGAAAATACATGTAGTAAAAAAAATTAGTAAAATGGTTTTTTAGCTTCATATTTGTAACACATCCATATCTAAAGATACATGTATGCTCCATAGGAATCTCCATCATGGTTATATTCATGTTCCCACGGCCCAAGACAACCATTTAGGTGGCATGCAGTGAGTTTACAATCACCTTGTTACAAAAGTTTGTTCATGGAAACTCTATCACGTGCAATATGTCACTTTAATGCATTACAATTTATATTTCATATGTTGTGCAAATGCCTTGGGGTTTTTATGTTACAAGAGAAACATTCAATGATACACAGGATGAGAGGTAATTTTCTCTTTATAATGAGTCATGTATCACTCCTAGTTCTACATCTATGGTAAGGAAGCACAATTTATTTGGAGGCAATGAAGAGTAGGAGAGCTAGTTGTTGTGCTAGGGGTCTAGTTGTAGGCACTATCTATTTTGTATGTTGATATGACCCCCATCGTATGCCTATATGAAACATTTTATATATGTACATGTTATTGTCTACATTGTTTATCAATATATGTCCTATTGTTTATGTAATTATGACATAGAACTTTGCATATACACATATATACTATTTTACATTCTCATTTTAATCATCTTTTAAATATTAAAACCATTTATATACATGATAAATTCACTATGATGAATTCATTGTTACCCTACTTGTGCTACTAATATTTTATTGTTTTATGGATGAGTTCAATCCTTATGTTGTTTCCTCTTAGTTGAAATATAGATGATGTTAACTGAATGATCAAAGCTAAGTCACACATAAACTACTACAGATAGATAATAATGTGATTGAAACCTTTATTTTTAAATAAATTTTTAACAACAAAGGGTCAAATAGAAACTACAATGCTGGGATTTAAAGCACACAACATAGATACATTTTATATATGTAAGATTGTATACATCTGTAGGCAAATAACACTTAAAATATGCAATAGGGTGTATTATTTGTAGGGTAGAACAAGGTAGGATGAGTTAAGTATTATTAAAAGAGTGGTGTGGTGGTGTGGTTTTTAAAACAATAGAATTTCTTCCAATAAGCATGACATCATTCATTGAAAAGATGTAGAAAATTGAAATTCAAACCTAGGAAGCTAACAGGGATGATTTGCATCCATTGGTGCCAATACAATGCAAATATTCAAATGATTCTTGAAACCCTAAAGCATACACTACAACTAGAATTACAAATATTTATCCTATCAAATACATAAACCCAAGTAGTTGTTTTATTACTAATTTAATGCAGGTCTATCATCCATCAAGGAGGCTACCACCAACTTAGTTTGTTGTAGGGTTTATTTTTCATCAATGTTTAGCTAGTGATCTTATAATTTATCATCATAATCTTCTTTGGTGAAGCCACAAATATTTTCATCTTCTCATCTTATTTTATAAGATATACATTATTTTTTTCACCTTATCATTATAATATATGTTCATAAACTCTTGGATTCATTGCATTCACTTACAAACTTATGTGAGACACATGATTGTGAGCGATGGGATTATTTATTTTTTTGTTGTGGCTTGATTTATTAATCCATGTGGTGACATGCAATTGCTTTACAGGATCATATTCTCCCTTGCTACAATGACCTTAGCTTAAAAAACACAAATTTTTGACTAAAGACACGGTTGACAAGTAGGAAACTCAGACTGCCTCCAAACCCTATAATCATTTGTATTTGTTCCAACTTTGAAATTTTCAAGTGTGTGAAATTATGAAATGTGGCACTGAGCGAAGAGGGGTTAGATTCATTTAGACTAGGTTTACGCATTGTGATGCTAGTAAGCCAACCCACGTGATAGAAACTAATTGATTCACAAGCCCCCAAAGTGCTTTGTATAGAAATCTTAGTCAATGGTGGTAAAGTTCCAAAAACTCAATAAGTGGCAGGATGTGAAAGAAGTGAAGGCCTATTACAAGTCAACAATCTAATGCTTTGAAGATCGACTAAGTAAATTTGACCAAGCATGAATAAACATGAATACATAAATGAAATGCCAAATATCATGGTTCTATATGTGGATGAGCATGAAGATACATGATGAAATGAATGTTAGAGACATCAAAAATTTGTTGAATAATAAATCAACTGAAAGGGCACACAGTCAGATTAGCATCAAGAAATTGGACAAAAATGCATGCAACCAAGCATTAAAATGAATCCAACTTCGATGCCAATGTCTAAGGATTAATACAATGCCAATTTTAAATCCATGCAGCTAATCTAAAAATGCATGCGGCCAAGCACGAAGACAAGCGACTAAGTCCTATAGTCTACATGATAGATGTTGGTAACTAATGCTGGATCATCCAGTCTCCTCTATGCATGTATGATTTAGACAATTAGTTTGCCATCAGTTTGAATATAAAAACTCAAATAATAATTAATATTAGTCTTTGTTTTGTTTAAGTCAGTCTTTCTTGGATAGCAAACAATACATGCATATTTGAAACTATTCTTAGACTGCTGTGTATTTTTTAATTCTTTATTTAGACTGCTATTCAAATAGCCTATTAAACTCCCATAAATTAAGCTTTCCTTATTATTAATAAGAGGTTTTGTACAGCACTGTAAATTGAAAAGAAAAACTTTTTTTTGTTAAGGCTGTAATCAAAATACAGTACTATAATAAAAATAGAGTACTCTGCCTTCTTCAAATTTAATATATAATTTGTGTTTATTATGTCTATTGATATTTGGTAAAGGATGCAAATAATTTGGCTATGTTCTTGTTGATATTTCTTTTCTCTATCATGATTATTTAAGAGTTGTTTCAGAATTCAAATTTGGTATCAGAGCAAGATTTTTTCTTTTGGGTTAAAGATTTAGTAGTTGGAATTTTGCCAAAAAAATTATCATGTCAAATTCTAACTCCTTGCCCATTCCAGAATTTGATGGAAATGAGTATGATTATTGGTGTATCAAAATGATGACTTTTTTGATAGGAAGAGATTTGTGGGAGATTATTGAATCAGGTTATGCAGAGCCAGCTGATTGGAATGCCCTCATAGCAAATGATAAAACAACTAAGAAGGAAGCTAAGAAGAAGAATGCTCAAGATTTATTTCATATTCAAATAGTGCTATATAAGAGCTTATTTCCATGAATTGCAGGAGCAAAGATAGCAGAGGATGCTTGGAAGACTCTAAAAGAAGCTTACCAAGGTAGTGATCAAGTCAAAGTTGTCAAATTACAGACATTGAAGAGAGAATTTGAGAATTTAAAGATGCAAGAAGCTGAAAGTGTGAGTACCTATTGTGTCAAAGTAAAAGATGTGGTCAATAATATGGCTACACTTGGTGAAATTGTGAATAATGAGGTTGTGATCAAAAAGGTGTTGAAGTCTCTCACACCAAGGTGGAACCATGTTGCCATAATCATAGAAGAAAGCAAGAATTTGCCTACCCTTCAATTTGATCATCTAGTTGGATCTTTGATGTCTCATGAAGAAATATTGAGAGATTCATTTGGAGAAAGTGAAGAGAAATCTTTTTCCTCCAAATTACAAATCACAAAGAATGAAGATGCAAATAGTAGCATCAAAAGTAATCAAGGCCAAGGTAGAGGTCAAAATCAAAATTACTCAAGAGGAAATAATAGAGGTAGAGGTGGTTTCTGAGGAAGAGGTAGAGGCCGATTTGATAAAATAAATATTCAGTGTTATCATTGTAACAGGTATGGCCACTTTAATTATGAGTTTAGATTAAAAGAAGGTAATAATGGTAAAAGCGTTCATTATGCTCAAGAAGGTGATGATAATCCTCCAGATAATTTATTTTTATCTTATGACAAATTTGAAAATGTTTCTAAAGATGTTTGGTATTTAGATTCGAGATGTTCTAACCACATGTCAGGGAATGAAAAAAAAATTTCTATAATGGATGAAAGTTTTAAATCCAAGATCAAGCTTGGTGATGACAAATCATTGGAGGTTGCTGCAAAAGGAGCTATGGAAGTCCATACAAAAGAAGGTATGAAGAGTGTTAAAGACATTTATTACACTCCAAAGTTAAAGCATAATTTTTTGAGTGTTGGACAATTATGTGAGAAGAATTATAAAGTTGTATTTGAAAATCAACAATGTATAATTTATGATAAGAATCATGGAAATAGGGTGGTAACAGTTGTGCCTATGACAAAGAATAGGATGTTTCCATTGAAGTTTGGTGAACATAACAAGAACCTTGTCAATATGGCATATGAGGATATTAGTTGATTGTGGCATCTCAGGTATGGGCATTTAAATTTTTATAGTTTGAAAATTCTAACATCAAAAGCATTAGTTTCTGGTTTGCCTAAGGTTGAAGAGCATAAGGAAGTTTGTGAAGTATGTGCCAAAGGAAAGCATGCAAGAGAGAAATTTCCAAAAGGCAATACATGGAGGGCCCATTATCCACTCCAGTTAGTTCATTCAGACATTTGTGGTCCTATGCAAACAAAGATTTTGGGTAAGTCATCATATTTTATTACTTTTATTGATGATTACTCACGACAGTGTTGGGTTTATTTTTTGAAGACCAAAGGTGAAGCTCTTGATACATTCAAGAGGTTTAGAGCCCTTGTAGAAAATGACAAAGGGTGCAAAATCAAATGCTTAAGGACTGATCATGGAGGATAATTTTGTTCAAAAGCCTTTCAAGGTTATTGTGATATGCATGGCATTAGAAGACAACTCACCACTGCATACACACCTCAACAAAATGGTGTAGCTGAAAGGAAGAATCGTACAGTGGTGGAGATGGCACGAAGCATGCTACAAACAAAGGGATTAAGTAATTCTTTTTGGGGAGATGCAGTTGCTATAGTAGTATATATTCTCAATCGGAGTCCCACTAGTGCACTTGACAAGATGACTCCATATGAAGCCTGGTATGAGAAAAGGCCAAATGTTAATTATTTCAAAGTTTTTGGTTGCTTAGCCTATGTTCATGTTCCTGATCAAAAGAGGCAAAAGTTAGATCCCAAAAGTGAGTCATGTATTTTTTTTGGATATAGTGAGGAAAGTAAGGCTTACATGTTATATAATCCTCTCACTAATAAGCTTATTGTGTCAAGAGATGTGATTTTTGATGAAGGGGGAGTTTATGGTCATCAAAAAGGCCATATGGAGAAGTCAAAATCTATTTTAAATGAATTTATTATGGATGATATTGATCATGGGCAGCCCACTAATATTTTTGTTCCAAGTGCTACAAATCCACCAAGTAACCCCTCATCTAGTTGTTCAATTCCAAGTGTAAGTCTAGATTCAAGTCCTAGTTCTACAAGGAAGGTAAGAAGATTGAGTGACATTTATCAAAGGAGTTCAAATCAAGCACATGAAGAAAATCCAACAGGTGAGACACTAAATTTTGCTTTACTTACCAAGGCTGATTTTGAACCATCATGTTTTGAAGATGCATATACTAATGAGGTTTGGATGCAAGAAATGCAAGAAGAGATGGATTCTATTCACAGGAATGACTCTTGGGAGCTTACAAAGCTTCCACATGACAAGAAGAATATTGGCACCAAATGGGTCTACAAGACTAAGTGTAACAGTGATGGAAGTGTTGAAAGGCATAAGGCAAGATTAGTTGCTAAAGGCTTCACACAAAAGTATGGCATTGATTATGAAGAGACATTTGCACCAGTAACAAGACAAGAGACCATTAGAATGCTGATTTCATTAGTAGCTCAAATGAATTGGAGCATTCATCATATGGATGTGAAAAGTGCCTTCTTGAATGGGTACTTAGAAGAAGAATTATATGTGGAATAGCCACAAGGTTTTGAAGTGCAAGGAAAATAAAATCATGTCTACAAGTTAAATAAGGCTTTGTATGGCCTCAAACAAGCACCAAGGGCATGGTATGCTAGGATTGGTGGATATTTTTAGGAGAATGGATTTCAAAGAAGTAAGAGTGAACCTACCCTTTACTACAAACAAGAAGGTAATGATATTCTAATTGTAAGTTTGTATGTTGATGACTTGTTGTATATGGGTAGCAATTCTATGATAAAAGATGAATTCAAAGTTTTCATGATGAATGAATTTGAGATGAAAAATTTAGGCCTTATGAAATATTTTTTAGGAATGGAGGTTTATCAAAGGGAGAATAAAAATTTTATTTTTCAAACAAGGTATGCTAAAGATATGTTGAAGAAACTTGATATGGATGATTGTAAACCAGTCTCCACTCTAGTTGCTCATGGAGTTGTGTTGTGTAGAGATGATGGTGCTGAAAGAGTTGATGAGACAACTTATAGAAGTATTTTTGGAAGCTTAATGTTTCTAACTCACACAAGACCTGATATTGCTTACTCAATTTCACTTATTTCAAGGTACATGACAGAGCCATCAGAAATACATATGAAGGTAGCCAAAATAATTTTGAGGTATGTGAAAGGCACTCTAGATTTTGGTATTCATTACTACACTTCTAAAATGTTCAATCTTGTTGGTTTTATTGATTTTGATTGGGGAGCTAGTTTGGATGACCAAAAGTCAACATCTAGGAATTGTTTTTCTTTTGGTTCTGGTTTGATTACTTGGAGCTCAAAGAAGCAAAGTATAGTTGCCCTTTCTTCTACAGAAGTAGAGTATGTTGCAGTCACTTCAGCAGGGACACAAGCATTATGGCTTAGAAAACTTCTTGAAGAAATTGGAGAGATTCAAGTTCAGCCCACAGTTATTTTTTGTGATAACATCAATGCTATTAAATTGGCCAAAAATCTAGTTCATCACAGTAGGACAAAACATTTTGATTTAAAGCATCATTTTATCCAAGATTTAGTGCAGATGAAGGTAGTAGAATTGAAATACATCAACACTAAATAATAGTTGGTAGATATCTTCACAAAAGCAGTTGCAACAGATCAGTTTTTGACACTCAGAGATCAGATTGTAAGCCCTCTCAGCATCAAGGGGGAGTATGTTGGTAATTGATGCTGGATCATCCAGTCTCCTCTATGCATGCACGATTTAGACAATCAGTTTGCCATTAGTTTGAATTTAAACATTCAGATAATAATTAATATTAGTCTTTGTTTTGTTTATGTCAGTCTTTCTTGGACAGCAAACAATACATGCATATTTGAAACTATTCTTAAACTGCTATGTATTTTTTAATTCTTTGTTTAGATTGTTGTTCAAATAGCCTGTTAAACTCCCCTAAATTAAGCTTTCCTTATTATTAATAAGAGGTTTTGTACAGTGCTGCAAATTGAATGGAAAAACTATTTTTTTGTTAAGGCTGTAATCAGAATACAGTACTGTAATAAAAATAGAGTACTCTGCCTTCTTCAAATTTAATATATGATTTGTGTTTATTATATCTATTGATATTTGGTAAAGGATGCAAATGATTTGGCTATGTTCTTGTTGATATTATTTTCTCTGTCATGATTATTTAAGAGTTGTTTCAGAATTCACAATAGAGGGACCACGTGAAACCAAAACTTCAAGAAAGATGAAGGAAACTGTTAGAATATATTTCACATAAGACCTTCATTGCCTTAGATTTCAGAGTATGGTATGACTTAATAAAACGGGGCTAAATCTCTCAATATTTAGTCGATCCTCCCAAAAAAATACTAGATTGAAAGTTAAAGACATAAGATAGAAACACCAGAAATCATTTTCCCAAACTCCATTACATTAATGAGCAAGAATCATTTGTTTATTAGTCATTCATTAAGTGATATAAATGCACAACATTAAAAAAATTCTGAACTTTGTTTATTGATCTATTTTTTATAAAAAGACCAATGAAATTTAAAATTGAATTAATTATAGATCTGGTTTCATCATCCATAAATCATATAAAAAATGGTACATTATGAAATATAGATACCAATTCTTTCACTAAAAGGCCTTCTTTAATCTGATATTGGCAATGAATGTAGCTCCTAAACACATTAATAATGATTGGTTCCATAGTGGATAGAGTTACTTCCAGCTTTCATAGACACATAAAGATGAATTAAGCAAAAAAACAATTATGAGATGAATTACAATGGTTTTACTATCAATACTTATTGAATTATACTTGAAGAGCAAAACAAAAAGGGTTGGCTAGCATTTTGACTAATAATGCAAGCTATTTGATCCAATGAATTAGAATGCATAAATATTTCCAAACATTTAGTGAAGGGAACTACAATGTATAAATCAATTTTCAAGGAAATAAATCATATAGAATTAATCTCGTTCTTTTTATTATTTTTAGAAAGTATTAATTTATGCCTTACGTCAAATAATGATTAATCATTTTTAAACCAATTTAGATCTCAAAATTGATTAGGAATAAAATGTTAACTCTAGCAATATTCAAAATCAATACTCAAATTTACTATCAATATTTTAGATTTCATTAAAATGAAATATGAAACATTTCTAAATATGTAAGTCATTCAAATTCATTCTATAATCTATAAATATATCAATTTAGAGATATTTGTTCACAAGAAAAAGTAATCTTCTTACCAAACATTTAAAATAACTAAACCTCTTTCCCCATCTAATTTTCATCTACTCTAACAACAGATATTAATAATATTCATTGAAAACTTAACACGATAATTACAATCCAATTTAAACTATTTCATAACATTCATCTCTTCCGTTATCATTAAAATAATATCACTACCATCGCTTAACATTATCTGAGGATTATGTAATTATTATCAATTATTGACGACCCTCCGCCTAAACCACCTTCTTAAGGAGGAGAACATTCGCCTAACAAACGTCTGTGGGAATAGACCACCTAATTTTCAATGAAATTTATTGTATAAAAAATTGCATGAAACATTCAATTGGAATACGATACATGTGAAAGTTTTCTAGTTCGTTTTGTTCTCATCTAATCGAATATTAATGTAAATAGCGTTAATGGAATTTTGTTGTTATTAGGAGTTGTGAAGGTTTAATTCGGATGTATGAATCATCACATTGGGTGTCAGTTTACGGAGTCTTCCCTGCAATAAGTGTTTTATTAGAAGTATTATTTTCTCTATCGAGCAGAACAATACGACGAGGGATGCGAGGGAGGCAGCTATAAGTAGAAAGGCTTATAATATATAATTGGATTCCTAACGTTTATCGAAACACAGATTCTTGCTGGGGCTTGAAATGGGAGCCGTAAAAGCTGCATGGATTCCTCTGCTAGTAGTTCTACTCATTTTACCCATCTTGTTAAGAAAGAAATCGAAACTCCCGCCTTGTCCGATTCCCATCCCCATCATCGAAAACCTTCACCTCATCTCCAACCTTCCTCACAGATCTTTCTCAAATCTTGCCCAGAAATATGGCCCAATTATGACCCTCTACATGGGTTCTCTCCCAACCATTGTAATATCCTCCTCAGAAATGGCTAAACAAGTCCTCAAAACCCACGACCAAATATTTGCAAACCGTCCTATAATGGGAGGCGATAACCATTTTCTAAGCCCCCAAAAACTTGCAACCGCTGAGTATGGCCCATACTGGAAATTCATGCCCAAAATCTTCGTTCAGGAGCTCCTCTCCCCCAAGAGGATGGAGTCCTTCACATCCCTCACAGCAGAAGAAGTCTTTGCCATGACAAACTCCATATTACAAACTGCCATCACAAACACCAAGGGTGGCATGAATCCAAGGAAGTCACTTCTTTCACTAGTAATATTGTGTCTAGAATGACATTTGGGAAGAAATGCTATGATACAAATCTGGGCAGGAGGACATTCAAGGAGTATTTGGATGAAATTAATGCTTTGTTAAGTGGTTTTAATTATAGGGATTTTATTCCTCTCTTGGATTGGCTTGACTTGCAAGGAGTCAGGAAAAAACAGACCGACACTACAAATATTTTGAATGGGTATTTTCAGAGAATTGTGGATGAACAAGAGTTGAAAAGGAGGAAAATGGAGCCTGGTTTGGAGTGCGAAAACTTTGTGGATGTTCTGCTTTCCTTGTCTGAAGATAAATCTATGGAGATAAAACTTACACGAGACCACATCAAGAATGCCATTTCTGTACGTACATGTCTCTTCTCTTTGTATTTTGCTCATGTCATTGCTGTGTTTTGAGGGTGTTTATTGTTTCGTCGATATAATGGTTTGTCAATTTTATAATTGCTAAAAAAAAATTGTTTTATTATATGGTCAGCTATACATCAATATTAAATGATTTTTTTAATAAAAATAAATATTGGGTTGCCATCTATCTGGCAAGAATTATATAAAAAATATAAATGTTTTTAAATGGTTAAAATGGGTACCTTGTTTTTCAATTAACTTCTTTTTATATAAATTAATAATATTAATTCTATAAAAAATTAGTAATATTAATTAATAACATAATGATCATATTTTATAAAGTTTTATTTAACTGTTAAAAATTATATAGAGTTTTGTTTAATTTTTTTTATTATTATATTAATAAGTTTATGTTTAGTCTTTTATGTATTAATGTTTAAGTTGTGAAGAGCCATTTGATTTTATGTAGATTAATTTATTTTTTTAATATTATATTAATAAGTTTATAGGCAACGTTTTAATATATAATTTTGAAGTTGAGAAGAAGTAAATAATTTTTGTTTTTTTTTTAATATATATTTTATTATATTTTTTAATTTTTTTTCAAAAAAATAATAATTTTGAATATTTATCCCATAAATTTGGTATATGAATTAGAAAGAATATATTTTAAAATATTTTTTAATATAAATTTATATTTTATTATTAAAATATAATATATAAATTTTTTTTATAATATAAAAAATTAATCTTAAAAGATAGTTACAAATATCCATCATTCTATTTAATATAATTATGTTTTATAAAATTAAAAATATATTTTTATTTATAATTAATGCACTGTTGGATGTTTGTTAGAATAAATTAATTGAATTAGATGTTTTTATTATGAATAATTAATTTTTATTTAATTTTATAATATTTTATTATTTTCTTGAAATTTTTATTTTAATATGATTAATTTTAAGAAACTGATCCCCTCATCCCAAATGCTTTTGAATAATATAATATATAAAAAACACACCATTTAGGTATAGCTCCACTGATCGTTAATTTGGTCAAGGCTAAGCTCTACTAGTTTGAGTGCAAGCAGACACTCTTATGACCTTTTTACCACTATAATGCCTCCATTTGATAAGGGGACATCACACAAAGCCTTCTTCTTTCACCCTATGCCATATACAGAATCCACTATATTGAGTTGGTGAGATAACTCTAGGGATAAGATCTAGTCTGTAAGTAGGTGTGGTAGTTGGAATGGATCCTCCTTGAATTTGTGGACCTAGATGAATGTGAAATGGGCCTTGAAGAACCAATCAATTAGAATCCTAATGCTGATGAGCCATGATCTCATCTACCCTGTGTCTCTGGTTCCTTGAAAAAATATACATTAACAAAGTCTTAAATTTTCATCTATACATTTCACTAATTACTTAATCAACATGTAACTTGGAAATTGTGTGTACGCTTACACTCAAGTTTAAAAAATTAAGTCTTTATCAATGCATGAAATTAGAGAACTATTTTTTTTAAAAATCCATAACTTTTATCGTGCCATTGTTTTCGATCATCACATATTATTCATAATCATGGTGTGGAAATGTAAATGGATAAATAAAATTTAAATGATTCTTTTAAACATATTTTTCTTTTCCTTAGTTTATTAATTACGGAAGAGAAATTTTATGTGTGTGTGTGTGTGTGTGTGTGTGTGTGTGGCATCATAAATATTTATCATTTGATTTTTCATGTTTCATGCTTCATGTTTTATTTTTCTATAACTTATTGTACTCTATTGGACCCTTTTCAGGATATAGACACTTCGGGAAGTACAATGGATTGGGCAATGTCAGAATTGCTTAGAAATCCTTCTATGATGAATAAAGCCCAAGAAGAAATTGATTTTGTAGTGGGGCATTATTGTATGGTAGAATAATTTGATTTGCCTCATCTTCACTATTTACAATCAGTGGTAAAAGAAACATATAGATTGTATCCACCTAGTCCTCTTATACTTCCACAACTATCCATGAAAAATTGCACATTAGTAGGGTATGAAATACCAAAGAATACTCATGTTGTTGTAAATGTTTGGGCTATTGCAAGAGACCCAATTACTTGGGAAGAACCAAATTTTTTCAACCCTAAAAGATTTTTTGGAACAAAAATTGATGTCAAAGGTCAAGATTTTGAACTCATACCATTTGGCTCAGGTAGGAGAATATGCCCAGCGATTAATATAGCGTTGACCATGATACAACTTGGGTTTACACATTTTTTACATTGTTTCACTTGGAGTCCTCTTGAAGATATCATTTTGTATATGTCGGAAGTAATTGGTTATGCCATAATAAAGGCAATGCATCTTCATGCTATTCTTACTCCTCGCCTACCATTACATCTCCTTGAACTAAAATCTTATGTGTGTTAATTTAAATAGAAAAAGTAAATTTATTGTAGTTACTTGTTCATATTACATTGAACAATAAAACTATAATATTAAAATAAAAATGAGTTGAACTAAATGGGGCTTATTTTGAGTCAATTCACATGAAAATATATGTCTATAGTGAAAATCTAAATTGTTAATTCATGTATTATTTTATATGAACCCTCTTTTCATTCTCCTTTAATGTATTCATTTTGTTTGCTTAAACCAATTTTATAAGTCCAACTATACTTCTAATATATTTAATTTTTTAATTCATAAATAAATAATCCAATTAAGATCTTGTGTTAGATATATTTGGAAAAAAACATTAGTGAAAAGATGTTTGATCATAGTTATAGTTATAGTTATTTTTATTTTTATTTTTATGATTGAACACAAACCCAAAAAAATCATTGAAAATTATTTAAAAACAAATTTAATTTGTAACAAGTTTACAATTAGTTAAAATACAACCCATAAAATGTGTTTTTAAAAGAATAAAATCTATCTAAAAATTAATTTTGGGTTTAAACATAAAAACTATATATAACACTATTTTTTTTAAAAAAATTAAGTGTACAATGCATAGCTTATTCTTTATTAAAAATATAAAAAAAAAAATTATGAAATTATGAAAAAAATAAAAATAAACTATTTTAAATAAATAAAACCTTTTTATAATTAATATTAAACTTAAACTTAAGATCACTAACAAGAGATTTTAATGCCTTACATAAGAAGTTGAAAGTTCTATTTTACTCTTTGATATGTATTTTAAACCTCATTTTAATTTCAAACAAACTCAACCACATTCTCATCTTAAAAAATGTCTAAAAAGATTTTGATATCTTTACTAACTCAATTCATAGAAGACAGTGCATAATGAATCTGAAGACTTGGTTATTTAGAGAAGGGTCTCTATTGAGGTATGGTGTGTAAATATTATTAATTTAATGCTATTATTTTTATTTATAATAATACGTTAATATATTTTTAATAGGTTTATTACGGGTTAGTTTGTTACACAGATATATTGTTAATAGTTAACTATATTGTTCATATTAATATAAGTTAGATAAGTGAGATTTTATAGGGATTGTATTATCCCCATTTATAGGCTAATGTTTGCCTATATATTAGTCTCTAGTTGTGGGTTAATGTAAGAGAGAGCCACAAAAGAATATTAGTGAGAAATAATATATTGGATTAAATTATTGTCCCAGTGTATTTGTCTCATCTTCAAGATTTAAATCTCTTTGATAAGCTCCTCCAGATCCTATCAGTGTTATCAAAGAAGGATATTATCAGAATGGATGGAATTATGAGCTTGTATGGGGCAGATCTATTGTTATTCATGATCACCCCTTCTATAAGAATTTTGTAGTTTTTTATTATCAAAGTAGTGAAAATAGAAGTGTGGTGATATTTTTCTGCATAGTTATTAGAGGAGCATTATTTTTCATTTGATTACAAGGAGATTCCATAGAAAACATTAAAGAGTTTGTAGCAAATCTGGAAGGAAGCGTGTAGATTTTGGGTTTAACTATCCACACAGACCTCTCCACTTTTGTAATTATTTAGCATAACTATGTTTGGATGCTATTTATTTAACTTTTTATTTGAGAAAATATCAAAGTTACACTTTATAGCATCATCACTCATTCAATCATGGCATGGTGTTGTTGGCATACTCTATCTCGACTAACACAGTACCGACCCAACTCCACATGCCTGATCTAGCCCAAGCATGGCATTTGACTGTAGCCAAATCACCTCAAGCTTACAGCTATCAGATCTCAATGTGGGCCGCATAGAACCAAAGGAGTTCATGTAGCTTCCTTTGAGCTCACCAACGCATTCTCATAAAGAAAAGATCTTTCTTTTAAGTATAGGTAAAAAATCTTAGTATTTATTAATTTTTTTAGTTGGTTCGTTCGTTTTTAAGTTTGTTTGTAATTGTTTAATTTCCAAATGTCAATTGAAGGCAAGTGAGTGCCAATTGGAAGTTTATTTGTGTTTAGATATGGTCATATTAGTTTGAGTTTTATTTTTTAGATTGTTGTTTTTAGTTATAGTGTATCCCTGTATTATTATGGTTATTGACTTAATTGTAGTAACCATCAAGTCAAGAGTTAAAATAATAAAATATGTGTTTTTTGTTTTGAGAGTAAAAAATCTAAAGTATTTTTAAGTCTAGAGTTTCTTACTTGGGTCTAATTTGTTATATTGTCAAAAATTCAAAAGTGTTAAGTATATTGATTATTTTAATGTTTTTATTTTTTAGGGTCCATAGCTAAATATTAGTCAAAATTTTCAAAATTATTGACATCAATAGTTAAGAGTCATTTTTTTGTCAAAAGAGTCAAAATTAAGTCATTATTTTCAAAAATTGTAAAATATGAAAATATTTATTCTACAAATGAATTTTCATTGGTATCACATTGTAACGAAATTTATCTTTTAACATGCAGTTGAGCTTCATGATCCATCTAGCTATTTGAGCTAAAGCCTAATGGAAGATGGAGTAAATGGAGGCTGGAGGTTCTAGAGCCTCTCATCAATCACTAGCAATGAGTCTCAAAATGATTTGGTGATGTTTGTGTGTGTGTTTGAATAACAATAAAAGGGCATTATTGTTCACATGTGTGGTGTGTTCTGCTCCAAACTGCCTAATTCCAAGGACATTTCTTCAGTGGTAGTGGAGACTATCTATGTTATTTTTATTTAATTGACAACAGACATTAATAGAGGCTGCATAAGATGGTAATGAGGATTTATTTCTCATGATATTTATTTTTTATATTTTTGTATTTTTTCATACCCTTGTTTAGACATCCTCTGAGATTTGGAGAAAAGGGAGAGTGTGGATATAATGAAATGTGGAAAATAGTTGTGTAAGAGGGAAGCTAACTATAGAGAACCTGTGACTGCCTTACTTCTTTATGGAGATGACCCCAGTGACACGTACATATGGTCATGTAAAGTAAATGTGGGATGTATTCCTTCACATAATAGTGGTCAAGTACAGCAAGATTGAGTCAATAGTAAGTAGACCTAAAAGTATGCATTGACATATGATTCTATTCATGCAAATTCTTGAAGATTTATATCTTTCCCATGCTCACATTAAGGGGATGTAGATAGGATTAATAATGTTTATAAGGGGGTGAATGTTGAGGTATGGTGTGTAAACATTATTAATTTAACACTATTATTATTAGTTACAATAATACATTAATACATTTTTATTAGGTTTATTATGGGTTAGTTTATTACATGAATATATTATTAATAGTTAAAAATATATCTCATATTAATATAGGGTAGATAAGTGAGATTTCATATGGATTTTAGTATCCCCATTTATAGGCTAATTTTTGCCTATATATTAGTCTCTACCTGTGGGTTAATGTAAGAGAGAACAACAGAAGAATATTAGTGAGAAGTAATATATTGGATTAAATTATTATGCATGTGTATTTGTCTCATATTCAAGATTTAAATCTCTCTAATAAGCTCCTCTATATCCTATTATTCTCATCATAGAGACCTAAAGATGTGAAATAATAAAAATGATGAACCAAAATTTTAACCAAAAAACATTATAAAAGTCTTATTGATAGCATACAATTTTTCCATTAAAATCTTTATTTTAGGGTGACCTTGAAGAAGTATCTCTAAATAAATTTTCAAGGAGCATCCACTTAAAGGCCAATGTAACCCTTAAATTATGCAAACCCTTCCAGGTCCTATACTCATCTCATGAAATTCCATGTCTCATTTTATTACTCTTACCCTCAGTCCATTGAAATTCTACGTCTCATTTTATTACCCTTACGCTTAGTACATTTAAATTTCCTTGTGATATATTTCTTAAATCTCATACTTTAGATTAAAAAACAAATTGTTGCCATTTATAGATGTTGATCACCATGCTTATATGCACATTGACTATGCAATAAAATTTGAAGAGCACTAGTTTAACATACAGAATAATTATTTCTTCTAATTTTAAGGTAGATTTATTTTGAATATAGTTCTACTAATAATAATAATAATGAATCCAAATATTATCAAAGGAAAAAAATTCAATAGGTATTGTACACAAAATTTTGGAAATAATAATCTGTATTGATTCATATTCAATGAATAAAATAATTACATACAATATCATAAATATAAATCTTAATTCAAAATTGGATTAGACATGTAAAATTTAGAAATCTAAAAAAATAAAAATAAAAAGCTTGCCCTATTATTTTTAACAACTGTTATTTTTACTATGTTTTGCATGCAAGCTTAAACAACCCTAAAAATATCCACATATCTCCCAAATACTATAATTAACCTAATAGACAAATTTGAATTGAAATTCATGTCTGTTTGCTAAAATATGTTAATTTTAAAAATAAAAAACCTAAAAAAATATTAAAATTTAGTTTCTAACCCTCAGATGGTCA
Source organism: Torreya grandis (assembly GCA_037957365.1). Classification (NCBI taxonomy): domain Eukaryota; kingdom Viridiplantae; phylum Streptophyta; class Pinopsida; order Cupressales; family Taxaceae; genus Torreya; species Torreya grandis. The sequence goes on along the minus strand of JARHVA010000503.1, from coordinate 2,007,636 downwards.
TGTATGGCCTCTGAAAACTTTTTAAAACATCTTTAACCAAATAGGATGGGTTATGGCTTCATTAAAAAATTTGAGATGATCATTTTGGCATAAATGAGAGCTCAAAAAGAGTTATGAATCAAAATTTATGACCTTAGTTTGGACTCTACATCATTTACCTCTAGTTGAAAAGAACTCAACTTCTACAAATTGCCCTGATTTACTATTGATATTTATTTATGTCAATATTCTTCAACTCCCATTATGAAATCCAAGTATTATATGTCTATTGTAATCCTTTCCACTATACCAAATACTTTATATAACTTCAATGCTTTGTGTTCACTATCTTCTTATCTAAGAACTTGCACTATCTTTTCTTCCTTCTTCTTTGGTACCTGTTATTGCCAATCTACTTCTTTGTCTTCTTACCTTTCACCATATTCTCCATGGAAATCATATAAATTTAAATCATTAAATACTGAAGAGATATCAAAATTATGTGGTAAACTCACTTCATAAGTATTATCATTGATTTTCTTCACAATTTTATATGGATCAATCTCTTCATTAAATTTTTTGAGATGGTCATTTTGATGCAAATGAGAGCTCAAACAAAGTTACGGATCAAAATCTATGGCCTCTATAAGTTTAGACTCTACATGAAATACTTTCTTAACTAATAGATATTAATAGGTTTTATTTTTTTTAGTCTAAACAATAAAAAATTTAAGATATAACTTGATACTAAGATTTGATATTAGCAAGGATCAAATTATTTCTATGAAGTTTATCAAGAATAGTCATTGCATGAAAGATTTTATTTGGAGGAAAAATAATTACAAAAGTTTTTTTCCCTTCAAACTGAAAAAATTTATCAATCAAGAAAAAAAAGTTATGGTTTGAAACTGAAAAACAATTATCGATCAAGAAGATAATTACTTTATGGTTTTGTTGTTCTCATCTAGATTGTAATATACATATTAAAAAATCACCTAAATATGAGTTTTATATTGATATAGGCAAATATTAATAAGATTTTGTCCTTTTCTTTTTAAAATTTCACTAACAACATTGTTTTTAAAAATATCAAAATATTCACTAAAAAAGAAAAATAAAAATATTTATAAATAATATAAATTCATATCATGGAGTTCAAGAATTAATATTGTGTCAATATTTTTTTTTAATAATTTTTAAATTAGATCTTTATCATCTAATTAATATTTTCAATCCAATTATATCGTTATTCAATTAATGTTTTTAGTGTTGTGACATAATAAAAACACTACAATTGTCATGATTATTTAGAATGAACTTACTCAACATGTTCATTAGATATTAATAACCATGAAAATACTAAAAAAGATAGTCACTTCTATATTGTATTTTCTATCATGATATTTCCAAACAGTCAAAAATATGTCAACTTTTAGCATTTAAATTCAAAAAAATTATTGGAGATGTAATCTTACATAATAAAAAAATTCTCTATTACAAATAATTTGTACACAATTATTTTGTTAAAGTTTTAATAAAGATATTTAAATTTATCGATTCAAACATAATAAGAAAAAGTATATTAACATTTATAATATGACTCCACATTCCTCCTCATCGTAACCATCATAAATCTAAACCAAAAAATATATAATTTAAATTTAAATTTAAAAATAAATATATAACCAAATATGGAGACTTACTCCAATTAAACAAAATGAAGAACATACTTTCAATCATTTATCTACTCCTTGACAAAGTTGTTTCCCTTGCATCACTTCATAATACTATAATTTTATCCAAATTATAACATATTTAATAAAAAAATTATATATAGCTATCTTGAAATACTCCAACTACCATATCTTGCAAGAGTACTAAGTCATTTAGATATCTCATATACACAAATGATGTATAAAATAAACTATCTGATATGACTTTATTAAAACCTAGTTTAGCAAAATGAATGTTCATTCATAATGAAGTTTGAAATTGAAGTATATAATATATTGATATACCCATATTTATTAATTAAAACCCAAATTTTTATTTATGAAATTGTTATATAATATCGTGCAAGCTATTAGTATTAGTAATATATTTGGAAAAATATTTAGTTTTGAATTTAGATTCTTCAAATAATCCAACACGTTTTTTTATTTGATAGGCTAATAATACAGCATTTGAAAGGCCCTGAAACTTTTTATAATGGAGAAAGCAAAAGATCAAGCGATAAAGCTCACATGGGATCCCTCGAGTAGTGGCAATGAAAAAGGTAACAAGTTTCACACCCAATAGGAAATGTCACCAAAAAATTAAAAACAACAAGGATCAAGTACAAACCAAGAAACTTTCAGGAAGTTTCTACCAATCTTATCTAGGGGGCTTGACCCCTTTTTCATAGGGTCCACCAGAACAAAGGGACATACAAGAAATCTAAACATTAGCTTTTTTACCTTTCTTGTTTTTTTGAACCAGTAACTAGCCTTCCTTGTTTTTAGATTGAATTCCTAAGGAGACATATGTATCTAGGGCATAGGTCTGATGTTTGTCTTTTACTAATAGTCTTAGAGGAGAGTCTACCATGGAAACTATAGATGTTCAGATATCTTTCAAGGAGGAAACTAGGGTTGGCCCAGTCTTCCTTAGGGAGATAAGTTCTATCAGTAGTTCATCTTCAAAATGAACTATATCTTTGGATTCCTTATTTGAAGTAGAGGAAGTAGGATCTTTAGACAAAGAGGCATAATATTTGTTGTCAAAGTCCCATTCTTTGTCTGTAGTCAACATTGAGAGATTTTTGGGGATGAAGTCTTTCCAACAAAAGGAGTCCTTTTTCCTAAAGAGGTTGTAGTTCTTGGTCAAATGACCAATGGCAAAATAGCTATGGTAGCAAAATGGTAGGCCTCCATAGTCAATGGCTTGATACCAAGTGTGACCTCTAACCTTCAAGATGATTTTTTTTAGAAGATTCTTGGAAGTATCAATACTTACTAAAATCTTAACAAAGGTAGTGATAGAGAATTGATCGGTATCTAGATGCATACATAAAAAATCTCCTAAAGAACTGGCAATAGCCTTCAGGGTGGATTCTATCCAAAATGGAAGTGGAAGATTAGGTAGATGAACCCAGATGGGTTTAATATGCATGGGTTCATTGAGGGGATTGAAATTGGGAGAACAAGATCTCACTAGTAAGGGGTGATGATTCAATCTCCAAGCTTGATATCTAATTTCTTCCCTATCCTCAATATTATGGAAAATGATAATAAAATAGCCTTTAGCACAAGTGTAAATATTGAGTTTACCTTAGAGAAGGGGTTTCCATTTCTGTGAAATCCACTTATTGAGCTCCTGAAGCTTTGGCCAGCAATCTAAAAATTTATAGATTAGACCCCTAATGGAAAAATACTCCTCTAATTTTAGAACCTCCCTGGTTTCTTCTTCACCTAAGTATACCATAGGGAATTTAGAGGCTAGGATAAGGGGTTTAGGATCAGTTCTAGGAGTTTCATGAGGGATGGTATCAATGAAATATGTGGGTCTACTTCTGACCTCTACCTCCAAAGCTATAGCATCCTAGCTGGGTTAGGCATAAGTGCTAGGGTTTGAGGGTAAGATATTTTTTGGAGTCTTTTTCCACATATGGGGATTAGATCTGAGATGTTTCTGTTGGATATGAATAGATGGTGGCAGTGGTGGCTTGGGCTTAGAGACACCAAGTTGATCTAAGGCAGTAGATAGATTGCCCTTCATAATGGAGATGAGAAAAAATCCTACAAGGATAGAAGAAGATCCATTCAACAACTACAAAGGGGGAAGGGAACTAGAATTATCCTTTGACATGGCCGTTAGAGCTAAAGGACTAGATCCAGTTGGGTGGGGGTGGGAGATGGCTGAACCTTTCCCCATGAAGATTGTGAAACCATGCAATCCATTCATCAGACCCAACAATGATGACTCTGTAGCAAGAATGAAGGTTTTCTTTAGAGGTAGTGACTATGTTAGCAGGGGATGGAGAGGAGGAAATTCACTCCCATTTAGTTGGGATCTACATTAGGGGGAAGAGTCACCATTTGAAACTACTCAAGAGAATGTTGAGTCAGCATTTTAGTCCAAATAATCCAACACATTGATGACATAGACATGAGACATTTATGCTCTAAATTTTAACTTATTAATATTTTTTAAACATCTATCAACATTTATAAACAACTTGAGTCATAACTAATATGAAAAAGCTATCGAGATCTCATTTGACAAAAGGTATTACACATTGATATTATGCGAACAATTTTCACCCTTTATCTTCTTGAGACTACAATTGGAAATATTTAATAACATAACGATGGATTCAGATTAATGTTATAAATAAAACATTATAAATTTCATTTTCATGTATTAAAAAAAATTAACAATTGAATTCGAGCATTTTTATGGTCTCTTTTTTATGGAGGTCTATAGGATTTAGGTTTATTTCAAGCCTTTGTTGGTTTTTAACTTTTTGGTTTGGATTTGTTTTTTGTCTTGACTATGTTGTTGGTTTTAAAAGACTTAGACCCATTTTCTATCCATGCTAGTTCCCAATCCAGTAAAAATGTAGTGTTTGGTTCATGATCCAGTTAAAATTAATAGTGGGAGACTTAGGTCTCTTTCTCCATGAGTCCAGGTTAGTTTTTAGTCCAACTAAAACCACATGGTTTCTAAACCAATTAAAAGTGGTTATTGCTCTTTCTTTATTTTTGGTTTGTTAGGTTTGAGTCCCTCTTGGGACCTTGTTGGGTTTGTTTTTCTTTGCCTTTGCCCTATTCATTGTCTGTATTATGTTGGACTTGTGGGTTTATTTTGGTGATCCTCCTAATTTATAATTTTTGGTTTCTCTATTTTTATATTTTATCTATTGTTAGGAGACTCAAATCTCATATTATATTCAGGATTGATTTCCACATCATTAATAAATGTTGGTTTGTCCCTAATCTAAATAATTGAATCCTATCATTTTAATATGACCTTTTTTAAAGATGGCATACAAACATCACTCTTATTTTATAACTTCATATCATTTCAAATATATAAGTATCATTTCCATACAGGACATGTTCCACATTTCATATTGTCCAAATTTTTAAACATAATATTGTGTCTAGAATGACATTTGGGAAGAAATGCTATGAAACAAATATGGGTGGGAGGAAATTCAAGGAGTATTTGGATGAAATTAATAATTTTTTTAAGTAGTTTTAATTATAGTGATTTTATTCCTGTTTTGGATTGGTTTGATTTGTAAGGAATCAAGAAAAAATAGATTGACACTAGAAATATTTTCAATGGGTATTTTGAGAAAATTGTGCATAAACGTGAATTGGAAAGGAGGAAAATGGAGCTTGGTTTGGAGTGTGAAGACTTTTTGGATGTTCTGCTTTCTTTGTTTGAAGATAAATTTATGGAGATAAAACTTACATGAGAACACATCATGAATGCCATTTTTGTACATACACATCTCTTCTCTTTGTATTTTATTAATGGCATTTCTATGTTTTGAGTGTGTTTGTTGTTTTGTAGATATAATTTTTTTGTTGGTTTTATAATTTATTTGGAACCAATTGCTAAAAAAAAATTTATTATATGATCAATCATACATCAATATTAAATGATATTTTAAATGATAATTTAAATAAAAATAAATATTAAGTTACCATTTAACTCGCAATAATTTTATATATATAATGAATAGTTGGTTTTTTAATTAATTTTTGTAATATAGATTAACTATATAAAAATTAATAATATTAATTTAAAATATAATGATCACATTTTATAAAGTTTTGTTTAACCATTAAATCATGCAGATTTTTGTTTAAGCTTTTTTTATTTTAACATTAATAGGTTTATATATAGTCTTTTATGTATTAATCTTCAAGTTTTGAAGAGCCATCACAATTTATGTAAATTAGTTTTATTTATTTTAATATTACATTAATAGGTTTATAGGCAACTTTTTATTGTATAGTTTTGAAGTTGAGAAGAAGTAAATAGTTTTAGTTTTTTTTTAATTAATATTTTGTTAAATTCTTAACTTTAAAAAAAATGAATATTTATCCAAAAAAAATGAGATATGAATTGAAAATGATATATTTTAGAATATTTTCTAATAAAAATTGTGTAGATAGGATTTTGTTTTTGTAAAAATTAAATGGATTTTAAAAAATATATAAATATTATTTTCATTTTAAATTGTAATAAAATAAAACAATTTAAATTTAAAATATATGTTTTTTACGTATTTTATTATAGTATGTATACATAATAACATAAATATTTTAAAACATAATATATATCTATGTTAAAATATTAAATCAAGAAAATGCAACCAAATTTTAAATCATGATAATTATATAGGATTTAAAATTTAAAATTTTATCAATCAACCAATAATAAATCATGGCGCTGATGGTGACCTCGGTGCTCTGATCTATGTTATCTTGGACTATGATGAAAATGGCGGAAAGAGAGAAGGAAGGAGCACGGGGGAAGGAGGGCGTGAAGGGGGAGAGTGCAAGTCGCAGCTATAAGGCGGCGTTGGGAGTACAGCAGTCAGCCCAAGGAGTACAGCAGTCGGCCCAGAGCCTGATGAGTGCTGGAATGGTTATCCCCCCACTATTTCTAGGTCCAAGTGATGCTGAAGAGCCAACTGGCATGAGACTTCCCAAGGTCAATGGATGCCTAGAAAGATGCAAGGAGAGGCCCAAATTGATCATACCTATGGACATGATTGATGAGGACATCAAATATTATACAAATCATTCTCTGTAATTCAAGTTTTTGGGGCTTAGGATTTCATTCCAATTCTTGGAAGCGTGGGCTCAGAGGACATGGGCTTCAAAAGGAGAAATGGATATCACAATGTTAGCCAACAGTTATTTTATGGCCACTTTTACCTGCTTGACTGACTATAGCAGAGTCTTTGCTAGAGGTCCATACTTTCACAATCAGGTGGGGCTATTTATCAATCCATGGCATGTTAGTTTTATACCTTCAGAGGAATTACCAAATTGTGTTCTGGTGTGGGTGCGGCTACCTCACTTTTTGGTGGAATGCTGCCATGAAGATACCCTGTAACTGATTGCGCCCCTCTTGGGAAGGCCAGTCAGTTCATCAATATCAATCCTTGGGAAAAAGGTAATGACTTATGCTTGCATTTATGTTGAAATTGATTTTAGTAAGCCAATACCTGATGCTATTGAAATGAGTGCGAGACCCTTTTCCTGGGTATAACAATTGGATTATGAAACTCTTCCCTTTCGCTGTCGTCTTTGCCATGCTTATGGTCAATTGAAATGATGGTGTCCCAAATCTAAAACCTCTGAATCTTAGCCTGCTCAACCTACTCGTAATCTGCCTAGAACTGACAAAGGGAAGGGTCTGTTCCAGGTGAGGCACCAAAAACTAATGGTTTTATCCCAATTAAAGGGAGATATAGAAGTAGGGGTCACAAACGGTCTTTGAAAGAAAGATAGGCAGATGACTCACTTAACAGATTTGAAATTCTAGATGACCTTAACCAACAGGAGGTGAACCCAGGGTTGATGATTTTGGATTAGAAAATTGAGGGCCCAGCCCAGGAGAACAATGTCTCAGTTGATTTAACTAAATCACAAGATGTTGGGGATGGGCACATGGATATGGACCAGCAGATGTTGATATCAGATGTTTTGACTTCCTCAGTTGTTCCCTCTAAAGAAGATGGGAATTTATCTTTAACAAGGAAATCTAGAGAATTAGGAGCAGCAAGGAGTATTAAATCTTCTCCTCACTTGGGACTTTTGCAAAAAGACCTTAAGAAGGGTGGGGGGGAGAAATTGGTCAAGCTTGGCAGGAAAAAAGACTTGGAAAAGATGAAACTAATGGGAGAGACTTTGGTGGAGTCGGGGTTAGTGAAGACTCTAGATGCTCACTTTCTAAATCCTTTGAAATGATTGTACTATCCTAAAATGTAAAGGGTTTAAACAGTATCCCTAGACAAAATGATGTTCACAACTTGATTAGAAGTCAAAGACCTAATGTATTTTTTTTGCAGGAAACTAAGCTTTCAGTAGATGTTATGTCTAGATTAGCGCCTAAGTTGTGGAGACAAGGGGACTGTCAATGCATTGGGGCTACCAAATCTTCAGGAGGATTAGCTTGCCTTTGGAACCCCCGCAAGAACAGCTGCATAGGATGGTTGTCCTCTAAGTTTTCCTTGACTATGATGGCTTACAGCTTTGAGACAGGGGAAGTCATTCTTCTATCCAATGTTTATGCCCCTACTAACTAGGAAGGTAAACAATCCCTATGGGGCCACATTAGTTTAGTCTGCAGCTTGGCTCCCCTCTAACCTTGGATTATGGCTAGAGATTTTAACGCTATTTTGGATTTGACTGAAAAATGTGGTGGTATGACAAAGCTTGACCCCTCTACTTTGCTTATGCAAAATTACATTAAAGTTTTAAATTTAGTTGATATTCAGCCCAATAATGGATAGTTTACTTGGAACAATTGGAGCACTGGCCAACATTTCATTGCTAAGAGACTCGATCATTTTTTGGTTTCTGGCTATTGGGTCGGGGGTATGTGGTCTACAAGGTCTAAAATTTTAGACTAGAGAGGATCAAATCATTGGCTTATTAAGCTAAATAGTGTTTCAAATTACTAGCCTCGCTCTCCTTCCTTCAGATTCCAACTCATGTGGCTGTGAGATCAGTCATTGTTCGAATGTGTGGCCAACTGGTGGAGGTGGGGCAGGCCTACCCATGGTACAGTGATGTATATTTTTGCTAAATCACTATAGTTTGTGAAGTATAAGCTTAAATAGTGGAATCATCAAAGCTTCAGGAATGTTTTTCATGCTAAGGCTAAAGTGCAGGCTAAGCTTGATGGTATCACAAGAACAATTAGGGAGGAAGGATTGACTAAAATCTTAATTCAAGACAAAGCTCAGGCTGTGAAAGACCTGGAGGAATGCAAGCTATGGGAGGAAGTGTTTTGGAAGCAGAAAGCTCAGATAGAATGGCTCCAAGAAGGTGATATAAATACTTCTTTTTTCTTTCAATCATCCAAAGCTAGGAGGCACGACAACTCTATCTCCGTCCTGGTCAATGAAAGAGGTGAGCGACTTAATTCCTTTCCTGCAATGTCAAAGGAGGTGGTGCAGTATTTCTCTACTATTTTTAGGGAAGATGTGAATGTGGAATTACCAAAAGAATCAAAGGTTCTCTACTGCATTCCACCCCTGGTGATGTGTGGAATGAATGAGAATTTAATGAAGGATATCACACTCGGGGAGCTTGAGGTGACTATTTCCCAAATGAAAAAGGGGAAAGTGGCTAGTCCTGACAGCTTCTCAGTTGAATTCTATCAAGAATTTTGGGATATTATCAAATTAGATCTTTTAGTTGTTATTCAAGAATATCAGAGGAATAAGCAAATTCTTAAGGCTTCAAATGTGACTTATCTTGCCCTCATACCGAAATGCGAAGGCGCTGATAGGCTAAGTCAGTTTTGCCCTATATCTCTTTGCAATGTTGTTTATAAAATCATATCTAAAATCATTGAAAAAAGGTTAAAAAATAGGCTCAGTGATGTGATTTCTAAAGAACATAGTGGTTTTGTGGAAGACAGGCAAATTCGTGATGGTATTGTCATAGCAGTTGAGTCCATTCACTCCATGGCCAACTCCAAGGATAAGGCAATGTTTATTAAGCTAGATATGGTCAAGGCTTTTGATAGGGTTAGATGGTCATTCCTATGGAAGGTTCTCAAAGATTTTAGTTTTTTAGATGAATGGACCCAATGGGTCATTAGCTGCATTTCCTTGATTTCCTTTTCGATGCTTATCAATGGGGAACATACGGAGTTATTTGGTGCCTCTAGGGGGCTGCGACAAGGAGATCCCTTTTCTTCATATCTATTTCTTCTTCTTGCTGAAGGCTTGGGGAGGATGATCAGAAGGAATAGAGAGGATGGGCATATTCAAGGCTGGTGATGGGGGGTGAATTGTTGGCACAGTCTCATTTGCAATTTACTAATGACACTATTCTGATGGGCATGGCCATAATGAGTGAAGCCGCCAATTTGCGTAGGGTGTTGGATGTTTATCTAACGGCCTTGGGGCAAAAGGTCAATGAAGATAAGTCATCCATATTCTTCTTTAATACACCAGATCCCATACAACAACAAATTGCTCAGACTATGCATTTCCAGATTGGGACTCTCCCCTTGACTTATCTGGGTATTCCTATTACAGCTGGCCGTATATGCAAAGAATCCTAGCAAAATATTTTGGATAAATTTCAGGTGAAGGTGAATCATTGGACTCACAGGTGGCTTTCTTTTGTGGGTTGTGTTTAATTAATTCAATATGTGGTGCAGGCTTTGCCCATTTACAGATGTATGCTTCAGGTTGCCCTGGTGGGAATTGTTAAGGAATTTGACTCGGTTACTAGGCAATTTTTATGGGCTGGTACTTTGATAACCTCAAAATGGATCTTAGTTAGATGGGAGATGGTCTGTAGCCCCAAACAACACGGGGGGCTTGGCCTAAGGTAAATGAACTTAAATGGAGTTACTTTGGCGGCTAAGCTTTATTGGTGCTAGTGCAATGAACAAGACAAGGCCTGGGCCGAAATTCTCTCTCAAAAGTACTATTCAGGGGCCACTCAGAGTGATATTCCTTACTATCCACTCATTGGGAAAGGCTCAGTAATATGGAGGACTCTCAAAAAAGGGGTTGCTCTTATTAAAGAAGGATTATTCTAGATTTGTAAGTGGGGATCCAAGGCTCTCTTTTGGACTGATTCTTGGGATGGTAACCCTCCCATTATTTCTCAATTCCCTAATCTGTCAAACCTTTGCTAGAGATTCCTTGATGCTGGTTGGTCTTGAGTGAGTGACTTTAAATCATACATTTCCTACAAACAACTGGAGGTGGAAAAATGGAAAGTGCCTGAGGTTTGGCTAGTTGTTGGAATGCAGGAGGAGCATGATGAGCTACTAAACCTCCTTTCTAGATGCCGATGTAGCTCCCTCTAGGAGGAAGATGAGCTGGCTTGGTGTCCCAATCCTAAAGGAAATTACACAGTTGCTTTTGGATATCAGGTTTTATTATCTTAGAGATTGGGCAAGGGAGAAGTGTAATGGTGGAGATAGGTCTGGAATAAATTCTCATGGCCAAAATGCAACTACTTTGTTTGGTTTTTGGCTTGGAATAGGTGCTTGACCTGAGACAATCTCTAGAAAAGAGGCTTCTAAGGCCCGTCTGTTTGTGTTATGTGCAGAGCGGCTAAGGAGGATCTTGCTCACCTATTTTTTCATTGCTCCTTTGCTTTGCAACTCTAGCATTATTGGTGGGATGTATGGCAGTGCCCCTCTCTCCATGTTTCATCCTTGGTTGATTTCTGGAGTGGCATGGGAGAACCCCCCTCAAGGACAGCTTTTTTACAGAATGTTTGGTTAGGGGGGCCCTTCTTTTTGTTGTGGCAGCTCTGGTTGGAGAGAAATAGGTGGATATTCTAGAATGAGAGGATTGTGGCACAACAAGTATGACAGAAAGTCATAGGGATGATTCAAGAGATTGTGCAAGCCAAGAGTGAGGTATGTCTCCCTTTATCCAAACAAGACGCTAAGGTGGTGGCGCGCTTAGGAATCTAGTAATTTGTAAGTAATTTGGCTTATGTCAGGAGAGGTAGACAGGGAAAAGAGAAGATTCATAGGGATGGTTAGTGGCAGTACCCTCCTAATGGGTTTCTCAAGATCAATATAGATGACTCTTTTAGGGGCAATCCTGGCCTTGTGGGTACTGGTGGGATAGGCAGAGACTCTGAAGGTACGGTGATTTTTCTCTTTGTGGTCCATGAGGGGATGCAAACTAACAACATGATGGAAGGCTAGGCTATTCTCTATGCTCTTGAGAAGGCTCAGGCATTAGGTTGGCATAGGATCATTTGCGAATTAGATTCTCAAGTTGTGATCAACTTGCTTGTTAAGAGGAAAGTGTTGGATGTCAATTGGCAATTGGCTGGGATTATACAGCAAATTTTGAGGATTAGCTCACTCATGGATACAATTAGGTTTATTCATATTCCCTGTGAATGGAATAGAGCAGCGGATTGTTTGAAAAAATGGGCATCCAAGCATTTAGATGGTGGTAATTCTGAGGATTGGGTGTCTCTCTCCTTGGAGCTTTGCTTTAATCTGGAACGTATTTTGGAGGAAGATAGGAAGGCTCATATCAACATATAGGTGGGTTCGTCCCTAGTTTTTCTGCACTTATTGTTTTCCTTTGGGGATTTCAGTCCCCCATTCTTCTTGTAATGCTCTTGTTCTTTTATTAATATATTTTTACCTTTTTATTAAAAATTTTAAAAAATAAAAAATAAACTTTTATTTAATTTTATTATTTTATGAATGAAAAGATAGTTACAAGTATACATCATTCTTTTTAATATAATCATATTACGTAAAAATAAAAATATATTTTTATCTATATCTGATGATTTATTTGATGTTGGTAGGATAAATTAATTGAACTAAATATTTTTATTACAAATAATTAATTTTTATTTAATTTTATAATATTTTGTTATTTTGTTTTAAAAAATAATTTAATATAATAAACTTTAA